>JAQFVV010012480.1:4750110-5312464 GCA_028023455.1 Epiperipatus broadwayi | reverse complement strand
ATTTATTTTATTTTTTACACTTTAACTTTTATTATATAATACTCATAAATTTATATTATACTTCTTTATATGTTTTTATATATATAAACCCTACAACTTTATTTACATATATATTTTTTTATTTTATATATTTTAACTTTTATCATTATTTTTATATAATTCTTATAAAAAATTTTTATACTGTTTTATATGTAAATATTATGCTAAGTTTATTAATTTATTTATTTATTATTATTTAATATCTGTAAATATACCCAAATTTATATTTGTATTTAACCTAACCATTTTTTATCATCCCCAACTTATTTATTAACAATTATCTCTTTACATATTTACCTCTATATATCTTATTTAATAACTAAACCAATCTCATCCTAATCCCAGAATCTCTATTAAATTCTGGTTTTATCTTTCTTATTAATATAGCTTCTTTTATTTTCCTTTCTTTAATACTTTTTGTATATAACTTCATTTTTATTGAACTTTGTGTAAATTTGTGTCCTGTTTCTTTTGTATGTATATATATTGGTGATTTATTATCTGCCATATGTTGTTTTAGTCTTGTTTTTATAGAATTTTTTGTTTCTCCCACATATTTGTTATCAATCCCACTATCTAGACATTGTTTGCATTTTATCACATATACTCCATTAATTATTTCTTTATTATCTTTATTATAACCTATGTATTTGTTATCTATCAAATTTAATAGGTTTTCTTTTTTTTTATTAACTATTTTTGTATTAATTATTCTTTTGTATCTTTTATTAATCTTCTTTATAATTTTGTTAAATTTATTTACTATGATATTATTATTTGTTTTTATTCCTATATATCTATTTTCACCTTTACTTAAAAAATAGAAAGATATATACATTAATTAAACATATTTATAAGGAGGGATTAATAGACAGATTAACATTTGAGAAAATAGGAAGTAAAGAATGTAAAACAGCAAGAATATATGGGGCTCCAAAAATTAACAAGGAAAATATCCCACTAAGGCCAATTATTGATTGTAAAGGATCTTATTTAGACAAGGTTTCAAAATGGTTACCCAGTGAATTTTTTAAAAAATATGCTAATGAGTATGAAAATTCCAATATTAAAAATAATAAAATTTTAATACATGAGGTTAATGACATATTTAAAAAATATGAATACAGAAACTTAACGTTTTTAAAGATGGACATTATTTCTATGTATACTAATTTAAATGTAGGTAAAGCGATAAATTTAGCTATAGAGAAATATATTAAGGATAAAAATAAAACAATAAAAATACCTGTTCATATTTTGGTAGATTTAATGGAATTATGTTGCAAGGATGTAGTTTTTGAATATAATACAGAATTCTATAAGCAAAAAGAAGGATTGTTAATGGGAGGAGCTCTTAGTGCAATTTTAAGTAATATTTATATGAATGAATTTGATAAAAATATAACAGAAAATAAAAATGCTCCTTTGTTTTTTAAAAGATATGTAGACGATTATTTAATGATTTTTAATAAAAGCCAAAGACAAATAAGCTGGTTTATTAATGATATTAATAAAATAGAAGAGAATATAAACTTTACAGTTGAGAAGGAAGAGAATAATAAAATTGCATATCTGGATATAATGTTTCAAAAGAAATTGATAGATAAAAAATGGTGTATTGAGACAAGTGTTTATAAAAAGAATAATATTGGTAACAAAATAACAAATTGGTTTTCCAACATTGATAGGAAATATAAAATTAGTTGTATATATTCAAGAATATACAGAGCTGCAATGTATTGTTCAAGGAAAGAAGATTATAATATACAAAAAGATTTAATAATCAATGAATTAAAAATGAATGGTTTCCCTGTATATATAATTAAAAGAAGTATTGGAAAAATAGAATATAAGATAAATAAAAATGAAAAGAGTGAAGGAAAAAAGAAAGGTGAAAATAGATATATAGGAATAAAAACAAATAATAATATCATAGTAAATAAATTTAACAAAATTATAAAGAAGATTAATAAAAGATACAAAAGAATAATTAATACAAAAATAGTTAATAAAAAAAGAGAAAACCTATTAAATTTGATAGATAACAAATACATAGGATATAATAAAGATAATAAAGAAATAATTAATGGAGTATATGTGATAAAATGCAAACAATGTCTAGATAGTGGGATTGATAACAAATATGTGGGAGAAACAAAAAATTCTATAAAAACAAGACTAAAACAACATATGGCAGATAATAAATCACCAATATATATACATACAAAAGAAACAGGACACAAATTTACACAAAGTTCAATAAAAATGAAGTTATATACAAAAAGTATTAAAGAAAGGAAAATAAAAGAAGCTATATTAATAAGAAAGATAAAACCAGAATTTAATAGAGATTCTGGGATTAGGATGAGATTGGTTTAGTTATTAAATAAGATATATAGAGGTAAATATGTAAAGAGATAATTGTTAATAAATAAGTTGGGGATGATAAAAAATGGTTAGGTTAAATACGAATATAAATTTGGGTATATTTACAGATATTAAATAATAATAAATAAATAAATTAATAAACTTAGCATAATATTTACATATAAAACAGTATAAAAATTTTTTACAAGAATTATATAAAAATAATGATAAAAGTTAAAATATATAAAATAAAAAAATATATATGTAAATAAAGTTGTAGGGTTTATATATATAAAAACATATAAAGAAGTATAATATAAATTTATGAGTATTATATAATAAAAGTTAAAGTGTAAAAATATATATATATATATATATATAAATAAAGAGTTGTAGGGGATATATATTTAGTTTAAATAATATGTAATAGAGGGAGCTAGGGTATAAGATAATTTTTTGAAAAAAAACGATTTTTCATTATTTTATTTTGAAGATCAGAATAGCCTTAGTAAGTGTAAAGATTATAAAGTTTATAGGTTTTAAATATTCAGCAATAATAAATATAAAATATTAATTTTAAAAGAAGAATGAGTAAGAAAATAATAAATATGATTTAAAATTAAAAGAATTTTAATTACTAATCATAAAGTTTAAGTTTATGAAGAATACAGATAATTAGTAGATTGTTAATAATAATAAAATAGATAATATTTAGATTAATAGTTGTCCTTGAATGTATATATGTATAAAGTTAAGAATACACATGTATAATTTATATTTATTTTTCATTTATGTAGTACATTTTATTTTATATTAATTGTTTTATTTGGGTTTGATTATTTATTTCAGGTTTTTAATATATATATTTTATGTTTTTTTTTTTTTGTTCATTATATCATAGCTCTGAAGAAGACTGCAGGTCAGTCGAAACGTAGGTGTATGTACAAATAAAGTTTGCTAAAAGTGTTTGAAGTTTGGATAAATTATATTTATATGATATTACGGCAAACATAAAGAAAAGTGTGATTTTGGTAAAGTATATACTTATGATAGAATGTCTAAAAATGTATTTATTTATTTATTATATAAATAAAAAGATGCTTTTTGAATGTTAATGATTTGAAATTTTTACAATAATTTTTTGTAATATTCTTAACAACTGAATGATAAAATATAATCTAATTCTTATTAAATAACCTATGTTATTTGATTTTACAAAGTCTATAAGATTAATCTTTAAATATATTTAAAATATTATTAGATTTTATATGTATTTCTTTTTTGCAAAACTTTTATATGCAACATCAAAAGTTATTATAATTTGAATATATTAGAAAATTTTAAATTCATCCAATAATTTTTTTATGAATTAAGCTAGATTATTGCTAAACTACATTCTAGAATTATAATTAATATTATGAAAAGTTACAGAACTGTGAGTTTACTAAAATAAATATAAAAAAATTAAAGATTATAGATTATAAAATGTTTCAAATATCCACATATTATGCAATTTCAGATTATTACTGATATTGTTAAGAGAAAGATGTATAAAAAATGACAATTATTTTGAATTAAATTAAAAATCTGAAATTTATATTGAAAGGCATATATTTTGTTCAGCACAATGTATATTAAGCTATTTTATAAACAAATAACTAAGACAAAAGTAAAAGAATAAAAGTAGAAAACTATCTAGAATTACAATATAACTTAAGTTATGTTTAAACATGAATGTAGTTTAGAATAATAAAAGAAAGAATAGTTACAATAAATTTAAAAACAGTTACAATAAATTTAAATGTTACCTTATGTTAAAACTCATCAAGATGTTGTAAATGATAATATTTTTGATAATCAAAAATAACTTTATATCTCAAATATCAGATTTACTTAGGTACTTATTATTATTCTTTTTTTTCATGAAAATTTACTTATTTATTTGGTTGGGTTCAAATCCTAGTAGAATTACAAAGTTTACCTTTGATCAGAGGATGTCTTGCACATATAAATTTATAACAAAAATTCTAGAATTTTTTATGAGAAGATATAGTATCTCTGACTAAGATAATAAAAAGAATCCATTTGATACACATATATTAATTAAATTTTTATTTAATTTAATTTTAAATAACTTTATTTAACTTTCTGTTATAATTTTGACATAATATAAGTTCAACCACTGGAGATGAAACAGTTCAATAAAGTGAAAAAATTATGTACCTCATATTATGAACCAAATGTTTCTAATTATTTAAGAAAGGTAAAAATAATAAATGTAAACATTTATATTTTCAGAAATTTGTAAATGTGATATTATTTGATACATATTTGTCTTATTGAAGGGCATTAATAGTTTGATATATTTTATTTGTTTGTGAACATTTTTAATATCATTAAGTATGGCAATTGTACAAAAAAAAATCATAAGAAATGTAGACTTTTATACCTTTCCAGAAGTAAACTTTATTTTTCAATTGCACTGTCTTTAAAAAGATTGGTTACTGAAAGCCGTATAATAATAAACCACAATTACTTTATTTTTCATTAAATAACTTTTTAACAGTGGGATATTCTCATTGATATATCTATTAATAATCAGAATAAATGTTAAACCACTAAACATCACACATGATCACTATTTTTTATGCTTGTTCATAACTGTTATTAACACAGGCAAAACTCTCCATACAGTAGTGCCACTCAGTGCAAGTCAGAATAATCAATGGATGCCAGAAGGCTTGTGCATAAAATCCCTATCTAGTGCCTACTCATTCAATATCCCCAGGCTAGTTTCTAGCTTGTGGCTTTCATCAGTGAGGAGCCTTGGATCTGAGAGCACTGCCCCTAGATCTTAGAGATCTAATCTGGGGATATTGGATGAAGTCTTCTGGCATTCATTGATTACTCTGGCTTGCACTGAGTGGTTTTAATATAAGAATAAATGTTCAATATTTGATTTTAGTATTTAAACAATTATTTTATATTAGAATTTGACTTTTTAGAAATATAAGATTAATAATGAAAACATCTTTAAAAATTGTATTTAAATTTCATAAGTATAGGGGAAAAAGTATAAAGTGATATAAAGTGAAATACATAACAAAAGCAATTACTGCTTTCTTATTGGCCGATTTTCATAATGCTATTGAAATAAATAAATTAATAAAATCTTAGTTGATTAAATTTTATAACAAAATCTATAATGAATTACTGATAAGTCAGCATAATAATATAAAATTATGTTCTAAAATTTTAAATTGTATTTGTAATTATTAAAATATCACAAAAAATGGTATTATGGTGTTTAGCAGATCATTATCAATTGCAGTTTAATTTCACCATTATTCCAAATTTCTCAATTTGAATTTTTAAAAATAAAATATATTTGAAAACAGTGAAAACTAAAGGGAATCATTCTTATAAACTCACTATAATTGAGTGATATGAAAAGATAAAAGTTGAAATTGAAGACTTTTATAAAGCACTAAGCATGCTTTTGGCAGACCTCTGCACGAATGTTAATGCTACTGAAAGCATGATTAGTGCAATATAAAAGTATTGAATTTCACTTTTTACCTTTCCATAATACTCAATTACAATGAGTTTATAAAAATTACATTAATTAAGGAAAAGAGAATTAAAAAGGGAATCATGAAAAACATTCTTTTTGTAAAAGTAATAAATATTTAAATAAATTTTGAATAATATACAATTTTATTGCTCATTGCTAACAGAAATGATAGTGTACAAATAGTTTTGCAACTTTTCTCTCACAAAATCTATAAATCTATGCTTTGGAAAAATCTTCAGTTCCTTTGAAAAAATCTTATATATAGAATAGTAACCACTTCATATTTTTTAAGCTAATAAATCAATATTATTTAATTTCACTTTCTGCCAACAAACAAATGCAAAAACAACTATACAACACTATATATGACTAAAAAAGTGTAAAGTAAAGCTTAAAACCTATCAGCATCACCTCTCAATGAAGTACTTTGTATGCATTTTTGGAGTGTTAAAATTTCATGTCAAAAATATGGGATTTATTATAAATAAACATTCAAATTTGAATTATTCAACAAAGATTTTATAATCATTTTAAAATTTGCATTCTTTGAATATATATAATATTAAATATTACAATTTCTGGACATTCTATCATTGAGCATATACTTTCTCATTTTATTTTTAAGAACTTTAATGATAGACATATTATAACTTCTTTGTCTTTGGATTTTAAGCACAAAGTGTTTTAAATTTTAAGTTAATATAGCAGTTATCTTTACATTGACATATGAGAATAATTTCTACAGTCATTTTTACACAGTTTTTCAATTCTAATATGGATTAAATTTTAAATGATTGACTTTTAAAAATTGAAATAATTTGTGTTTTCTCTAAGTTTTTAAATTACAGGATATTTTTTTGGGGAAATTTAAATTCTTTGAATCAATTCACTTCCCTGTGCAAAGTGAGAGAGTAGTGCATTGTAATATCTATAAATCATAAATCACTTGAACATGATTTAGTAATATATTTCAGGATTGCATCTGTTTAAATACAAAAAGTAAAAATCATTTCATTTTGCTCTTATAAAAATGTTAATTCCAATGTATTTTCACATTCATATCCTATTTATTAAAATATTCAATTATTATTTTGTCATTATTAACTAGTGTATTTTGAGTTTACTATAATGAATATTATGATTCTATATGATTGTCATTATAGAATTCATTCATCATAGATTACATAAAAATATATGTTCTGAGAGGTAGTCTCTTTCATTCACATGTTTTAAAGCAAAATAATCACAAAATGTCACTATATAAATAGGAAAAATATATTATAAAACCAAAATATAAGTGTAAAATTAATATTAGTTTATTTAACATTTATATTACACATATACATTGTAAAACTATAAACTTTATTTCCCTATTTAAAATATATTTGTACTTTTAAAAGCATTACACATTGTACCACATATAAAATGTATAAACAATATTATTTAATTTATTCAAATCAAAGTGACATTACCTCCAAATTCAGTACTGGAAATATATATTTGATTGTAATTAGTTTAATGGAAATTCTAACTTTAATTTATGTAAATTTGAAAAGGATTAATAATAATTTCTAAACAAAACTATAATAAGACTTTCACTAGAATAAAAACTGTATAAACAGAATAATTTTTAAAATATATGTACAGTTTTTACTGCTAAAGACCAAATAAACAGGTAAGGTAACTAAATTGGCAATTTGGCCTTGTCAAACATGATAAAAATTTTACAACTTTAACATGTCTTGTATCATTTGTTTGTTTTTTTCCAAACTAAACTTTATTGATCAAGAATATAAGATTACATTAGTGAGTTACAAAAGCTACAGTGAGTATACATTTCAAGTGACATATATACTTAGATATAGACCACTTACAGATTGATGTCATATGTAAAGAATGAAGGCTATAGAAGATTAAGGTTGAGTGATAGGAGATCCTGAAGTATTTTTATTAGACAGATGAAATATGTATTACTAAGGCATAATGTCAACCAAAGCTTTCACTTTATTAGTGATGTGTAAGAGTTTAAGCCATCTGGAATGGTTTGAGTCTTTAATCAGTTCCTCTCATGGATTATGTTGTTTCTCTTTGCTGTATATATTTCTACGTACACAGGGTTATTGTTCTTTAATTTGTTTGACCCTTTCTGGTCATCTGTTTTGGATTCCTGCATTTTGAGAAGGCTCCATTGTGCAAATATAGAAAATAATATATGTTGTGCAATATGTTTATTATACTTTCATTCTAATATAACTTACTATATATTATTTTTATGATTTCTATTAATGATTTACTTTATTACAAATCATGAGTGTAGTTCTCTCTTTCTCTCCCTCTCTCTCTCTCTCTCTCTCTCTCTCTCTCTCTCTATATATATATATATATATATATATATATATATATATATATATATATATATATATATATATATATATATATATATATATATATATTTGATAGTCATATGTTTTACGATCTGAAAATCATAATTGATTTTGACTATTAATTCTAAAAAAGTACCATGTCTAATAATAGTGTGTATTATAATTTTGATGTATTCTAATAAAGTAGATAAAATATACTTTATATAAAATAAGATTTTGACTAATTACGACCAGTAATTGTTATGATTAAAGGCTTAAATCAGTTCCAATGAAGTTACTTAGAAACCATTTATAATTAGCCTTGTATTGTCAATATTTATTATTTTTATGTTGGTTATTACAAAATAATTTTATTTTTTATTGCAAAGAGTTTTTTAGATGGCAATAGGTTGTTTTAATTCATAAAATTTTAAAATTAAAATTTTAAAAATAAACTCATAAATTTATATAAAAGTCTATTGATAAATGATTCTTATAGGAATTTCAATATTAAATAGGATAATTAATTTATTTGTAATAAATCAAATCAAATCATACTTATTTTCTAGAGTTATACCGTTAATTTCTTTGGCCCTGTTTCTAAATTTTACACTTTAATTAATATTTGTTATTAATATTAATTTATATTTGTTTTTCTCCAGTTAGACCATTTCTGTAAGCTCCAACAATCCATAGATATATCTATCCACATCATATATTATCTTATGACTTTTAGCAGTGACAAATTTTGAATATAGATCTAGCACATTTCTCAATATAGTTTAAATAGAATTTGCAATTGAAAGTATTACAAAAACAAGAAATCAATAGTGGATTGTTCATTTAATATTTCCCTAGCATTTATCATCAAAGTGAGATCAAATAATAAGAGTTTGATTTATTGGGGACTTCAATGCTATAATATTATATTTATACATGAATATGATTTGTAAAAAAATGCAAGTAGTAATTTAATATATAAATGTAACCTGTGAACAACAACTTGTTTTAGATTTTTTAAAAAAATTTAAATATTACAAAATATTGAAAAATCTAATAAAATAGTTATTAATTTTATTACAACAAATTTAACTGCTTTAGTTACTTAAAAATTGCATATAGTAAAACATGATTTACCTTTTATTTTGTTTTATATTTACTATTCAGTTATAAATAAGGATTTGCAATACATATTGTGGATTTGTTTTCCAAATATAAATACCGAATGATCAGCATTCAAAATTTAGAAACACTCAAAAATTATTTAAAATCTGAAATTAAATCTACAATAGTTTATATAATCAATACTTGCTAATAGCTCTAAATAAGAGAAAACATTTGAAATCTTTATCTAGAATTGTCTCCATCCCCAGACAAGTTTTCAGCTGTGGATCTCTTCAGTGAGAAGTTAGAACATTAGATTCAAAACATTAACTCAAGCCAAGCATTTATCTAATATATAATTTTAAGAAAAAGATCTGAGATTTTCAGACATCTATATATCTTTAAATTCAGCTCTTCAACTAAAGAAGTCATATGAACCTGAACTAAAGTCAGTTTAGTTCAGGCCCATATGACTTCTTTTGATGATGAACTGAATTTGAAGACATATAGATACCTGAAAATTTCAGATCTTTTTTTTTTAAATTAAGTATTAGATAAATGTTTGGCTTGAGTTAGTATTGTGAATCTAATGTTCTAGCTCCTCACTGAAGAGAGCCATAGCTCAAAACTGGTCTGGGGGTTGAGACAATCCTAGATAAAGATTTCAAATGTTTTTTCACATGACATTTATCATAAAAATAAGATTATTTAAAGCTACTAACATGCTTTATATATATATATATAATTTAATGGTAAATACAATATTAACGTTTAAATTCTTTTGTAGTGCTTTGGATTACATGGTATTACAAAAGAATTTAAACTATAATATTGTATTTACTGTTAAAATTATATATATATATATATATATATATATATATATATATATATATTGTAATGGAACGTACTTGCTGCATTCCATTTAAATTGAAGAAAGATAAAATTATCCCGGTTATATATAAATAAATTGTGAATTCAATTAATTTCATAATGACTCTAGCATTAAAAGAAAAATAAGAATAATATATTACCGCTCTTTCAAATAAATTACAAAGACGTTACTTATAAAACAAATAGTACATCCTTTATTATATATTATGGTTTAATTTTAGGTAATATCAATGTTTTAAATACAAACCCAAATAATAAACATACATATATACTTGCAATAAGTATATATATTAAATATATAAAGACATATCTATGCTTAACAAGTAGATATGAATATAAATACAAATCCATACTTATACTTTTCAGATATTTAAAATAATAAAAAAAAAATATTACATACAGCAAATACATATAATTATTGTTTTGGCATGCATAAGAATTATTATACGAAGTTTAAAAAAAATGAAAATAAATAAATTAATGATAAAAATTTTATAATAAAAAAAATTTACGAATATAAATTTACTTATTAAAATATATATAACAATTCATATACAACCCAAACCTATAAGCTATACTTTAAGATTTTAAATTACTTAAGTATTAATTTTAACACCTGTTAAACGTTTATTGCTGTTAGAAAACAAGATGCTTGAATTGACTATTTATAAAACGTTATATTTTTATAATGAAAAATAAAAGTAAACAAAAATATCAATCTCAAAAATATATTTATATATCATTTATACATATAAAATTATTAACTACCTTTCAAAGTTTACATGTCCAGTTTTCCTTCAAAAGTCAACTTATTCCTTTGTTTTATTTCTTTATCCGTTTAATATTAGAATGCATTCTAGTGAAGGTGAGGAAACTATCAGGTTAGAGAAAATTGTCAATTCTTGGATATATGTATATTTTTATCCTTCTAAAATTTCTTTCCTTGAAAAATAAATAAATAAATTGAAATGTTAAATCCATTATATTAATTCTAGTTATCTCCAGATTATTATTAGATTGACCATTATAGATTCCAGATAGCTATGTCAAATTTCGGCTTCAGACGCGATGAAATATATGTATTGAAATTTTCTTAGTTTTTTCTTTTAAAACTGCTTTGGAATAAATGAAAGAAACGGTGCAGCCTCTTGGCTGCGATATATCTCGAATAGCAGGCCATGATTTATGTATTTACCATAGAAATCTATCTTATTCCGATATTCTGAAGAATGGTAATTTTAAAGACACAAAGTACAACAAAATTTTATCCTTCAGTTGGTTTTATTACTATCTTAATAATAATAATAATGGCTTCTTTTTCATTGTTGCTCCACATGCTAGCAAATGCTGTTTTGAAAACCCTCATTACATATGTTTTCTTTTAAACAATTAACATTAAAAAAAAAAAAAAATATCAAGCATATATATATAAAAAATATTAAATTGAAAATTTATTTGACAGCTTTAAAAATATACATAAATAATAATATTGCATTTTTTTAATAATCATTGCAAATAAAATAATTTTTTTATATAATCAACAATTTATATGTCTTTATTTATTTATAATAATTAAATATTCATAACGATGTACCATCAACATATAAATAAAATAATAACTTCAAACAATAACTATACTTAATAACCATAAACAATAATACTTCATATATAAACATCAACTCAAAGAGATTTTTTTTTTAATAACAAATGACAATTTTTTAAAATATAGATAGACTTATCGATATTTACAATATATATATATATATAATGGGTACTGTATTTTACATATATATATATATATATATATATATAATTTTGACTCTGTTCTCTTTTTGTTTTGACAAATTATATATTTAAATATAATGGCTCAATTTATTTGTTATTCAATATTATTGACATTTGGGAGATTGCTGATTCTATCAATTAACTAGAACAGGTTATAATATGATCTTTAATGTTTCTGATTATCTATGAAGGTTTTTTGTTATTATGTCTTTGATTGTATCATAATATGCATTTATTTTATTGATGCCTTTAATTGAACCTTTATTGTAATTATTACATCTTTGAATGTATTATATCCTAATCTTAGAATTCATTCTTAAAAGCTTTTATTTATATTTTAGAAAATTTGGAGTGAATTCTATGTTCTATATATTTTTACATTGGTACTACATTGCTGTATCTTTCTAATTAATAGTTTTTTAAGTTGAATATTTTTTGCATTACAAACATTGATTATTGTCTATTTAAGAAATGCTGTTGAGAGATATTGAAGATATATTCTGTGAATTTTATATAATAATAAAGTAAAATACAAATTCAATCCTAGCCTCTTAAGTAGCAACTACTTGTTGATCACAACTTTTACATCGGTTTAAATAAAATATATCATAAGATGTATGAATTTATAGAAAGTGGCTTAAAACAATTGAAAAAAGACGAAAGATGATCAAAAGTAAAAAACTCTAGTTCAGAATAATTTTTATTTAGCAGTTATAAAAAAAACATTTTTTTAATAATTATTCACAGATATTTTTATAAACACAATAATATATATATATATATATATATATATATATATATATATATATATATATATATATATATATATATATATATATATGTTGATATTTAGATTAAAAAACAACAATACAAAACAACTAGAGCTTAAGTTACAGAACTACATTTTAAAAAATCATATATATATATATATATATATATATATATATATATATATATATATATATATATATATATATATATATTGTAAAATAAAGAATCCATCCTTACCATCAATTATCATATCATATTTTGTCAAAAACATATACATATTTATTTATATGTATCTAAAGAGAAAGAGATTCTTTGTTCTATTATCTAAAATTTGAATTGTTTATTAGCATAGGATAATGATGTTTTATTATTTTGAAGCATTTATATATTTTTTGTTTATAGATTTGATAATTTATAAAACATTGTAATCTTTTCTTTTTAAGCTAGCACCAAAAACATTGTAAATTTGTTTCATTTGTTTATCATCAGTATTTGATTTTGATGCATTTTGTTATTCTTTTTTTCATGTTTATTTGCCTTCTTTTGTGGTATATATGGTTCAAAATTTGGCAATGGTGATAGTAATATAAAGTGGGGAAAAATAAATTACAGGAATCATTGTGAAATTCTTAATTAATTTATATGTAAAAAAATATTTCTGTTGAAAAATATTAAAATATTGATATTTAAAAATGTTAATATATATTTATCTTATAAATTTATTTGTTTATTTTCAAATATCATAAATGGTTAGATGTATACAGAATATGTATATTTAACCATTGTAAAACATTAAGATTTTTTTGAAAATTGATAATTATCTTAACAATAGAGTTAAAGTCAGTGGTGCATAAATGTGTAAGCTAGATGCCATAGTAACCAAAGGGAAATTATTATTGAAAATTATCATCAGAAGAAAAATAATTAATTTTGCAGCCATCAATTTGTTTCTTTTTCCTTTACCTGCCATATTTACAAAACTTTACTTGGGCCAATTCCATTATAGAATGGTAGAGTAAAGGAAAATTTGTGATCTGGGGAATTAATTTCCCTACCTAATCCTTCCCAATAAACCATCTGCTGTAAGAAATAGAAATCATCAACTATCATACCTTTGAAGAGTAATCACTAGGAAAATGATTACCTATTTTTATCCTGGAAATCAATTTAAAAGATTATATGAAACATCTGAAGTAATTACATCATATTCCATGGGTTCATCTTAGCCTTACCAGGATAAGAGGATACTGAATAAAATCAAATTTATATGGTTTTAGAAATCACATGTTTATCATTAGAATTCATCTTTCATATTGATTCAATCCATGCAAGGATAAGTAAAGATTCATTAGACAACAATCAATATGCAAAGGAAAAAATAGGGGATATTAAATGGTAATTGATCTGATCATTTTTGTTTTTATTTAATTAAAGTGCACACAATTGTCTTTAAATTTTAATTTGTCAAGATGAATAATAAAACATTAGGTATCATTTATTATTTTTTGTTGTTGTTGTTTCAATTTATGTGCCTTATGCATGTATGCTATACACATAGTACACAATGAATGTTTTATATTAAATTTATTATCATTTGTTTTTTTTGGGGGGACCATTTATGGACACATGCATTATATATTGTTATTATTGTTAAAGTTTGTTTATTTATTTTTTTAGTAAATAATTTGTAGTATCATAATAAGATATGTTCAAGAGATAGACCATTATGTCAATACTTTATACATCATATGAGTGAATGTCTTTATATGTGAGACTTGGAGTTCTTTTTTTTATTCATGAAAGTTTAGTATATTAAAAATAGTGTAATTTTGTGATAAACTCTCCTTAAATCCTCAGAATTATCTGTGATGCAGTTGAATATATTAATTCTTTTGAACATAATTGAAACCTTCTTGCAAATGATTAATATAAGGAGTTTGGATTTGCATTTTAAAAGAAAAGTATAGTGGTGTATCCATATTTAGCATAGTATGTGGAGAATGTTGTTACTTTGATTGAAAAGTTCATATCTATGATTTTGAACCATACCATTTTAAAAAAAAATATTATTATCATCATTATTTATTTATTATTGTGATTTCATTATGTTAAAGAGTAAGTGATTCTCACTCAGATACAAACATCACTCAAGAGATATTGTTAACAAATGCTGTGATTATGATTGATATTGAAATCAAATGGAAACCTATAAAAAAATAGATATTATATGTTGTTTGATTTTCACTATTGCCATTTATAAAAAGAATAAAAATAAATCATAATAAAATATATACCAATTGTTTCACTTCAAGTGATTTTGTGATTTAGTTTTTTTTTTTTTCCACTTATCAGTACGTGGAATTATTGCACAATACTTGATGTTGCTCATTATTTTTCCCCCTTAGAACAATTAAATGCTCATGATCATTTAACATTAAGAATTTTAGAAATATTAGTAAATTGTTTATAGTTAGTAATTTTCCAATATAAATTAGATTTAATAAAATATTTCCTTTGTTTCTATTTTATATTTTGGAGAGTAGACAATTCTCACTAATTATGCTTAACCCTAAGAGGGGGTTAATTAAGTTATGAAAGAGGTTGTAAAGTTGAATGTGTTTTTTTGTTTATGTTATGAATTCAGTTGATGTAATCATAAAGTGTTATCCCAAAAACCAACCCATTATTATACTAACTGTTTATAAATTTGAACATATAATCAAAAAAGTTTTCTGTTTTCTATTTATTTATTCTGTAACTAAAATGTCATTTTGTGTAACAATGACCCAGAGGTTTAGTATTTAGAAAAATAACTAACCAACTCACTCTCATTCTAATTTTTTACTGTTTCAATTTGAAATATTGGTTTCTTTATATTTTATTATTTGGGAGTTGTAATTCATGGGGTATACTGATATCTCTCTTCACCACCCTTTGATACCTACATGTACCATTACAATATATATATATATATATATATATATATATATATATATATGGTACATGGTTCCGATCTGTGCATTATCATACATATATATATATATATATATATATATGTATGATAATGCACTTTAATAGTGTTGCACATAAAATTGAAACTAAAATTATTAAAACATTAACTATGAAAATTTAGTAATCATTAACTATGGAAATTTAGTAATCATAGTTTTGTCCTCACTAATCATCAGTTAAGCATAATGAGAATATAAATACATTTGTTTTCCAGTAATAACAATACTTCAATTACATATGCAAGAAACAATTCTAAAATATCATGACTACCATTTTTATATGTACACAATCTGTTAAAACTGTATTAAATTTCTCCAAACAAGAGTGCTACCCATTGCAAGTCATAGTAAGGAATAGATATTAGAAAATTTGTCCATCAAAATTCCTATATTGTGACTTTTTATGCAATATCCCTAGACTAGTTTTTATCTTGTGGCCTTCATCAGTGAGGAATCTTGGATCTGAGAGCACTGCAACTAGGTCTTTGTATTTAAATATAATCACCCAGCAGCCATCTTTTACTTTTTTATTTAACTATAATAAAACAATAATGTTTTCAATCCAAGCGTATTACTTATATAGTCATACAAATCTGAACCCAGGTCAGTATCTATACATTTTAGTGTCTTTGATTTTTAATAACCATAACCACCATTATCCTTTGACTAGGATTGGTATTAAATCACTAAAATATCACAAGCCCAGATTTCTTATGCTTACGTCATTTGTATTTGATTGATTACATTATTGTATTTTTATTTTGGTCTCATAGCTTTGTAGTTAACTAAAAAGATAAATGGTAGTTGCTGTAGGGTTGCATATGACCCAAAAGATCTAGGTGCAGTGCTTTCAGATCCAAGGCTCTTCACCGATGAAGGCTGTAGGCCACAATGTTTGGGGATATTAGATTAATAGGCATTAGATAGAGATTTCAGTGCACAAACATTCTAGCAATTTTTGATTATTATGGCTTGCACAGGGAAGCCGTAGTTCAGAAAGAATTGCTACTGTTTTGCATGTAAAAAACATAAATATTAATATTGAATATAAGATTATTGTAAACATACATTCTTTAACAGACTTTGATATGTTGTCATATTCAGAATATATTGTTTTGATATTGTTCATTTGACAAAGTGATATTATGTATTATATATTTAAATGGGAAAAGTAAACCATTTTCCTTCACCCTATAACTAAATAACATCGTTTGTTGAGCACGAATCAAGATTAGAATAATACTTGCTAAATTTACAGACTTATTTATTCATAGCTGTATTTTTATATTGGACTATTTCCATCATCTAATATGTGTGTTGAATCTTTTTAGAAAAGTTTAATTTTTATTTAAATATTCCAAATACATTCAACTGTTAGTAATATCACAGCAAACAGGTTAGTATATGCACCAACTGTTAGTAATATCACAGCAAACAGGTTAGTATATGCACCAACTGTTAGTAATATCACAGCAAACAGGTTAGTATATGCACCAACTATTAGTAATATCACAGCAAACAGGTTAGTATATGCACCAACTGTTACTAATATCACAGAAAACAGGTTAGTACCTGTTTGATGTGATATTACTAACAGTTGGTGCATATATTACTAACAGTTGGTGCATATACTAACCTGTTTGCTGTGACATTACTAACAGTTGAAGGTATTTGGAATATTTAAATAAAATTAAACTTTTCTAAAAAACATTCAACACACATATTAGATGATGGAAATAGTCCAATATAAAAATATAACTAAAACTCCATCATCATAAACCTTCAGGAAACCATTATTTGTTCATAGTTTGAAGGACAGTGGTTTGTGTCTCTTAATTATATATACGTTAAACTATGATAAGTGAATGTTTATATATATATATATATATATATATATATACATACGTATGGAGATGATAAGTTAAATCCAAATCATTTATTTCTATTTGACATATAATTTTTTTTAATAGTATATAATATACTTTCTACATAAAGATCTTTGAAATTATGCAGCCATCCAGTTATTAGTTTTATAATATTGATGATATTCTTAAAATTAATTTTTATCATTTGTTAGAAAAATAAGACAAAAAAAATGTTTTTAGTTTTAAAACTTAATTTTTTTTTATAATTTAGTTTTAAATTCTATGAAGTAGTTACTGAGTAATTTATTCTCTTTGTCTTTTTTTAGAATAAAAATTTACAGATTTAAATTATTTATAAGGTATGATTAACACATAATGGATTTTCTTCTTTAATAGGTATTATAATCAAATAAGGTCTAATACTTTTTATAATTTTTGTTAATGACGGGATTATTATTTACGTGTCGCTTATGCTTATAAAAAATAAAATAAAATAACATTAAAGATAGAGTGTGTAAACAATTATTAAAGCCATAACGTTTTTTTTTATTTATATATGTCTTTAACAACTTTAAAAAAAGTCCCTCTCTTTATATGTATATATGCTTTAAATTTATATATATTAACAATAAAATAATAATTAACGGATAGAAAAAATGTGTGCATATTTATATTAAAATATTTATCATAAATATATAGCTTTGAAATGGAAACTAAGAAGTTATCTAATATAGATTTCGGTAAAGTATGAATTATTTAAAATTAATTACAATTCTCAATTTAAATCCTAGATAAGTTTCAATTATGTGAGTTCAGAAGTTTAAACATTCAACACAGATTACTTGAGTGCAGTAAACCTATAAAATATGTGAATAAAATTACAATCTAAATTTTGAACAGACTGATAAAAGAAAAAAAATATATAAATATTTAGAATTTTATGCTCTATTTTTTTTTTTACTTTATAAATTTTTTCACAATATTTTATTGAAATAATATTTAAAAGAAATTAGTTCAAGTTTAATAAGTAAGCTATAATTTTTCATTCCTCAAATATTTCTTTAAAAAAAAAAAACAACTTTTTTATATTTCTATATTAAAGTTCAAAATATATTTCGATTTTTATAATTATGTTTTCTATATATAGCATTATTAATATATGTTTTATAATGATATTGGGCTTCCTTGAATTATTAACCATATATTGGAATTAATTCTTAAAATAAATTAGAAATATTATTTTTTGAGTAAGATGAATGTTCTTCTTCAAATATATTAATTATGCAAAAAGAATTGCTAATATATAAGTTCTCTATTTATGTTTTATTTTTCTAAAAAATAAAAGGATATATATTCACTTTAGACTAAAAGATTAATAGGGTTGATAAAGGAAAATTAATCACACAAACTTTTCTTCTGAAGTAATTCATTAAGTCCCAAATAAAAAATATATTAGTATTAATACATATACTATTTTAATCTTTTGACTAAATGGACATTAAATATTTTATTATAGGGAAAAAAGTCCTCAAAATGTTTTGAAGGAATCCACCTAGAGAAGAGCAGTGAAAATATTATATATTACATTTGAAAGTTAAAGTAGTTTTCCATCCTTGTTATCTTCTAATTAAAAAATATCTAGATATACATTTTCTGATCAACCATTAGTTGGTATTCTACATTGCTTATGGGTTATAAATTTGTATAAACAACATAGAGATTATATATAAATATATTATAAGGAAACATATCAATTTTAAATTTCTATTGAAATCATTTATATTCAGAGATATTTCAAACTATACAATATTAATGAAATACTGAGATCTTACCAATAGCTCAAACAAGCTCTTAATTGTTAAGTGCAGTAAGAGAAAATATTTAAAATCTCTATTCAAAATACTCTTATCCATAGACCAATTGTTTTTCAGCTTATGGCTCACCCCAGTGAGGAGCTAGTGTCTGAATATTCTAGCTCCTCGCTGGGGTGAGCCATAAGCTCAAAAACAATTGGTCTGGGGATAAGAGTATTTCAGATAGAAATTCTAAATATTTTCTCTTACCACACTTAACAATTAAGAGCTTGTTTGAGCTATTGGTACACTCTTTGTATTTCATTTTTGTAAATAGAAGCTTATAAAAGCAATGTCACATTATGTATGACTTGCTTTATTGATAATTATACTAATATTAAATATGGTTAACTTTATGTACTGAAAAAAAATATGTTAACAACAATAATAAACAATAATTAACTTATATAATAAATATAATTGTAATTAACTATTATATAAGGTATTTCAATCCACAGAAGTACTTTCAGATAATTTTTTAACTTGCCTCAACTGCTGTTATATTCAAAAAACAGGGCAAAAGTAAATGTCATCAACTCAAATACCATGAATCTCAAATTTTAATATTAGTAGTTTGTCTACTAATTATATTCATTTTATTCTATTTATTAAAATTGCCTCCTCAATTTTTCTTTTATTATGGTTTATTGCTTCATGAAGAATCATAATACTTTCAATATCAAACCTTAAATTTATATTTACATGTCCATTCATGATTCAAGAAAACAGAAGCAGTCATTAAATCATTATTACTTTTACTTTTCACATGTTTTTATAACAATTTGTGCTCCTTTAATGTTTTTTTCAATACTGCACCTCGATTCACCTATATATGATAACATACATCCACAAAAAATTGATATACAACATTACTTTTTGCTTGATAGATATATTTTTAGAATTATTCATAAATTTACTAACATTATTTGTAACATAAAATAAAGCATTAAACATATTCTTATACATATCCTTAAAAAATTAAAAAAATTCACTTTAGCATTTGAAATGTATTGAATAGATTTCCATTTTTTACTAGCAATCTTCAATTCCTTTAAATCATTATAACTCTTTTTAAATTGACATAAAGAATTGCTAATCTGTTCAAGCTTATAACTAACTTGAAGCAATTCCTTGGCAAATATCTCAATATTTTTAAATTTATCATACTGATAATGACATATTTTTTATTATGAAACAAAAAAAATCTAAAATTTGCCATCTTCTGCATAATTATTACTTTTGAATTACAATTTATATAACACCTTTTATAAAATGGTTTGATTATTAATTTATAACTTAACATGCTATTATCTCTTGTCATAATTAAATTCAAATACTTAATACTTTTGTCCTGCTTCTTTTCAATAGTCCATTTCATGCCATTCAAATTATTTAGCTCTACTATAAGCAAATTTATAATATTGGTATTTATGCAAACAAAACATCATCCATATACCCTTTGTAAATTTTAATATCTTTAAAAGAACACATATTTAAAATACTACTTTCACATTTAGACATAACAAAATTGCAAACTTGTGCAACAATAACCAGACTCATAGATCAACCTTTAGACATTTTCTACCTTCAAAAAAAGCAAAATATTATTAAATTTTTTTAAAGAATTAATAATAAATTTTATTACATATTTACAACCGCCTTTACTTTTTAATGTATGTTCAATTATTTTTATGGAATCCACTCTAACATTAGAGCCATACATTTCTGTCACATCTAATGAAACAATAACATTCTCATTAATGATTATATTTTTAATTCTATCTATAAAGTCAAAAGATGAAGCAATAGTATTTTCTCCAAATCATAAAAACTCTTGCAACAGCTTACCAATATATTTAGAAGTCTGGTATATAAATGAACCACCAAAATCAATCATAATTTGCAAAGGATTACATTCTTTATGAAACTTTATATTTGCAAAAAATATGAAGACTTATAGTACAGTAAGGACATTTCTTATAGTACACATTATTATTTAAAACTTTATTTTTAGTTTATTTATATGTTGTTTTAAAGATATTAAAATTTACAAAAGGTATGTGGTTGGTGTTTTTGTTTGCAGAAAGACCAATATTATAAAATTGCTTATAGAAGAGTTAAATAAGTTTAAGGGCTAGGAATGGAATATTGAAAATGAACACAAAAGGTATTAAGTATTTAGATTTAATTATTACAAAAGATAATAGTAAGTTAAGTTATAAAGTAATTATTGCACTATTGCAAAAAAGCGGATATGTAAATTATAAGTCAAAAGTACCAATTATGCATAAAATGACATATTTTAGATCATTTTTGTTTTATAATGAAAAATTATATCCTTACCAGTATTATAAATTAAAAAAATATTGATATATTTGTCAAGAAATTGCTTGAAATTGGTTATAAGATTGAACACATTAAGAATACTTTATGTGAATTTAAAAAGAGTTTTAATAGTTTAAAGAAGTTGAAGATTGCTAGTAAAAAATGGATGTTTATTCCATATATTTAAAATGCTCAAGCGAATTTTTTAAAGAAGATATATATATAAGAATATATTTAATTTTTCATTTTATGTTACAAATAATTTTAATAAATTTGTTAATAATTCTAAAAATGCCATACCTGTCAAGCAAAAAAGTAATTTTTTAATGAGTTTTTTATGAATGTATGTTATCATATATAAGTGAATTGAGGTGAAGTATTAAAAAAAGATTAAAGGACCATGAAGTAAAAATAATAATGATTTAATGACTACTTCAGTGTTCTTGGATCATGAAAGGACATGTAAATATAAATTTAAGTTTGATATGAAAAGTGTTAAGATTATTCATGAAGAGAAAAACCAAATAAAAGAAAAATTAAAGAGGCAATTTTATCAGAGAAAAATAAAATGAAGATAATTAATAGACAAACTGTTAACATTAAAAAAATAGGATTCTTAAGATTTGAGTTGATGACATTTGCTTCCATTTTGTTTTTTGAATTTAACAGCAGTTGAGCCAGGTTAATTAATTAACCAAAAGTATTTCTGCAGATTAAAAGACTTTATACAATAGTTGATTACCATTATATTTATTATTTTTATTATTAAAATAGTTTTTTTTAATTAGGAAACATTATATTTGTATTATATATATGTTCATATAAATAAATATTTAAATACATAAATAAATTTACTTGAATTTTAATAATATTTTAATACTCTTTGGATTTAAAAATTTAACAATTTAAATAACATGATTATATTCAACATGATATATTAAACCCCTATTTTAAATTGATTCAATTTTCCTAAGACAGAATTATCTAGTACTCATTTTTTATTACCTTATTAAAAAATGTATATCATTGTCAGTATCAATATTATAAATATAATATGTTAAATATCATACAAATAAATTTTGAACTTTACTTAGGTTGTTCACAAAAGTGATATTACTTTTATTTATTTGATGTTTTAGATTAGTGATGGCTAACCTATGACATGCGTGTCAGTGGTGAAATGTCGAGACTTTTTTCCTGATACCCATGTCATGGTGCCAAGTTCTTTGTTTTGATATTTAAAATGAAAATGAATGTTTTAGATTTTTTTTTTTCATATTTTTTTATATAAATTATTTTGATAAAATATGCTGAAAATATAATTATTTTAGAAAATAGTTAAGATTTTAGGAGAAATTATTTACTTTTATGCGATTGTAAATTGAGAAAAATATCAGCAGCAATGGACTCAGTATTTTCTAATAGGTTATAAAGCAGGTTATGTAAATAATTATTTATTTTTACTTTATATATAGTACATATATTGAAATTATAAATTTTTGTTATTACAAATATCACAAAATTATGATTTTTCTTGAAGTGATATTCCACCCAAGTTTTGCTCAGTTTTTTTGGCAAATTTTTACACACTGAGCTCAAAAGGTTGGCCATCACAATTTTAGATATTATAATATTAGTATCAGTGTACTATTAATATATAATATTAAAGAAGATGAAAATACAGAGTGATTTATATTAATTGTATTATTTAATCATTAATATATATATATATATATATATATATATATATATATATATATATATATATATATATATATATATATATATATATATATATATATATATATATATATAATATTTTATTTTTGTTTTTTTCTAAATGTTTTTTTTTTTTCTGTAGCTAGTCATATTTGTTCATGTTTTTTTATTATTTGAGAATTATTGATAATGTATATATCAATTATTATTTAAATTGAAAATATACAATCATTTTAATTTAATCTGGAGAGATATTTATATTAAAATTGGAATATATAAAGACATATATTTTAAAAATTGTAATAAATCTATATTTTTAATAAAAATATTTTTTGCAGTAATATAATATAACAAATGACTGTTTTGACCATTAAATGTGGTTAGTTTTAAAAAGTGCATTAGATTAGTATTTAGATGATATTAGTCTACTGTAAAAATAATCAAATAATTTACACCTGAGAAGTCATATTATGTCCAAACATTGGAAGTGACAGATTAAGATATAATTCACAAATCTTTGCTTTTGAGTCCATAACTCTATCATTGCATTAAATTATGTAGGACAATAAGTCTGCTGACTAAATATATCAAAATAGCATATTATTAATAATTTTATGTTAAACAAACAGACTAAATCATCCCCTTCCAGGCTATGAATTAACCACACTCTAAATGTTGAATGCAGAACCAAGAATAGAATAAATCCACCTATTGTTGTAGTTCTGATGTTTATAAGCATACCTTTGTCAACATTGTTGGTAATTCAGAGCAAAATTAATTTATCAGTCAAATAGATTATGGCACATAGAGTTGTTAAAGTAATAATCAGTTATACAAGAGTGAAGGACCACAAATAAAACTTGTTAATAAAAATTTAAAAAATTCTAAATATATTTTTTTTTTAACCATTATAATTTTATATTTTTAGAAATGAAAGTAATAAAATCAAAAACAGTTTGTTTCTGTATAATTTGATAAAGAAATATTATAATAATACATATTATATACACAATATTTGTAATTCAATAGTGAATTGATACTTCAATATAACTTCTATGTCATGTGTGCTTTAGTGCAATGGTGGAAGTTCTAACTGCAGAGAGTGAAATTCTTGGAACAATCTCTATAAAATTTTGCCAATAATGGTTTTGAATTCATAAAGTTTATTACCAGTCCATGATAATTAGTTTTAACATAAACTTACAACATGTGGTATTTTTCTTATACCATTTCTTTTCTCTGATTTTCACATTCCCTGTTTAATTGCATTATAAACAGTGTATTTAGTAGTATTCTTTATTATTTAAGTATTGTTTTCTAATTTATTAAACTAATCACAGATTAATAAGTGTATGGGTTATATTATTTGATTTATTCTAATGAAATACTGAAATTATGTTGTAGGCACACCACACATGCTCTTTAAGCATTAACATGTAAATGCTTACATTTGTGAGTTTGGATTTTTTTTCAGAAATGAATATTTTTATTAATACAACCTTAGTTATCTTGATGCTAAACTAATATAAAACATTATGGTTTTAAATCTTTTTAATAATATTAGGAGTATTCATGACCATCTATTGGAAATATATATTGTTCACATTGTATGGCTAAAATTAAATTTGCCATTGATATAAAGCAACTTGGAGATATTAAGAAGAATATGCAAATATATTATTAAACAACATGCATCAAATTAAATTCTAAAAAACCTCAAAAATTATCTGAAAAGGGAATCTACTAGACATGAACTACAAAGCTTGATTAAGTGCATACAGCAAAACACTAGTTTAACATTCTTCAAATATTATAATATATAAAAAGACTTTATTGAAAGTATGTTAATAATTTATGGCAAAAATACAAATAAATATGTGGCAAATTATCCTTTAAAATTGACAAATAATATATTCAATAACTTCAAATGCTAGAAGTCTAAATTGTAAGCAATATTTCTTATAAAAGAAACATATATAGTGTACAACTCTATATTTCATCTCATATATTAATCTGTGAGTATTCAATACTAATTATGTATCAACTACATATAAAATTGATAAAAAGCATATTTTATTTATTTATAGACATTTATTAAAATAAATTCTCACTAAACTTTATTTTTTTAATTATTTAATTAGATTGGATTTAAATGCAATGAAATCATAAGCAGTTTCAAATATTACTAATATCTTTATATTTTTTCAAAAAACAATATCTTAATATTTATCATATGTTTAAATAATAATAATAGTATTCATTTCAAAAGCTCATGAATTAATCTTTAGCACATCATGTTCATGTATACTCTTATACTTATTCACAAACTAATGATGAATAATTTAATTATTTTAATTATTAAGAAGTCCATTTACTGTAAAGTTTGTAATAATAACTTATTTGTAATATAAATCTTTTATTCTATCATTTATATGATTATTTAATAAAGCAAACTTCCATTAATCATTACAAATTTCTTTAGAATTAATTCTACACTCTTTTGCACTTTGCTTTTTCTCTTGTATTCAAATAAAATTATTAACATATTTTATCTTAAGATTGTGAATAAAAATATATTACTTTACCTTTTTCATCTCAAAATATATTAAATTTAAATTTGTCTACTTGGCATATATTTTAAATCTGTATTCATGAATTGTTCTATCAAAGGTAATACTATAATTATTATATATGATATTTTCTGCATTTCCAACAACATTCATGTTGATTCCTCCATTTACCCATTATATCTTCTTGTATTTGAAATATATTCCAATCATTAAACAATTAACAATAATATTATAAAGCTATTATTCTAAAGTAAAATAAACTCTTTTAATATATAATAAAATTAACCTGTCATAAAGACAAAAAATTAAAGATTACAATCATGTTACAAAATCAAAGATTTATTTTTTTTTGTTTTAGCTTACAAAATATGTACTAAAGTTAGTTTCTTTTTAAATAAAATCTTTTATAAATCTACAATGTAACTTCTCATTTATTATTATCAATAAAACAAGTCATGTATAACATGACATTGCTTTTATAAGCTTGGATTTATAAAAATGACATACAGAGAGCATATTAATAGCTCAAACAAGCTCTTAATTGATAAGTAGGGTAAGAGAAAGTATTTAAAATCTCTATCTGAAATACTCTTATCACCAGACCAATTGATTGTAAATTTTTCAGATAACTTAAAATACTTGATATAATGAATCAGTTCTGCACTACAAAAATAAGTTTACAATTTATTGATGATTTTTATTATGAGTTTGTGTGTGGGTGTGTGTGTGTGGGTGTGTGTGTGTGGTAACATTTAACATGTAATTTAAAATCTTCTTCAGTTTTCCCATAAGAAATAATTAGTTTAAAATAGACTTTTCATTTTCAACAATGGAAACAATTAAATGAAAGGATAGACAACATACAATCAACTAGAATTTTTAATTACTCATGCATGATTTCTGTTTTAATGATCTATTTTTTTTATTTATTATTTGGTTTTTAACCTCAGCATTCCACAGTTACTTCCAGTCTAATGCAGAGACAGTTTTTTTTATTGTATTTATGTTCTTTTGCAATAGATAATATTGTGAAACAAAATATAATTTAACAAATAGTATATAATCTTATCATACATTTTAACAAAACACAAAGATTTTTAAATATATAGGGTATATGAGCACAGGCTTTCACAACCCAACACTCTCCACACTATCTCATAACACTGATAAACCTGAACACATATATGTGGAAAAGATAAATAATCACCAATATACATATTTCATGCTAAACCAGCAATCATCAGTTGGTCCAGATTACCATCTCTACACATATATGCTATAAGTGCTCAGATATATATTGATAGCCAATCCTCATACTTTAATGGACAGGCTTCAATCTACTCCACATTCCAATTCTTCAACCATCCATCCAATTAAAAATCTGATGATGGAATGCTCAAAGACCATCCTGAAGCCAAGATTCTTGTCACACTCATGTTGACCTAAAGTCATTTTGACCTCTCATGTACAGGACATGAATTCATACAGCTACTATTTAAAAAAATGATATAAAATATCATATACAAATAACAGTAATTTTTAATTTTTTTAATAATTTTATCAAGAATTAATTAAGACTTTATCTAGAAAGTAAAAACAATTATATTTGTAATAAATGTAAATTTGATAGAAAGAATAAAATGATTAATTAATTAAGACTTTATCTAGAAAGTAAAAACAATTATATTTGTAATAAATGTAAATTTGATAGAAAGAATAAAATGATCAAAAAACAAAAGAATAAATTGCTTTATGTTTTGTTAAAATTTTAAGTTAGAACTAAAATTATAAAAATAATAAAAAACAACTTTATTTTAATGAAAAGAAAATTGTTTTAAGAATAAATTTAAAAGTTAAGGCCATGACTTGCTAATTAAAAAAAAAATACACACACTCTCACATATGCATATACAAATGATTTAATATATCTGTGTGCATATATGTGGTGTTTGAACTCATAAATTTATCCTTAGTCTAAATAAAGCTTAATTATAATTAAATAACATTTTTCTAAGTAACTTTATATATGCTACATACTATTCTGACTCAGCTTTAGTTCCTGGAAATCACAAAAAATGCTTATAAAGTATCCATTTCAATTTTTATTTATGTATTAATTTAAATATATATTTATATATTGAAATGATATATTTCCTTTGTTATATATGTTTTACCTATTTACCCCTATACCTCTATCTATGCCAGGTTTAAATCCTTAAAGAGTGCCCATTTAAACCTGCTTACACGATCGTATATGTGTCGCTGCACATATATACGCAAATATAATATCTGTAATATAATTGGTAAAGCTATATTACAGCAGATATTTATTCCAAATTAATATTTTTAATTTACCATTTAGTTAAATTTAAAAGTCAATTTGTATCTTTATACACTTAAAATTGCATATATAATGTGTAGTCCAACCACCCTGATATAAATATATATATATATATATAGCGTCATGTTATTTGATCATTTCATTTACTTTATACATTTGATATATGTTGTAAACAAGAATCACAACATGAGCACCTGTTTTAAAATAGTGTGAGGAAGATATCCAAATTTTAGTTTTGAGAATAAATATTTTCTTAAAATTACATTTTTTTGTAAACAAGATTTAGTCAACTGGAAATATTGCTAAATCTGGGGGGGGGGGTAGAAATGATGAACTTAGCCAAAAACATCCTGTTAAAAGAGTAAAACAAAGGAGTTAGAATTATTTTAGTAATTAAAAAATATCAAGATTGGAAGGTGTTAATGGATGTATTCATGGAGTATAATTTGTTTATTAAAATTATGAGTTGATACCAGACCACGTTAAAAGTCTGGATTTTAATATATAAAAAATGTATTGTATAATTTATAGAAGTGTTGTCACTAGAATCCACACCAGTTTTATCTTTAATATGATGGAATAGAAAGGTGAGAATTGCTGTTTTTCTTACTCAGGAAATAATGATCTCTAGTTCCATCCAACATGCTGAAGCAGTGTATCATTATCATAAGAGATGGGAGATGTTCCTGCCAATGGCCTGCTGCAAAGAGATACCAAAGGAAACCATGCTGCCTATACAGAGATCAAGAGTGCTACCACACCTGTTGTTAAGATGTGTCAGCAGACAAGCTGTGACTAAAAAGTTAGGTAAATCCTTCAGAACACTGCAGAGAGCACTAAATGTGCTTTAAATCTTACTCTTCAAAGCTATAGCTTATCTAATAAATTAACGTTCAAAATTTAACTGTTTAAATTCTTTTCTAAAGTAATATATAAAACCTATTACAAATCTTGCCTAAAATTATGTTTGTAAACTTTAAAATTACCTATTCTAAAATAAAATAATTGCAACCGATCTGTTTATTTAAATTCTAATTTCTATTTCATACTGCCATTATGCCTGTAATTTTATCAAATTTCTCAAAATATTATTGTATGTGATAATATGACAAATATCTTGAAAAAGTCAGTGTATTTAAATTTAATAATTTCTTAGCAAAGATATTAAAATTTATATTTTCAACTTAATATATTGATAATGCTTATTTATCTTATTTTAGCCTGCTGTTTTGAAATCGTATTGTATTCAAATAATAAGTGATGACTCTGTGTTCGTTATTATAATTTGATTTAGTTTTATATTAATTAAATATTTATTATGGTTTGCACAATTAGAATTATAAATTATGAGTTTAAAAAGATTCATTCTTATTAAAGTAATAGGCTAGCCATAGAGACACAGAAGGAGGTATATTTCATAATGTATTATTAATTTGACCCGCTAAATATACCTTTTCTCCCTAGTGAAATCTGACTGTACATTCAGCTTGAGTATCTATTAAGCTAGATTAATAATTTAATAATATACACCTTTGATTATAGCATGATTATTATGCTTATTTTATGCATTGGATTCTATTAGTTACGCAGATAGAAGCTATCTGTTTAAGGTCACCGTTAATTTAATTTATACATATTTGTATTTACTTTATGTGTTCTGGTGTGTTCTTACAAAATATGTTCTCATACATGATGTCTTGCTATCTTTTAATGGGTTTATGGTGGAGGCCACCCCCATATATTTAGTTCAGGTAAAGCTATTTCATATAGAACTGGAGCACAAAGATCCAGATCTTTTTTATTAAGCCTGAGTTCCTGAACTTCAAATGTTTGAATTTCTTATTAGTAGCAAGCTGTTTGATCTTAGGATACCACACATTTTGAAGTGAAATCCTGTGAATGACCACCTATCAGCACTACAATATTTTTATTAAGATTTAGTCTGTGCCAAAGCAACTATGTGATAGGCTAAAGTAACAACTTCTTTCCTTTGTTAAATGCTTATTCAGAAATTTGTCTCAAATTAAGAGAATCTTTGATTACTAGACTAAATCTGCATCATCCTTAAGCTTTATTACATGCTCACATCTTAACGTATATGTAAATATAAGGCATTTTAGTACTGTAATAATCAGTAGTCTGTACTTAGCATTTTTACTCATATATTAGCAAACCATGATATAAGAATAGAATCAGCATATTAATATTACATATGCATAATCTACTGACTGCAGTAACCTATCAAACATATTAGTTGAGATAAACTCTAACCCTCAAATTTGTCTCATCTCATTATATAATGCCTGTGTGTGTATAATCATATTTAGCTTTGTAATTGTAATTGTTTTATTTTATTGTTTAATTTTCATTATATTAATTAATAAATCTATTTAAAATTTACCTTGTTTCATATCATTTTACTCATTTTCCAATTCCAATTTACTCATATATTTAATATTTTGATATGCATTATAGTTTTACTTATTGACTTAATTTTAAGTTAGCATGTTATTAATCCATTTTCTTCTTTTGTTAGTAATTAGGTGGTTAGATTTGGGTCTCATGTTTCTTCATGTTTGGAGCTGACTCAGGAATTAAATTAAGGCCTATGTGTAACTTCAGAAATGTCATTCATAGAGTGTTATGCCATGGAGCATTGGTAAATAAGTTAAAGCTTGGTTGGACCTGGGATATCACCTTCCCATTTTGATCAGCTTTAAGCTATTTACCTGGACTCTGGATTTGGTTACATGAATGTACAAATCTGATGATTACAAATATATATTTAAATTTATGTATATGGTTTATACTAAACTTAATGTAATTAAAAGGGACTTGGTAAGTAAGATTTTCAAACTCCTAAAAACTACTCAATTCATCTTATACAACTGATATACATGCCCACATATATGTGAAAAAGATAAATGGTCTCCAATATACATATTTCTTTCTGAACCAGCACTCATCAGTTGGTCCAGATCACCATTTCCACATATATATACAATCACTGCTCAATATATATTAAGATAGCCAACATTCAAACTTTAATGTACAAGCTTCAATATTCTCCATTTTCCAACTCTTCATCATCCATATCATTGACAATCTGAGAATGAAATGCTTAAAGCATCATCAAAGGTTTTAAAAATTTCATCCTCAGATTTTCTATACAGTATTTTCATTCAGATTATATTAAAGTTATCATTTCCCTATGTCATTACTTTTATTGTTACAATATATAATATATTAAAATATCAGAGAATGAGTGGGGTCTATATGGTATGGTGAATCATTTCTAGAGTAGCTAGCTACTTTTTTATCATATATTGTGTGAACTGGTAGATGAATGCTTTGTTATTATTTTTATATTCCAATATATTCTTAAAAATAATTAATTAAGATAATAATTTTCATGCTGTTTTCGTTAGTATTATGCAGTATTTAAAAAAAGTATAAAAATTAAAATCACATGAAATTTTTGTAATATTCCATTCTTTTTCCAAAATATATAAAATTGTCAGTTTGTTTTAATGTATTTTAACTGTTAATATGCTTTTGCAAATATTAGTATTTCTTCCTAAAATATTTCTACTTTTTTCTCTATTTTTCTGCACTGATTGTATTAAATTTAAAATGAAACATAATATTTCAGCACTGCTATACACCTAACATAATGCAATTTTTAAGTTATTATATTTAATCAACTGACAATTCTGAGAAAGAATGTTAAGCAGTCAAGACTTTCAGCTTGATTGTAACAAAAAAACATTTAAATATCAGATAATGTTCTAAGTAGCAGACAGAATCAAAGCCATAAAATAAAGTGATATAGAAAATACATTAAATGAATGAGATCATCTATCTAACATATGTAACTAACATGCAAAACCTTCTGTTTGTTACTGATATAAAGTAGTTCTTGATATATCAATGTCATCTGGGTATATCAATAAAACAAATTAAATATGAATCTAACTTTGTTGTCACATAAGAAAGTAAACCATGTTATAATTTTATTCTATTTCTACAAACAATTTTCTTTATTATATATAAGTTTATTTTTTTAAAAACTAACTCTCAATTATATGAAGATTGTAATTAAGTTTAGGAAAGCATATATTACTTTAAAATAATAATAGATCTCTTTATTAAACAATTAAGAAAACTAACAATAATTGAAATAACAAAATATAAAATTTATATTTTAGCTTTTAATATTTAACTGAACCATACAAATGTAGCATATATTTCTTCTCTCTTCAAGAGAATCAACTTTAGTGTTATTAAAGTTTAAATGCTTTTTGGTGATGCCACTATAGCATCAGTGCAAAAAATGAAATTCCACAGATTCCTCAATTGCTTTTACAAAACCATATTCATGAAGTTTTTCAAACTGACTTTCACTTGTACTCATAACAGAATTATTTTGAATTTTCAAAATGGCTGCATTACCAAAGTAAAAAAAAAGGAAGACAGTTATATGTAAGACAGGAAATTCAACTCTGAAAACTGTCACTGAATATTTGCTTCAAAATATGCTAAATCTGTAAGTTTTTTTTTTTTATTAATTAATAATTTTTATAAGTAATTTAAAATTGTATGCAGTCAATAAATATTGTAAGTGTTACACAATATTTTTTAACATTAAAGTTATAAAAATATTTATATAAATAATATTTTAATTTATTTATTTATTTTGAAATTGTTATAATGCAGATAAGTTATTTATAATAATATATTTTTAAAATGCTATAAATAATTTATATATATTTATTAATACATATTATGTTGAAACATCTTAAATTCCCCCCCCCCCCTTTTGGAGATTTTTTAAAAAATAAAATCACAAAAAGTGCATAGATATAAGACTAATTATTATGAATGTCATGTATTACAAAACTCAGCATCTGCTAACCTTTAAGGAAACTTAACTTGAAGTTAGTTAATATATTTCAATGTTATTAAAAAAATATTGTTCATAATTTTTAAAAAACAAAATATAATATATAACTTCTTAAATATACAAAGTTGCCGTACTAATCGGAAAAAAATATCTTGTGTTTTTATTTTTGTTATTAAAGTTATCAAACAATAATAATCAAGTAATGCATAGATCATATTTTGTTTAATTTAAATTCAATATTAAATATCCATGTTATATTTAAATAAAGAAAACTACAAGGATGTAGATAAAACGTTGCAAGCATGTGCATAATGTATTGGAATAAATATAGGATTATGGTACATAAAGGAAGTTTTTCTTAAAAAAGAAATTCTATTGGATTTTTTTATATATGAAAGATAAAATAAAGAAATGCATAAACTGTTTATTTTTTTATCACACATAGATTTTATCCAATAAAGGTTATATATATACAAAACATCACAATTTAATATTTTCTTATTGATAATTGATGATTAAAGTATGAATACCAATATATTAATTATCTGACCAATGAACATGCATGCATTAAATAATTAAAATTGGTTTAAAAACAGATATTTACATCACAACATTTTTAATGCATTATTTAACTTTAATAAATATTACAGATTACTTAACTTAAGCTTATAATAAAAATTTTAATAATAAAATTATTCAGCTAATTTTATATTATAAGTAAAATATGGTTGCAATAAGGTTTTAACAATAATTGGAAGAAGACACTGTGTGGGAAAAAGTATTAAAGTCAAGAGGAATGAATTTTTTTTTTTGTTTAGATATTACAATCATGAGCAACAAAATTAAATTATGGTTAGTATTGAAAATGATCCCATGAAATTATCACCCAAAGAAGAAGTTGGTAGCTGGTGACTTTCCCAGTATCATTATGTAATCTAATTGTTGCTGTTGTATTTTTATAAATATTCTTTAAAATATGACAATATCCTGGATCTATATGTTGATGATCCAATGCTTTAATCACTGAATACATGTTTATAGAATTAAGTGCTTTTCATAATCTACAAATCCAAAGCATAATGGCAACTCATATTCATTTGTCATTTCTATAACTTTTCTCAATACCTAGATATGATCTACTGTACTAAAACCACTTTTAAATCCAGCTTGTTTTCATGGTTGGTGGAAATCCAATTTCTCTGTAGATGAGTTGTAATTATCTTGGTAAACATTTTGCATAAAACTGATAAAAGGCTGGTAGATCTGTAATTTCTAGTATCTTCTTTATCATCTTTTTTAAATATGAATATTAATACTGCATTTTTCCAATCATCTGGTACATCTTTATCATTTAGACATTTGGTATATAACTTTGCTAAAAAAATTCTATTTCTTCATGTGCTTCTTTTAATATATCAACTATAATCCCATCATTACCTGGAGCCTTTTCTTTCTTCATACATTTAATTGCATATCTCACTTTTTCATTTAAAATTCTGGGCAATTCAGAAGATGTAATAGATATAGGAGATATTTCTTCTTTATTAATATATAATTCTTAATAAAAGACTTCTACCCATTTCATGATGTCATCTCTCTTTTTAGTAATAATTGCATCTTTTTTTCTTATTGCAGATATAAATTTCCTACCAATACTAAAATGTTGTTTTACATTCTTGAGATTTTTATTCTTTTCTACAGCTTTCCTTGCTAGTTCACAGTTACCATTTTACAAAATTCAAGATATTCAATCCTTTTTATTGCATCATTTTTGTATATCTTCATATTCCTTCTTTTTTTAGTAAAAATTCTATTGGTCAATTGCTGCTTTTTTCTACCTGCTATCACTATTGCAGTTCTTAAAAGTGTATCAGTTATTTTCATATTAATTTCATTCAAATCTAAATAATGTTCAAAATCTACTAATACTTGAAAATGATTTGTAAGTTCTAATTTAAAATCATTAGAATGTTTCTGAAGATTAGGAATATCAACTGTAAATATTGTTTTTCTTAATAATTTTTGTCTCTCTAGTTTTGCTTTAGCACATATCTTACACCTTATCAAATGATCTCTTCCTGTGTTAAATTTATTAATACCAATACAATATTGAAATATGTATTTTCTCTTAGTCAAAATAGAATCCAATTCTGCTGTACATTCATTTGCATGCTTTCATGTCCATTTTCTTTTAACATTTTTCGCAAAAAAAGAATTCATAATATAAAGTTTTTCTTTTTCTGCAAACTTCAGAAGTCTATGTTCTCTGTCATTTATACTAGTATAACCAAAATTACCTACAGCATTTTCATCTTTCATTTATTTACCAATTCTAGGATTAAAGTCTCCCATAATTTTAAAATGATATTTACTCTGATCAAAAACCTTTTGTACATCCATATAAAAATCTTCTATTACTTCATCACTATGAGATCTTGTTGGGGCATAAACGTGAATTATCTGCATTTTGTATCAGCTATTAAGTTGTATAACTAATCTTGCCACTCTGTCCAATACACCTCAATCTACACAATGTTGTTCTTCCATTTTTTATTTATAATTAATCCTACTTACTCTACTTGTATTTCCAATATTTGTGCTTTTATAGTAGAGTACATGTCCACTTTTTAAATCATTTGTCTCTTGACCTTTTCTTCTAACTTAACAACGTTCAATAATGTCCCATTTAATACATGACTGTTTTTCTTCTAATTCTTGCAATCTTTCTTTATTTAAAAGTGATCTGCAGTTAGTCATCATCAAATGGCAGCCTGAATCCGAAATCAGGAGATTTTGGCACCCTCCACCTTTCACCACCAACCGTTGTCTTGGTTGGTAAATTTACAGCCTCTTTGTCACAATATGAATAGTTAAATATCATATAACATACAACATAATTTTTTGTTCAGAGAAAGATGATATTTCATCGATTTATAATATATAAATAAAAAATAATGTATGTACTAAACAAAACATGTTATACTAAATCTATAATATATAAAAATAAATACTAATAAATTTATAGATATAATTACTTTGATATGTCTTACTTTATTTGTTTATTTAAATTTTATAGGAATTCAGTACAAGATTAGCACATTCATTCCATGTGACTGGAATATATATTTCATATCCTTTCAATAGACTCTAGACAGTAACTGCTATTATCTTCTACAAGAAAAGAGACAAAACTATCAATCACTTTTCTTTTATTATCAATATTAAATTCAGATGCTGTTTTCAAAATCTTTGAGTTTTTTTATAATTAAACACAATTTCATCATTTCTTTTTGTTTTATGATCTAGAATTTCAGTATTAGTTTAGCTTGATAGTATCTATTCAATTTTATCTATAGATTATCTTTCTTTTTGGGAACACATTTTTTGAGTTTAGAAATAATTTTATGATAAATTAAAAGTGATTATGTTAGTAGACAGATAGTTGCATAATTACAATTTGTAAATCCTTATGCAAAATTTTAAAAATGATTCTTTTTATTATTTATAGCATATATCTTAATACTTCTAAGTATATATATATAAACAAAATATTGAAACCAATTGATTATATATTGGCTAAATTTTAGATTATGTAATTGCCACCAACCATTTAATTAGTGATAGACATTCAGAGGATCTCTAAGGCCAAGAATCTCATCCACCGTTACCATGGGTTATTCTACAATATTATGTAGGTAATAGAAATATGATTTATTTGGATTTAATAAAATGCTAATTCCTCTGTTAAAATGCAAAAAAAGCTTGAATTGTAGTTTTTCTTTTTATTCACCAATCTAAACAAGCAAAGGTAACTTTTTTTTTTTCAATTATTTTCTTTTTCATAGAAGCAGATTTTTTTGTTCTAATTGATATAAATCGGTAAATAATATCGATAACTGGATGGCTGTATTACGTCAGATATCATATGACATTGGGATACCAGAAGTGATGGTACTGATCATGACTTGTTAATCATAAACACCAATATACCACTCTAAATGAATCATGTCATTCAGGCTAATTAATTAACAGTTGATTTGTTTATTTTTGTTTACAAATAAATTATTCTGGAACAAAAAGTTTTTTTTCGGAATTGTTTTGACAGGTAATTATTTTCATAATTTGTATTTTGATTTAAATATTTATACATTCTATAAAAGACTAGTTATGATCGATGATTGTCAAGCAATACCTAATATCAAAAATCAATCACTGAAGAAACATCCAAACTATTTAAAAATGAGATAAAATGCACAAATATTGAGCATGTTAAATAAAACCAAACAAACTTTAAATATACAGATAGATATAAAGGATTTTAATTATCAACAAAAAAGTTTTAAATATGTTTTATTTGTGAACTTAAAACTTTTTTCATTCATGTAAATGAAGTGGAATTTTATACTATTGGCCCCCAAAGAGAATTCAGATTAGAAAAACTTAGGAATGCATCGTTGCTTTTAAAATCCATTTGTTCAGGCTCACTAGTAAAAAACTATAGAGTCATTTGTCTCACTAGAAAGTTGTTATGGCAGTAAAAAGGGGGAAAAGTAAATAAATATGTTTTCTGTTGACGATTATATATAGAATGATTGCAAATGTTATTAGGTATCAGTTTTTTTTTTTTGGCATTGCATTTTAATAAGATATAATATAGGGGATTTGAATCCAGACTTTGAAGCTCCCTTCAGCTATCCAATCTATTTCATATAACTGATGCACATGATCACACACATATAAAGAGATAAATGATCTCTAATATTCAAATTTTATGCTGATCAATCACTCATCAGTTGGTCCTGATCACCATCATCCATGTGTATATATAATCAGTGCTTGGTTTATATTAAGATAGCAAATCTTCAAACTTTAATGGACAGGCTTCAATCTACTCCACTCTCCAATTCTTCAGACATCCATGCTATTGAAAATCTGCTGATGTAACACTGTCTTGCCCATGTTCATTTTAAGTCACTCTGATGCTTTATGTATAGGATCTTGTCCATTTAAATACAAAGAAGAGGAACATAAAGTATACCTACATTTAAATATTACAGATTCAGCCCCTATTGTGCCCATCATTTTTCTGCATATTTAAATGGACAAGGTCTTAAATATGAGGAGTCATAGTGATTTTAAGTCAACATGGGCATCAAGGGATTTGGGCATTACATCATCAGATTTTGAATAGTATAAATGGCTGAATAACTGAAGGGTGGAGTAGATTGAAGTCTTTTTATTAATGTTTGAAGATTTGTTATTTTAATATAAACTGGGCACTGATTATATATACATGTGGGAGATGATGATCTGGACTGATAAGTGCTGGTTTAGTATGAAATAGGTATATTGGAGATAATTTATCTTTTTACATGTATGTGGTCATGTACACCAGTTATATGAGGTATTTGGATAACTGAAGGGAGTTAAAAATCTGAGTTCAAATCTCATATATTTACATCTAAACTCCATGGATGTAAAATATACTTGTATTTAAATATTAAAATATTAATCTATGTAAAACTATGATTGTTGATTTTTTTCATCTGAATACTATTCCACTGACTAGAAGAAATAAGATAATAGGATAATAAAATAATTCTGATTCATTTTTTTAATGCCGCTATAATAATAACAAATTTCAATTTAAGCCATAAAAGAAAAAGAAAGCATTATTTAGATTTTTTAAAATTAATTTAAATACTAATAAATTTTATTAATTAATGGCTACCACTAAGTTTTTTATTTTTACATAAAACAGTTTCATTATTTTAATATATGTACATCTTTCATTTAATAAAACAATGTTAAATTGATAACTATATGTTTCTGCTACCGATATTTTATTTATGGTAACACATGTATTTAATTACTATGTGAAATTAGAAATATTTTTCAGAAATTGAAATTAGTTGGAAATGTAGCAAAGAAGATGAAGTCTTATTTCACCTTTTTTGAAGAATTATTGACTAAGAACTAACATCTTCAGTATATAATTCATTAAACATAAACAATTATCATTCAATAAGTTGAAACTGTAAATTCTTATAATTGTTTTATTTTTAGTTCATATCTTAAAAGCAATATAATTTATCTAGATATTAACTTCTTCAAGAATTAACTGACCATTTTCTAAAAACAAAAGACTATAGTTAAATTTAAATAAGAAATATAGAAAGTACATCTACAATAATATCTTTTTTAAGTATTTACATAATTAAAATAAGAAAAAATATTTTATTATTTTTTGGTAAGTGAATAATTTAAAATAAATATACTACCTTTATAATAAACTCTAGATGTTTTTTTAATAAGTAGGTTACAATATAAATCACATTTACAAAAATCCATAATTTCCTAGATAAAACAATCATCTTCATAAAGTTAAGTAATAATGAAGTAATATCCAAATTATTTATTTTATATATGCTTGTAGATATCTGTGCTTCAAGAAAGGATATAAAAATTCCATGATATATTAATCATATTCATGGACTTTTCACTAATATAATGAATATTCTATTTTTATTGCTACAAACATTAATATATATATATATATATATATATATATATATATTAATGTTTGTCTTTATATGATATATATATATATATATATATATATATATATATATCATGATAAAGAAAATGTCACGAGAGAAAGGATATATAAATTTCATGTTATATTGAACATATTCATGGTCTTTTCACTAATATAATCAATACTTTATTTTTTATTGCTACAAACATTAATATACATTTATGTTGATAAAGAAAACATCATGAAAGCTTTTATAAAATCAAAATTTTGATATAAAAAAATACTTACAATAGGTAAAGGAAATGTCTTCTATTGTAAATATTTATTGTTAAAATAAAATTTACAATTTTTACATATATATATATAATATTTGTCAAGAATAGATACTATCATTTTTATTAGAAAATAATATGTTTGATATTTTGAGAAAATTTTTACAAATATATTTAAAAGTTTAAAAATTATAATTTTCTGCCAATTTTATTGATGTGGAAAATAATTTTCAACATATAGTAATTAAATAAATCAATTATTTTATATAGCGCAATGTTTATAAACTGTAATAGTTAAACAGCATTAAGCTGTTGCACATGTGCATTGCAGATTTTAATTAACTATAAATGACTGAATACTAACACTTCAAACACATGACAGAGTCTTTGGGAAAAGATAAAAAATCAGTTCTGCATTTTATTTATTTTATGGCAATGCCCTATGTTTAATACACTAGGATACTATTATGGTAGTAGTAAGCATATGATCTAATATGGCTACCTATAAGATGAAGTCAGAAATTTTGAGTATAATTCATGCTGTTATACCACAATAAACTCATTTAATTTTTATTCTTTACTATTAAATCTTTTTTATACCCTAATTCATCTTTTTATCAACAGCTGTTTCATTTATCTATATACTGATTACCTATTTATTTGTTTTCCACACAATTAACACAATTATTTATTAACTGTCTACACTCTAAATTTAAATGTTCAATAAAATTATAACTGCATCTACAGTTTATATTTTTATTCTAATTTGGTCTTTTCCCCTTAGTATACAAATTATATGTTCTTACTTTCAAAAATCAAACTTTATTTACACATTAGAGTGGATACAAAAGCAATCAGTGATAGGATAACATAGTCTATAAGCAAGTTTCAATGTATACCTATAAATGATGTATGCAAGCCATGTATACATAAATATCAAAAGTTGTATTAGACCAACAATTTAGTTTAAAGAGCAGTATAAGAAACTTATGATGGTTAATTAATGCAGGTATGAAAGCAACATAAATAACTATAAATAAAATCAAAGATTATATTAATGCCTTAAGGCAGCGTGTCATGAGCTTAATTATTTAGGAATATAAAGTAACTCAAACCTATGTATAAGGTTTGGAAATTCCATTGATTAATGATTATCCTGGCCCAATGAGTAACTAGGACTATCAAAATATTTATAAGTTGATATAGTAAGTTAATTGTATAGTATGCAATTAATACAAAGTTTTGTATTAAATATATAGGGTGTATGAAAGATCTTCATAGTTAAAGTTAGATTATTTTTAAGTGAAAGATGTCATATATTATTTGTTTAATGGATGGGAGAAAGTTATAGTTTTGGGCCTAATAAACACATGAATTAGGATTCTAGCCTCATCTGGCTCCAGGTTTGGTCCATTATCCAAGGCTGACAAGTTCATTTATCCTCTTCTTTTATCTTGTAGAGGGATTTGAAAAAATGATTAATCATCGAGTCATCACAGCCATGATCAAATATCATGCTACATCTGGCAGACCAAATTGAGAAGTTAATGAAAGTGGCCAGTCTTATTGTTCCAAATTGACCCTTTTTAATTGCTGCATTAAGAGAAATTTTAGCCGGGTCACTGCAATAATAATCACTTATATATTTTTATTGTTTATATAATGCCAAATGATATGTTTTATTTATATTCATTTTTAATAACTCTGTTTTTTTAATCAATTTATATTTTCTTTTTCAAGCCATCATAATTATTTACTTGTTATAAATTCTATTTGTACTATTTCTTATATAAATACTTTTTTATCTATGCATATTGTAAAATCTTTACTGATAAATGTAATTTGCTGTCTTCTCCACTAACCCAATTATGAATCATTTTAAATAATCTATTGTCACTTATATATTTTAATCTTCCAGACTTTTTAAATTTGCTTTTGATTTTCTACATTAAAAAAAGATCTACCCTATTTCCTTTTAAATAATTATATAATGCCCAGATTTTTCATCTAATTTCAAAGAAATATTCTAATATAAATATCATTAAAAATGTAATACTTAATGTATGCAGTTTCCTGAGTTATATATATCTTAAAGTCAGAAATTATTCATTTTACAATAAAATTATTATGAAATATAATGATTATATTTAGGATGATTTGACTTTTGTTATTTAATATCATTATTTTTAACTTATTAATAGCAAAAACTTTTATCATTATTTTTACAATTCTAATTACTTATATACAGTATAATTTAATTTATTTCAATTAATAATATTACAAATAGTGGCAGTTAATTATAGTCAAAGTTAAAAGAATAATTAAACTTAAAATATAATTAAATAAGTAAACAAATAATAATATAAGTATATTTTTATTTATAAATTTAATTATAATAGAAACTCTTTTATTGATCTCTTTGGTTTTTTCTCAGGTTGGTGTGAGTTTATTGGATTATATATGGAATAACATGGAGAAAATTGTAATAAATACTACTTTTTATTAAATCCATTCCCAATATTGCATTGAATTGACAATAAAAAATCGATAGTTTATTTTTCATTTTGATAAATATAATTGTGAAATAAGAACAGCTAATTCTAAAATGCAAGCATTATTCATTCATTATACAATTAGTGAAAATAGTTTTTAATTAGTAAAGATGAATAGTAAGTTTTTATTTGTGTATACATTTTTTTTTTTTTTCAAATATGTTTTTATTTATTTTTTAATAATGTTTTTAATAATAAATACAAAATAAATTTTATTTTTATAATTAATCATTTTACTGAAGCATTAGAAAAATAGAATTTTTAAAAAAGTACATTAATAAAGGTATATAGGTAAGTCATTTTTTACTTTTTAAAATAATATTTTTAAAATATGTACATTATTTTTTTATTAGTTTTAAGAATATTTAGACAATACTTATGCAAAAAATTATATATATTTTTTACAAACTCTATTTGCAATGAAACTATATATATGGAAAATTAATCATATAATTTAAAGTCTTGATTTAATTATGTTTCATGTTTAGACAAGGGTTAAAGGCAGGGAAAAAGTCAATATTGATCATTCTATTTTTTATCACAAATTTTTAATAATGATTTTTTTATTACTATTTTTATACATTTTATGTTGAAAAATTACTTTTTACCAATAAAATTATTTAAGTGCCATGATAATCAGTTCATATATATATATGAAAAACAAAATCAAGTTAAAAACTTGTTAACGCTTGTATTTATGTCAAAAGATGGCATTCTACCAAAACCACCGTCAAGCGTATTTCGTTTACATAAAGTCAGAGAATGCATTCACTATCTCTAACTTTAATTCCATTTTCAGATCATGATTTCAAGCTATTTGCCATCGTCAGTGAAAGACAGGAATAAGAACTAGATCTAAACACAAACTCTGAGCATTTATGAAACAGTTTCTATTCAGCTTGCAAGCGTGAATTTTTTAGACACGTTAATGTCTTCGAACTCAGCATAGCAAGCCAGATAGCTACATGGGTCTGATATCAGTTCAGCATCACCACATAGTAGAAGCCTCTGCAATATATATCATTGCAAGAAAGACCTCAAAGGTACATTTATGAAAAACAAAATCAAGTTAAAAACTTGTTAACGCTTGTATTTATGTCAACAGATGGCATTCTACCAAAAACACCATCAAGCGTATTTCGTTTACATAAACATCAGAGAATGCATTCACTATCTCTAACTTTAATTATATATATATATAGTTAGTTATTCTACTATTCTACTAGTTATATTATTTTTGAGTACTGAAGTAACATTTGAGAACCCAAGTAATAATTCAAGCTTAACAATATTATTAAAATGTCAAAACTGTGATTTTACATTACTCTGGCAAGGACTGATTCTGTTAATATTCCTCTAATCTAATTATAAATTCAATTAACTCTGAGAATAATTTAACTATTCTTTCCATTCATTGATATAAGACAATTATATAATGATTTCTTCATGGTAAGTTATTCATAATCATTTGTTTGTAATATTGCTTGCCTGATATTTTAAGATTCTTCTGAGTATATTTAAAATTTTGTTTGCATAATTCACTTTCTAAAATGCATGCATACATTTTTTGTGTCTTATATAAAATAATTTAGGCATTTGTATTATATATAGATAACACACAATCAGGTTAAAATAAGAAAAAAAGCAATTTAGATATTTGTTTTAATTTGTTGGACTACCTTAATCTCTTGTTCAATGCGTAAATATTACAAAACTAATAAAATATTTGCTTTCCTGAAAGGGTGTGATGATGCTATTCTAGTTGTATTGTATTTTTATATTGGACTATTTCTATCATCTAATACAAGTATTGAATGTCTTCAGAAAAAATTAACTTTATTCAAATATTCCAAATACATTCATCTGTTAGTAAAAACACATCAAACAGGTTACTATATGCATAACATTTTGAGAGGAATTATTCTATGCTCTTCTTCAGGTGTTGCTGACATGACCAGTGTTATTACTAGCATGGAATTAAAATACGGACCCTTAGATTCTTGAATATTGATTTTTAAGGTAATGCTCTAACTAACTGAGCCATCCTACCAAAGGCAATAGTCAATAGAAATTTCATATACTTATCTCTATGAGGTTCCTCCTGATTTCTTCACTTCTTAAACGAAAAGTTGATTAGTGGTTTACATACAGTATGTATAATCACACTAGGTTGGCTTATGGGATTTTTTGCCATTGTCATGTGAAGAGCTTCTTTAAATTTTCTTCTTTGAATCTTTTTTTCTCTACCCAATATTTTTGTATTTTCCCAATTGAACATATGTTCATTGCCATGTACATGGTCTGTTAGATTAATCACATCTGTTTTCTCTCTTCTAATCATCAGTTTCTGTTCTTGCAAACACTTTTCAATGGGACAACTAGTCTCACCAATTTCATGAATGCAGTTTTTTTTTTTTTCAGCATTTCAAGTTTAGGCTTTGTAGATGTTAGAATTCTGAGGTTATACTGATTTCAGATTTTCCTTAATTTATCTTCTATTTTTTGAAAGTATGGGTATACTACAATGCCAATAATTCTTTTCTCTTGATGGTTCTTCTTGTTGTCTATTTAACATTTTCTTAATAACAGCTGATGGATAACCATTTTTTATAAGAGTTTGTTTGTTCTATGTAAATCTTTTCATTTTCTAAATCTCTGATTTGTGAATAAACTTCTTTTGCTCCATTCCATAGTGATAGTATAAATCCATGTTTGTGTTTCTGGTGTGATTGGATGTACATGCTACATATTTTCCTTTATGGTGTAAGTTTTTGGTGGATTGTAGTTTCGATTTTGCCATGAGGGATTCTTGTAATAAGAATGTCTAAGAAGCCAATTTTTTTCTTATTCTGATTCTATTATGAACTTAATTGAAGGGAATATGTTGTTGGGGTGTGTTTCCAAAAAGTTTGTAGCAGTGCTTCACCATGTGGCTGTACAACAAATGTATTATCCACATACAGAAGCCAAATTTTACATGGATATGGAGTAGTTTTTATGGCTAAGGTTTCAAGTTCTTCCATGTAAATATTGTTAATCAGGGGAGACAATGATAAGCCTATAGTCATTCATTGATTTTGTTGAAAGAATTCTGTGTTATATTGAAAGTAGGTTATTTTTATGCAGAATGTTAATTGTTCTATTATACTGACAATAGGAAGTTGGATGTACTTAAAAAAATTAAATATAATTTGAATATTTCTAAAGACATTTAGCAATTAATTCTAGTTGGTGGGGAAATTCAACATGTTATTATAAAGAAAATGTCAACATCAAAACCTTTCAAATGAACAAATATTTCTGCTTTCAATGCAGACTTGTGATGTTTGTAAAAAAGGTTGTTTTTGGTATCTACAAATAATAAAATTGAGATGAAAGAATTTGGAATGTCTGCAGATTTGTTGATTGTCATAAAATTTAGTCATGGATCATAACAGTTGTAAAAAAAAAAAAAGAAAAACATCTCTTTAATGTAATGAGGCAGATAATATGTCTTGTTCTTTGGCTATTTCATTTCTAATATCTATTGCAAAAATAAAATATATTTAAAACAAATATGATGATGTAAACAAAAGATTTTTTTGACATTTATGCATCATAGGTTTTAAAAATATGAATTTTAAGAACTCTACCAGCAGATACCATACAAATTTAATTTATACAAAGCAAAAAAAAAGAAATGAGATTGGAAAATGTAAACAATTCTAAGTTTTATCAAAAATAGCAACATTGTTGTTTTCTACTTCAATAGACTTTACATTCTTACTCATTTAGTGTCTGATATTCAAAATTATAATTAATTATTCAATTAACGTTTTCTGAAATGCAATTAATGCACAACATTGTATCAAAACAAAATAAATAATATATTCTACATTCTAATAAAGATAGTAATGAATCAGCTAGAAATTTTTATTTACTATTCTCTTCTTTTAGTATAATAATAAAATTAAATTAGTCATAAAATTATTATTGAGTACAAAAACAAAGATTTTATTATTGTATTTTTATATTGGACTATTCCCATCATCTAATATGAGTATGTCTTTAGAAAAAGGTAAGTTTCTTTAAATATTCCAAATACATTCAACTATTAGTAATAGTACATCAAACAGGAGAGTATATGCACAACATTTCAAGATATATTATTCTCCCCACTTCTTCAGATGATGCTGGCATGACCAGTAACAGTACTAGCATGAGATTTGAACCTTGACCCTTAGATTCTTGAGTATTGAATTTTAAGGTAAACTCTAACCAATTGAGTCATCCTATCAAAAGCAACAATCAGTAGAAATTTCATATACTTATCTATGAGGTTCCTACTGATTTCTCCACATTTTCCTAAAAGCAAAATTGATTATTGGTTTTTATACATTATGTATAGTGACACTAGGTTGGCTTTTGGGATTTTTTGTCATTATCATGTGAGTAGCATCTTTAAATTTTCTTCTTTGTACCTTTTATTCTCTATCTAATATTTTTGTATTTTCCCAGTTGAACATATGTTCATTAGCACATAATAGTCTGCTACATTAGACACATCTGTTTTCTCTCTTCTAATCATCAGTTTGTGTTCTTGCAAGTGCTTTTTAATGGGATGACTGGTTTCACTAGTAAAAGTTATTCCACATTCACATGGTATTTCATAGATGCAGTGTTTTCTTTTCAACATTTCAAATTTAGGATTTGTAGATATTAAAATTTCTTTTAGCATGGTATGCCTGAAAAGCTGTTCTGATGGTATACTGATTTCAGATTTTTCTTAATTTATCTGCTATTTTTGAAATGTATGGGTACCTTACAGTATCAGTAATTGTCTTTTCTCTTGATGGTTCTTTTTGTTGTCTATTTAATGTTTTTTTTAATAATAGCTAATGGATAACCATTTTTCATAAGAGTTTGTTCTATATAAATCTTTTTTTTTCCAAACTACTAATTTCTGAACAAACATCTTTTGCTCTGCTCCATAATAATAGTATAACTCAATTTTTTGTGTTTCTGGTTTGATAGGGTAGGTATTTTCCTGTATGTATAGGTTTTTGGTAAACTATAGTTTTTGTTTTTACCATGAGTGAGTCTTGTCACAAGAACATCTAAGAGTGTCAATTTTTGTTGTTGTTCTGATTCTATTGTGAATTTAGTTTAAGTAGATATGCTGTTGATGTTTTTACAGAAAGTCTGCAGCATTTCTTCACCATGTGGCATACAACAAATGTATCATCCTCATATTGAAGCCAAACTTTAGGTGGATATGGAGTAGTTTTTATGGCTAATGTTTCAAGTTCTTTCATGTAAATATTTGTAATCATGGAAGACAATGGTAGCCCATAGTCATTTCTTAATTTTGTTGAAAGAATTCTGTATTATGTTGAAAGTATGTTGTTTTTATGCAGAATATTAATAGTTCCATTATACTATCAATAAGGAGAGTTATTCTGGTTTGTAAACTATTATCACTATTTAATTTTCTTTACAATAGACAATGCTTCTTTACATTGTACATTCATGAATAAACTTTCCATATCAGAGATTACCAATAAGTCAGTTTTTCCAATTTTCATGTTCTTGATTAATTCTACAAAGTGTCTAGAATCTCTGACAAAGGACTGGGTCTTGCATGCCAAAGGACATAGAATTTTGAGAAGAAATCTTGCCAAATTTTGTCAAGGACAATCTCTAGAACTAACAATAGACTTTAATGGAACATGATCCTTATGGATTTTAGGTAGACCATGAAGATGAGGAATTTGCTGAAATTTTATGTTATTTTACTTTTTCTCAAATAGTCCATAATTCAGTTGTTGCTGGCCTGAGCAATGCAAGTTCTAACACATTAATCAAACCTAGAATCTTTATATGTGTGAATACTGAATTTAAACTGATGCTTTAATCAACAAGGATATTCTTTCAAAAACAACAATCAGTTGAAGTTTTATATGTATATATAAAAATGAGGATTTTATTAATTTCTCCCCTTTTCCCTAGAGGGTAGTGACGATTTTAAACATTTTGCATTATTATATTAGGTGTTGATTTATGAGATTCATGCAAAGCAACTTCTTTAAATTTTCTTTTTTCTTCTCTACCTATCTTTACTTAGTCAAATACATTGTCATTTGTTGCCTTCATGATTTGCTATTTTAGATTAATCTGTATTATGATCTTTTTTTTCTTTTGTTTTTTAATGACACAGCTTATTTCAACAATATATGTATTTCTCACTTTCATATATGCAGTTTATATATTTCAGCAATTCGATTTAGTTTATCTATAGTTTAAATATTTCATTGTATATTATGGATTTGGAAAACTGTTTGATATTATATTTGATTGAATATTTTTCTAGTTTGTCTGATATCCCTAGTATGTATGTATAATCTACAATATCTATATATGTTTTTTTTTTATATTTCTTTTAGTTGTCTATTTAAAATTTTCTTAATAATAAATAATGATAACTATTTTAAAGAGTTTGCTCTATAAAGATCTTTTTTCCCTAAATCTCTGGATTCTAAACAAACTTCTTTTTCTTTGTTTCATAGTGATTATCTAATTTCTCATTTGCTTTGTCTGTCATGATTGGATGCACATCCTATGTATTTCTTTAAAATTGTGGAATTTCTGAAAACTATAGGTTTGATTTTGCTATTAGGTATCATTATCATAGCATCTATTTATTAATATGTATTGAGACTATTGGTAATAATGTATCATATACCATACACTAAAAGCAACATAGCAAAGCCATACTTTAGATGGAAATAGAATTGTGTCTGTGACACTGGTTTTAAGTAATTTTCAAGTAAATGTTGTTAATCAGAGTTTATAGTACTGAACATATAGCCATTTTTTGTTAAAATAATTTTGAATCACATTAAAAGCACATTCAAAGCAAGTTGTTGTCAAGTAGAATGTTAAAACTTTCAAATAATATTGGTAGTAACAGTAGTATTTATTTCTAAATTATTGTCATTTAATCTTTTCTATAAAATAGACAATATTTTTTCACAGTTAAATAAACATTCCACTTCAAATCTTACCATTATGTTACTTCTATTGTTGTTATGTTTCTGATTATTGCACAAAGTGCTTGGAATCCATTTCATAGACTTGTATCTTATCTGTCAAAGAACAGTAAATTTTAAAAAGAAATCTTGGCAAGCTTTAACACAAAGAATTTCTAGAACTAACAATTGGTTTTTATTGAACATGGTACTAATGAATTTTAGATAGATAGTTAAAATGTGTGATTTATCTAAAATATGGTTGTTAATTTTCTTTGCCTAATTTAATGAAATATCTAAAATATTTTTTGGTAATGCTTGCACTTTTGTTTCGATAACTCAGGATTTTTGAGCTACAGAGAGAAAATATCATATTTTGTTATCACAATCAGTAGTGTTTATTATGATTGTATTATTACCTTTTCCTTTGACATCAAGATGAATAATTATAGATGCGCTAATTTGAGAAATTTGATAGATTCACTATCACATAGGTAATAATTGATTTGGGTTGCTAATATCTGTTAAGTGTTGTTTTTATTGTCTAGTATAATTTTGTTGTTTCTTCTAGAAGCAATTTATGAGTGAAGGAATAATAAAAGGTATGATGGCGAACTCTAATTATTTCTCTGGAATATTAATTTTAGCAACAGTTAGATGTTTATATTCAAGTTTTTGAATGATGAGACTGCTATATTGTTTAGTGCAGATTTAGAGGAAGATCCAGAAGGTACTTTCTTGGATGTTTATTTTTTTTATGTAATTTAGAATATATTTCTATTGATAAAAAATATTTTGTAGGATGTTAATCAATAAGTTTACTTTTTAGCATATATTCCAACTTACTGATGGATTATAATGTTTAATATTTAAAAATCTTTGTACATTTATTCTTTCTTTAAACAGAGGCTCCATTGTTGAATAATTTTATTTATTCTCTGTGAGTGAATTACATTAAACTAGAGAAATTGATCTTCTATTTTATCCAGATTTAAATATAAATTCCATAACATCTAAAGTTTGGCATAATATTGGCTCCAAACTGAGTACTTACTAATGATTCTAAAGTTTGTGTAATGACATTATAGTTGTAAGTACAGGTTGGAATATTTACATAATATAGTATTAGTTGTTAAATGTTTTTTCAGAAAAATTCAAATTCTATTTAAGCTTTTCAAACATATTCAACTATTAATAAAAGCAAATAGGTTCGTATATAATGAAATGCCAAATTATTTTCTTACATCCATCTGGTATTGCTGGTTAATCAGAAATGACTTAGAAATTGAATAAGGTGACTTTTTTTATAATAACTACAGTAAAGATGATATTACCCTAACTAATAAAGCTACTGTACCAAATATTACAGTCAGTAGAAATTGTGCATACATATACATAAAGACCCATTTATTTTTCCATTTTTTATTACAAGATTAACAAGTGTGTTCAAATGTTATGAATTATTATACTAAACTGACTTAAGTGATTATTTGACATTATCATGTGTAATGGTATAGAATAAGAGGTTAGCAGATGTGATGAAATTCCATTATTATTAAAATCATCACGATTTTTACTGAACATAGAAAATGAGAAAAAAATCAACATCAAAATTATAATCATTAATAAATTTATATATATATCACATATAATATTATGACTGATATAGCTATATATCATTAATAAATTTATATATATATCACATATAATATTATGACTGAACTAGCTCTAGAATTACAAAAACCTTAGCAACTATGAACAAGAGAAAATACAAAATATATAATACTTAATACATTCTAACATTAAATTTCACTGAAATGATTAATACATTTTTGATTAGAAATAATAATAAAACTAAAAGAACTCTTAAATTATTATACAAAAAAAAATCATTCTTATTTTGATTATTTACACACATGTGAAAATATTTCAATAAATTAAAAATATTCAAACAATCAAATTCTAGATATATAAATAGATTACAAAGCAAACATATTTGTATACATGGTAATAGATAATATTACAACAGTTATTGAGTTATATATATATATATATATATATATATATATATATATAATATATATATATTTTTTTTTATATATATATATATATATATATATATATATATATATATATATATTAAGGTTATCACCTTAAGACTATGTGCCTGAACTTTAACAGTAGAGACCTCTACAAATCTTTAACACAACATTAATGACTTTAAAAGAAAAGAGCAATCACTCTTATCTTCAACCTACTTTTTAAATATATAGGTGAATCTAAAGCATTTTGATTTCAAAGCATTAAGATAATAAATAGTATTCTCTTTTATCATTTTACAAGAAAATGTTAGATGCATATTTATTCATGTTATAATATAAAAATGAAATAGTGAACTTATCAATTTTTAATTATATTTATCTTATAAAGTTATTAAGTTGTAAACAAACAATTAAAGAAGCATTACTTCATTGCAAGTCCTCTTGAGAGTATTTTTGTTCTTAGTTTTTATTTTGCCTTTGTATTTTATAAAATAGGTCTCATGCATGGACAATATATAATACTAGAGGCAAAGGATTTCTTTCATTAGTGCTTCCATGCAAGTATGGAGTTAGTATGTGAATAGACTATAGTACTGGAATCTTCTAATCAATAGGTTTACTTCTTATTTTCATCTCTAGATATTGCATATGTAAGATACATTATGGTATTACCCATCTCCATTTAGCATCTGCAATTTGATGAATTACAGCCAGGCAAGCATTGTACTTTCTATATATTTAATTATGAATTATAAAAAAAATCCATTAATTCTATGTGAATTCAAACTCAACCAGTATAAAGATTAGCAACTATATTTTGAAGCTAGCTTTCTACAACTATACAACTACATTTATCCAATTAAAAATCAGCTAAATGATGAGTAATATATAAACAAGACAATTATAATAAATTATTTTCATTTTGAGTAATAAAAGTAATATAGTTACTAATGTGTTTTTCTCTATAATTTGCATTAATCCTCTAATTTGGATTAAACACTTGGAAGTGCAAACTAAGCAAAGCTTCAAATGGAATTCTTACATCAAGTGAGAAATAAAATTTAAAATGGAATTTTTATATTTAAGTATAGTAAAGTGAGCATGTTTTTCATATCTTTATAATATCATAATCATAGCCAATACAGCTACAAAGTGCAAGTGAATAGTATTATATAAAGAATATTTAATTAAGTATATTTATATAACCAACTTTTTAGAAAGGGAAAGCAGAGCTCTTTTTTGTTTATAGCATTTACATTGTTGGCAATATGCCAGGCTTTCTTTATCATTCTGGCCAAGTTTTTTTCATGTTCGACAAATATGGATTTATGGTTGGAGTTGGTCTTGACTCTTTTATAAAGATATTAATGGAAGTGGCTCTTGTTGACAGGCTAGCATAAGATTTATCGAAATTGACTGCATTGTAATTATCATGATTGCAAGAAAACTTGTACATCATTTAGGGGAGTCTATTCAGGGTAGAGTTTGTCTTTGGGGTAATTAATTAAACACTTTAAAGTTGGTGGGGTGTAAAACCTGATTCTGTATGTTTCTGAGTGGGTGTTGCTTAGCATCTATATTAAGAATATAAGAATTCCATTTTAATATATTATTTCTCAACTTTGCATAAAAATTACATTTCAAGCTTTTCTTAGTTTACACTTCCAAATGTTTAAACTGAATTACAATTGCATAAAGAAGTTAAATTGTATAAGTGAATTAATCCTCTAAGTAAAAACAGATTATAAGATTAACTACAATTAGTGTACATTATAATGAAAAAAAAAACTTTATTTAATTTAAAAATTTCATTCTCTCTTTGTTATATTAAAATATTTTACATTTTGTCCAAGTCAGAAAGATTCAAATAATATTATTTACATTAAATAGAGATTTTTATATTTTATTTTAAATAATTTATAATATTTTAAAATTACCAAAAAATTTAATACTTTATTTTAAATACTTATATGAGATTTTTGTCTGTATTTATTTCTATATGTCCTTTTAAATTTTAAATATATATGTACACACACTATATTACATAACATGAGACAATTCCATGTCACAGGTGAGCAGTTTCCTAAATTTTATTAATTTTGCTTCTTTTTTTTGACCAAAATTTATGGTTATTTTTTAAAGATATTTATTCAGTAGGACATGTATTATCTGCTAATTTAAATATATTTGCCTTTTTTCTCTCCAATAATCACTTTGTTCTCTTCATCATTTTCAATGGGATGACTATTTTTATCAATATACCATATTACTTAGAATATAAACACAATTTTTCCAAATTTTGGATTCCTAAAAGAGGGGTGCATCTTAAAGTTAAAAAAAAAAATTTTTAACATTTTATTTCTGTGGCTCTTTTTTTACACTATACATGCAAATATTATTATGATCATTATCTGTGTAGAATGACATGTTAAATCTTTTTAAATTAATATTTTTGGATTAATTTTAACTCTCTTAAACTGCTACTTTTAAAGTTTTTTCAGTTTTACCATTACTTTATTGAGAAAACTTTACTGAATAACCTTTAGAATATTTTTCAACTAACAATTTACAATGAGTTAAGAGACTGCCTTCTAAGATACTGATTGGTAGTTTTGATAGCTTCCCCTAATTTTTAAAGTGAAAAATATATGTTTTAAAATATTTGAACATTATTTTATGATTTTGATAATTCTGATATTTTTATTTTTATTTTTAAAGTGAAAACATATGTTTTAAAATCTTTTTTACAGATTTATTTTTTTCAGAAATTATTTGTAAAGATATAAATTATTTTAGAAGGATGATTTAGATTTTAATAGAAAATAATACTTTTACACAAATGCAAATTGACAAAGAAATTATAATATTTGGTAAATTTAAATAACCCAAAGATGATTTACCATTATAGAATAGTGAAGATGAGAATTCAAGTTCTGAAAGGGAAGATGTAGAAAGTAAAAATACTACATATCTGAAGATTTTCAATACATTAAATAAGTTTATTGTATTTATATTAGTTTCCTATTTAAGTACATATATGTGTCTTAAATTTGGGTTATTATTTTTTGAATCTGCCAGGCTTAAAATCCTACTGCTTTTTAAATTTGATGACATCTTATATTTCAAGTAATAGACTACATATGTTGTTTCATGACTGCTATTCTTAATAGTTGAATACATTTAGAAAATTTAAATGTTTAATTTTTTTTTAAAAAATATTTAACAATTAGTATAGATGGGAATTGTTCAACATATATTTACAAGTTCCCCTGCGTAATTTCCACTGTTGAAGAGTACTTTATTGCAACTATCAGTAATATTTACTATACAATTCAAATTAATCAAAAATATTTGAACATCAAATATTTTGAATCAAAGCAAATCTGTTTGTTCACTATAATATTTTGTTATCAGATAAGTGATGTTATACTTTTTTTCTTAGTGTAAATAGCTACAGGCAGGTATTTTGATCTTTTTGAGAATAGCTATATGCTAAAGGTAATTTCTTTAACTTAAAGTTTGCGTTTTTCATAGATCCCTTTGCAATAGTAATTCAGAGTCTATTGCTGCTGGTGGTATGATAGATTTATTAACAAAGAAAGAAATCCTTTTGTATTAAATAATTGGATTTTAAAAGTAACAGTAGTTTTTACATTAAAAAAAATAAATAAATAAATATATGTTATTTTATCTCTTAAATAAATGAATTTAAGATCATAATTGTTACAGTATCATCTTCACACGTGCTCATGATCTGAAATTTAGTTCCAAAAAAGTTAAAAAAATTTCCAAGTAGCTGAGAAAATTAAAAAAAAACTCAGGATATTTTTAAGATATCCAGCCAACAGTCATTTCAAATAAATAGCTAGCTTTTGCTAATTGATTGCTCAAGATTTTTAATTAATTTGAATTGATCAATACTAAACATTAAAAAAAAGATATCACTAAAATATAAAATGAAATTCATTCTTAATGTAGGAGGTACCATATACCTACAGACATATCCATAATTTATCTTTACTTTATTTAAATTGTCCTTTTTCATAATAAAAACAAAACAAATAATTATAAATGCCTATAGATAAAAATTTTAATATAAATAAAATCACTAATTGCCCTATAAAGTCCATAGATTGCAGCTGCTGTTCTGCTGTTTCTTGTACTCAATCATCATGTGAACATCTTAGCAATAAACCATTCATTTATTTATTTACTTATTTCTTTAATTGCTTTATTTTTATTTATCAAATGAAATTATAAATTATAGCATATATATAAACTTGTCACACTATAATGTGATGCACTGTCACTTCTCCTTAAATAGGATCAGGAATCTCTTAGCAATTACAGCCAGAGAAACATGTTAGCCACTTTACCTTCCATTTCCATTCACCACCCTAAGTTTTCCCATAATCTGCTCCATCCCATTAACACAACATAATCTTTGTCAGCTCCATGGCCTTCATATCTAAATCCCCCTTTTCTTTTCCCAAACCCAGCATAAAAACCAATAACCAACTTCCTGTATAACCACTTTGTTCATATGTATTCTCCCATAACTTCATGCTCTCATTGATTCACTTAGTGACCTCTTCTTTGACAACAGGAGTAAATAATATATGTATAGAAGTCTTTTTCCTTACATTAGAATTACAGACTTTCTAATTTTCGCTCTTTGGTTTGTGAATGATATTTTATACTCAGTCCAAAATATTAGAATCAACTTCTCCTTTCCAGAAAAAAAAAAGACAAAGTATCATGGATTAAAGATAGAGATCAGGCTTATATATCCTCAGAAAATTTTACAACCACGTGGAATTTGGTCCCATTAATGACATTATTGTATTTATCAGATTTAAATGATAATTGTTTTGGGATATTTTTATTAAATAACTGTCAATTTTCTGCAACAGTGTACAAAGAATTGTACTTATTCGTTTATTTATTGTCATTTTTGTTTATATTATAATTGATATGTTCTTATTTTACCTTACAGATCGTATATAACTGATATTTGACATGGAATTTATATATATGCTTCATGTAAATTGACTAGTATGTATATCTTTAGATGATATTATTTGATGTAAACATTTAATTAATTTAATAAACATCTCTTTTAAAAAAAGTGTATAAGTATTTATTTTTATAAAATTTATTAGACTAAAATATATCTTGTTATAGGAATTGAGATATAACAGTAAAAATACATAATTTATAATTGCTTTCGATTTTTTTTGTAACAAAATATTTTATATCTTTAAACTGAATGACCCTATCATAAACTGCCCTTGTAATAATAGTTAGAAGCCCATACTATAATGATAAAAAAGTATTGATATACTATTATATATAAGTTATGTATGCTACATATATATTCCATTTAAAATAAAATACTAATAATAAAAAATAAACACCTTTTATGCTTGCTGGTAATTAGAGCAGAACAAATGATCTTTTAAGTTCTTTTAGTAATGATTAAAAGTTCTCCCTAAGAGAAATTTGAGATTTTACAACGCGTAGGTACTATTGCAGCTAGTTATTACTGCTTTAATTAGGAAGGAAAAAATGAGCTCATTAAAAATTGTAAAATTTATTTAAAAATTTAAAAAAGAAAAAAAAATCAATATAATGTTTAAAAAAAACGTCAGAATGTATGATAAAATAAAACATTACTTTAAAAAAAAAAAAAAAATTTCTAGAGGGCAGCACAAAATTTCAAAATAAAACAAACTTTAACTATTAAACAGTTTCTACAAACAAATATTGTTTTCACGTAAATATAAACGGTATACACACATTTACATTTATATACGCTCTAATATAGCACATAAGTAATTATTATTTTACAATTACATCTATTTATTTACTCATTTATCTCTCTATCGGAAAAAGTATCAGTAAATAAAATTTTGGAAAATTATTATTCTTATTCTTTATGTTTACTATGACTTCATACAATGAAGTCTCTTAATTCACTCTTAACATGTTATACTCTTCCCATGTTCATTATCTAGTTCTTTAAAATAATAAGATCATTCTTCTTACCATCATGTATGTTTTTCCTACTATTATTATATAGTTTTACAATTCATGAGTTATCTGGTCATTATCTTCTTAGTCATCTTTCTCTATTTACTTTATATTTTGTAACTCTAGATATTTTAATAAAATTATCATATTTAAGTTATACTTCATATTCAAAATTCGAATAAAAATATTGCACTATAACCTTATCAACAACAACAAAAAAAAACAACAATATTTATAATGTATTCAAAATGAATAGTGAAATGAAGGATTCTTTTTTTTTCTTCATATAATGTAATTCATTTTATACATTCATTCTCTACCTCTCACTTATATTTTCTGTTTGTCTTTGATCTCAGGTTATTATTCACATAAAAATTTATTCAGATTTTATGCAAATATAAAATATTTGTTCTATATATGGTCTTACTACTTTTAAGTTAATGGGTCAAAACTTAGAAAGAAAAACTATAAAATTCTTAAAATATTTAGTCCCCTTTGATGTCTACTATATTCTTATTTATTTGAAAATATCATAGATGAGAAATTGATTTTATCAAAAATATTATCTCATAATAGAGGGATAGAGGTTTTCTTTATTTACGAGGTGTCATATTTTGGCAGTTAATCATTTTCCTAATGATATTACCAAAATTTTACCCTGTCTTATTCAGCAAGCACCTATGATGTATACTACACTCATGTCATTGCAGAAAATTCTACTATTTCTTTCTAATAAACTATATGGGTATCATAAAGATTAATCTCATTTAACTATTCAGTCAGTTCTTCAGAATGAACTTTTTATATCCTATCTTGAAATTTCAACTCAGGTATCCTTACTGTGTTTTCAATATCTACTATTATACTCTCTCTGAACCAATAATATATTCCAATCTTCCCATTAAATAAATTTTTATCCACACTTGAAGTCATGTTACAATACAAATAGTCTATCTTTATCATCATCAATATGATCTTTTCTTTTATATAGCAAATGAGACCATGATTATTTTTTTTACATTAACATTCACTCTTTTCTTACTCTCATAAATAACATTACATTTTATAATATATATTTTATTTTCATAGAATCCTATAATTTTTTATATATTGTCACTAATTCAATCCCCTTTATCAAATATATTTTATGATAATAAATTTGAAATACCTCTACAACACATTTTACCACACTCAATTTTTTTTAAATATATACTGGTTAAAATATAAAGTTAAAATATTATACCCCACACACACTTTCAGGTCATAACTCATATATACTCTTTTCATATCTTTAAGCATACTCTTTTTTTTTAAACAAGAATGAATAATAAAATGGTTAATACCATTTAACCTTATACACTAGATTACACATAAAAATTGTTTCAATTAATACTAACTATAATACTTAGCATTTATATTTCATATCAAACAAAAATAGTAATAAAAATATAAATTTAAAATTGTTTTCTTTTTAGTATTTTTTTTTAAAATAACCCATTTCAATTCTTAGTTCAATACTATCATGGTATCCCAATAGATGTTCATGATTCCTCACGAGTTTGGGAGCATCATATATTGTCTTTCTGCTAGAACACATGTATATTTAAACAAAGCATTTGACAAACAAGCACAACACTAACTTGACAAAAATTCTGAATTGGATGTATCTTTCCTTCTTGATTAGATTAAAGTTACATGTACATAATTGTACTCTTGAAAATACATTAACAAAAGAGTTTAACAAATCTTCTCAATATATCTTTGCATTATTTTCCCCACATCACAATACTTTAAAATATGTTTAATTAATTTATCAATAAGTTTACTTCAACTTATTTCTTCACTTTCTATGAAAACATGATAAATATTAATTCATCTTTTATCTGTCCCTTTTTTATTCATTATGAAATATATGTGAAATATTTTCTTCTTCAAAATTTTTCAAGCTATTTATCACAGATTAATTATTTAACTCAGACAGAATATTAATTTTGATTAGACTTATTACTCTCAACTAAGTCATTATTTTTTATAGTCTGATAAAATACATTTACAAGTTTTAAAAATTTATTTCTAGGGATTTTAGACTTGTTTCTTATTATTAATATATGACTAATAAAAATATTTGTTTGGCATAAATAAACAAATGCTTTCTTATGTGAATGCAGATATCTCTCTCTTGAAAAAAATGTAGTTGTCTTTTCTTTTTCATGATTATCCCAAATAATAATAAGAACATTAGCTTTTCTTTTAGATTTATTTTAGATATCATTTTAGTTATAAGTGGAAGATCAGGATTACAACTAGGTTATAATAAAGAAACTGGTTTAAACTCATTCCTTGACATTAATAACTAATATAATAAATTTTCTATCCTTAAATAGCTTTTAAATATTATTTTTGCCATTTAAAACTTTAAATATTTATTAAACTTTTTATAATTTTTACTGAGAAATAATATTGAAACAGTTCACTGCTTTATACTTTCCATGAATCTGTACCTTTATCATTTGTTCTTCTCTTTCTTTTAAAAATCTCACAATAAAATGACATCAGAAAACTACCTAATTAAATCTCATTGGTCAATATCTCAAATCAACTATTACAACTTTTAAATAAATATTTTTCTGTCTCTATTTAAAATAATTAAAATCAATAAATATTTTACAAATGAAACTAATTTAAATCATTTCTTCAAAACTAACATATTAAGTATAATTATGTTTTTAATATATGATATTATTTATTAAATTTAAATATAAAGTTTAATAAGAAATATTTATACTTAAAATATATTATTATTATGATAATTTTAAAATAAATTATTATCTTGTAATCTCTAATTGTTTCTTCTTTTATTTACTACAATTCTATATATTTAGTTTTTAAAGGAGCATTGCAATAAAAATAAATAAAAGCAAAAATTATAAGTAACAATGTTTATTTGGATTGACAACTATTGTATTGAAATTATGTAGTGGATTATAGTACAAATGATTATAAATAAAAATGGTTATTAAATTTCTACAGAATTCTATCTTTAATCTTTATGCATCAAGTCATTTATTCATATTATACCAAAATTAATAGCATTACTATTATTTCAATTTTAATGTTTAAATTTTGGAGCTATAATATACATTTTATATTCTATTTCTACCATGGATAAAATGTATAGACTAATAATTATGTCTATCTGTGATGAATGTAAATAATTTTTTTGTAAATTTATAAATAATTAAAGGATTGTTTTGTTAATGAATTATTTAACATAAGGTGTATAACTATTTGTTGTTCATTATTATTGTTGTAAATAAATGAATATTTTAAATTAAATTTTGTATTAGTGATTTCATTGCATTTGAAAGTCATTTCTATCACATGGTCATATCAATAAAGTGCATTCTCCACATAGAATTATACACATAACATATATTGATTACAGGCTTTATCTGAAGAGATATTTAAGAATTTATAACTGACATATTAATTATCATTTGCTTTTAAATTATAACTATATTAAAAGGAATTTGTAGTACTTCATATTTTATTAGATATAAAAAAATCTTGAAGATTTATTTGAAAAGTACTATGGATAACATATAGTAGAAATTAATAGTATGTTTTAAGAGTCATATTCTGATTTTGAAATCTAATTTCAAAATGTATTTTAAAACATAAATTTAGAAGTTTTATGTTAATTCAGAGTACAAGTTACTGACCAAATATATTTTAAGGTTTGTAATTCTGAAAGATCAAATTACAATGGGTGAATGCTAAGTAATTAAGAAATGTAATTAATTGAGTTAGACTTTGTAGATCATAATGGTATAATAAAGCTCTTGATTATAATAAAATGAGTATTCTATAGTAATTGTTCTTAGTAATAGGTATGAAAATAAATCTTAGGAAAGTAAATTAATTTAGTCAAGTGAACGTTAAGAGTAGATAGATAGTGATGTTAATTTTTATGTCTTATTATTACAATTTGATTAATTTTCAAATAGGATGTTAATCAATGTTTGTAATAGTCAGTGTGATTTTATTTAAATGGTTGGATCCCAGTAAAATTCCTCTTGTGGTGCAATTATTCAATTATCAATCTAATTGATATATTTTAGAATATAATACTTATGATCCTTGAGATGGCCATATAATAACATTAATTCTTTTAATTTAATGTAATTTTTGTTTTAATGTTATTATTTTGAGATTCTTAAATTATAGAAAATTAGTTAAAATATTATTTAAAAGAAATATTATGTTGGGCATTGTTTGTTGTGCAGATTTTCCTAATGATTATAATAAGATAACAGTGTGAGAATTTTTGCAACAGTAATGCCATTGCGGAGTGTATTTTATATACTTCTCAATGATAAAACCTCTATGTTGTAATGGGACCCTAAAGTCTATCTTATGTTTTGATGTATCACAAGTTTCAAGCCCTATAAAGAGTCTTATACTTTATTGTTGTTATACTTGATTGTTTATTATTCAGCTAGCATCGCGGAGAATATATATATATATATATATATATATATATATATATATTTTTTATATATATATATATATATATATATATATATATATATATATATATATAGTATAAAAGAGTCATTATTTAAATTCAGCAAATTAACTTTAAAAAATTAAAAATAACAAATCTATAAAAACTCTTTTCAAAAATATATTTTAAAAATCAATATATATAAAAGAAATTGAATTTTAATAGTACTTATATAAAAACAAAGAAAAAAATCTTGTAGAAGGTATAATTAAAAAAAAATCTATTAACTAAATTACTAAATTTTAAAGATAAAAGGCATTAAGATTACAAAAAAAAAAAAAACAGATTAATTTAATAAAAGTTGGATAAAAGATGTTTTAATAAAAATAAATAAAAAGACTAGTAGTATATAATAATGAAGACTATTACAGAAATCGTAAGAATAACTGTTGGAAAAAGATGTAAAAAAACATTATTTAAAGCTTTATCAGATTGAATAAATATAGAAAATCTTTATTCAAGATTCAAATGTCCATCTAAATACATTTATCAGTTAGTGATAGTAATATTAATTCCCAGTTTCATTATTATAATCAAGTTGTACATGCATCAAAAATATTTAATATTAAGTTCAGATGATAACACATTTTTAAGTACCAGCAATTCAAATGGTGTTGAACAAATGTAATTCATAGCATAATTAAAGTATAATGTTACCATATTTAAAATAATATAGGTATTGACTTAACTTCCTCTAACTGTGAATATTTACATAACCCCAATTCCCGAATGTTAAACTATTAGATATTCTTCAGGTAATTGTACCATCATAGTCACAACAATTTTAATAAAAACAATTTGATTTTTTTTATTTCATTGCTAACAATCTTTTTAAAAGTATTGATAGAAGATAAGGAAAAAGATAAAAAAAATAATTGATGACCATGAGCTTAGAATGAACTAAATATTTTGAGCACTTGATTCAACTGTTTAGATCTTTTTTGAATTTCAATGGACTGCCATAGTTTGTATATCAATTTTTCAAGCAAAATAGCATTCTTAGTGGGTTTTTTTTAGATATTAATCTCATTCCTGATTTTAATAATACAAAAACATAAGCTATATAGGAAAAGTATTGTTTAAGAATCATTTTGAAAACACTATAATACTTCAAACATGTTTTATGAAACAAGAGCATTACAGATCTAAGGAGATACAATATTTTATATTTGTCTTAATATTTTTTTTGAAAATCAATTAATTATAAAACACAACATGAAAATACATTAACTATCATTAACTTTTCAATGAGTATGATGAGAAAATTAGCTAATAAAATCTCTAATGAAAAAATGTTGATTCACTCATGATCTTAATATTACTTGAGACACTATAAGCTTGAAAAGTATGATTGAGATGTCTTTGGAATGTTTGTTGCCTATTTCTGCAAAGAGTATTTCTATGTCTGTGGGAGAGATATTTAAAGATTGTAAAAAGGATTACTTGTTTGCTAATTATTTAAATTTGTCAATGCAGAGGAATGATCCATGATATTTAATGAAATGTTTTACTATTATATATATATATATATATATACATATATATATATGTTGTAACCTAAAATAAAAGAGAAAGGATGGGGGGAAGGGTGACAAAGAAAAGATGAAATAATGAAAGAAAGGAATATGAAGAAGAAAAGATAAAGAGAAGATATAGGATTGAATGAAGAAGAAGATTAAGAGAGAGATGAGATGATGAAGATAAGAAGAGGGAGATGATGATGAAGAGTGAGGATATGAAGATAATAAAGTAATCTATAAGACATGAAGGAGATGAAAAGATGGAATGAAACTAATGAAGAAGATGACATTAAATGAAGGAGATGATAAATAAGATAAATGATGATGAAGATGAAATGATGGAGATAAATAAATGGTGTGGAATGGAAGCATAAACTGATCTATAAAAGATGAGAATGCACTAGTTTATTAGAGACTATTTGAAAGGAAAAAGACGGAGATGATTAAATGGTGAACAGATATGAGACAAAAATGGAGATGAAGATGGAAAAGGATGAAATGAAATAGACTGAAATGATATTGAGATGAAATAAACTAAGATGATTGTACTATTAGAGACTCCTAATGACTTGGCTCAGTGGCGTTACAATAAATTTAAGAAAGAATGATGATCCAGAGATGTATAATCAGATAGAGACCAAATCTTATACCAATGCAAATATAACTGTTATAACATATTAATAATCTACCACTAAACAATATAAAAGATAATTTAAATCATCAGTTAATAGTTATTAGAGTCAGCCTACTATCAATCACACATTCTGAATAACACCTTATACTTTGTTTGGAAGGACCATCTCACTAAATTATAACTAATAAGGCAACAAGAGTAAACAATCTCAGGGGTTTTAAAACTAAACTCTTGTGCAAAATAAAGTTTAAGTTGCCTACTAAATACTTGCTAGAATTAATAAACAAGTGAGTGATATATTGGCCAACCATAAGAAAACTATCTTATCTTATGTTCAATTCCGCATGATAAAAATATTACTCCAAAGATTTAGTTAATTAATCTAAATTTAAATAAATAATGGCCTATTATCTAAGACATTACTCGAGCAAGGAAAAGGAGAAGGGTATTTTTTATGCCTTTCCCCATACTCACAGACAACCTACTAAAAATCTTAAATGCAGATGGATTATAAAATTTTAAAAATATAAGATGATAGATAATGTGCAGCTTTTAAAAATAATAAATACTCTTCTGAAGCACTAATAATCTTTATCTCATTGCATAATCTTCAGTCTGAGAAGATATAATGATAACTTAAAAGTCCACCTTTAAATGAGCATTCCATTAAGTATCTGATACAATGTAATTATCTGTTATTGTGATTCAGTCTGAGAATCACTTGGATTAACATGGCCTTATATAATTTAAACTAATATAAAATATATTTTATATACTTTATGATATTTTTATGGAACTCAAGACAATAATATTTTTCATATAAAAATAAAACAAACAGAAACAAAACTTTTTAAAATAATAATAATAATAATAATAATAATAATAATAATAATAATAATAATAATAATAATAATAATAATAATAATAATAATAATAATAATAATAATAATAATAATAATAATAATAATAATAATAATAATAATAATAATAATAATAATAATAATAATAATAATAATAATAATAATAATAATAATAATAATAATAATAATAATAATAATAAGATTTATTAATAACAATATAAAGAAAATATTTACCAACAAAATTACTGGAATAAACATTGCCAAGATAGTGCTGGAATCTGTTTTAAAACATTTTGACTCTCAAACATTATTTTTGGTTTACAAAATTATAACAATTTATCTGGCTAAGTTACTCTTTTAAAACTGTTTATTTTGACAAACAAAATAATAAAATAAATAAATACATACAAGAGCAAGCAGAGGCTATTTGATATTAAATTCTAATCTCTTTTAATAATTAGAGATTCCAAATCTTTAAACTTCAATTACAATGGTCTAAGTTTGACAAGTACAATTCTATTTTTAATGGCAAATTTAATAATACTGTGGTGTCATTTAAAAATCATAATAACACACTAATAGGTTTATATTCATTACCCTAAGCTTAACAGATGCTAAGATGGAACTAGCATATACAGCATATACTTTTAAAATCATCACTAGTTACACCAACACTATTAATATTATAGCTAGTGATGTCTTTAAGTAAAATTTCTAGCTAACTTTATACTAAATTAGATGTATGGGCCACTCACTCAAGGTAATTTACACACCTTTCAAATAAATTCTATCCACATAAAATTATTACACTAAATGGTTTTTTTTTAAAATTCAACTTTAAAAGACTTACAAATCCAGCAGTGAAAACTCTGGATGAACATATTCAACTTAGTATGTGTGAATTGCCACTTTACCATATGCATAATTTACATACTTAAAAATAAATATAAATTATTGTTAGTTGGTTTGTGGATGATAAAACTATCATAACAACACAATTCGGACATTGATATACCTATAAGCATTAAAATAGCTAACACAACCTGAAGAAGCAAAGTTCCTCAAACAAACATATCGTGTCATCACATATCTAAAATCAAAAGCAACATCATTTACTGTGGTGGAACTAGCATTAATTCATCATGAGTGATAGGTCAAAATAAGTACATATATGCTCCACAGATCTGAAAAACTTCAAAAGAATGTTGTGACTTCCAAAATACCTATCTTTGAGGCAGAAAATAGGATGCCTGGATCTTATCTCAGTGAATCAGGAACAGGAAAGATGCACCAGGAAAGTGTGATCCTCATCATGGGATCTAAATACTTCAAAAAATGTGATCACAATCACTAGAAATACAAATATATGGTATACAATAACCCTCAATGGTAACAAGCACTATCATCTCATGAAAAATCAATATAATAAGGATGGAGGACTTTGTCCATTCCATTAAGCACAGTCATAATAATTAACAAAGCCTAGCTCTATGAGGCTAAAAAATAGTAAAGTAATAACAAGATATAGATTTGACATGAACTAACTAAGTTATCACTAAAAATTATAAATATACAACACGTTTACTCAATGTCAGAACCAACAATGCAAACTATGTCAACCGACTATTATAAGAATTACTTTAAAAATTAAATGCATATAAAAATGCTAGGCAAAAGTACAATGCACACATAATAAAATATTAAATATTAAAATATTTTGACTACTGGACATTTAAAAGATTGCAAATTAAATGCGAGAATATTAATTCTCAATGCATATAAAAATATTTGCAATTATTATTGATGTAACATTTATAAAACAAATGAATGAAAACTCTCTGGTAAACCTTTTTAGCTGATTTAAAATAAGACTGAGTGAAATATCACCCATATAAATAAACTAAGACTGAGATATTAAAATCTCCAAGAATAAAATTATTGAATAGAAGTTAACTTGTGAGACGTTTAGCAAATCCAATAATATCAAATTATCTGTGAATGGCAGAATATCTATATACTCATTCTAATAAACCCATTAAGATTAAAATTGCAACATTAGTTTAACTGTCACATTTATGCTAAATTGTATTACACATATTTTAAAAACAAAATATATAGCATAAATATTTTTCTGTTTTTTTTTAAACCAATAAAACAAACAAAATATATAAAAAAATACAGTATCTTCAGTTCACAGTTTCAGCTCCATACTGGTTTTTCCATTCAAGACATGTATATAATTTATTGGAGACAATTTACTAATCTGATGATGCGAAGCTTCTAGTCAAAACATTTATAAGCATGGCAATGATTTCTAAAATGAAACATGTTTAATAGTTCTCTAAAGATATTTTAATTTCTTCCTTTAAAGATATTCTAGATAATGAAACATTGAAATAATAAGAGTAGGTTGGCACTAGAATGTTAAATAAAACAAATTACTCAGCTGAGAATATTATTATGGGATCCCAAGTTTAATTTAGCTTTAGTTTAATTCCATTTTTCTCTTTTGAAAGAACACTTTTTTAAATAGTTTGTTTCTTTAAATTATTTTCTCATACAATATTTTAAAATTTGTTTCTAAATAATTTCTCTTCACTCTTCTTGACATTAAATGAGGATTATTTTTGCAAGTACAAATTTCCATATGTCTAAATGAGCTAGAATAAACTATTTCAGTTTTAGATCAAGGTATAAGCAAATACTTCAGTTCATTATCATTATACTATACACTGACATATGAAAGTTCATCTTTAATTAATCGTAGTTTATAACATTTTGTTCAACTGTTTTAGAAGTAGATAATTAATCTATCATAACAAATACATTTTTAGTTGAACAGTAGGCAAAATTAATACTATAATTATACTATACATTTGACAGATAAAATTCATCCTTCCTTAATTTAGTGCAGTATATTTTTATCTTTTATAAAACTGTTTTAGAAACAAGCAATTATTATAACAGGAGTATTTTGGACTTAATATCAGGCATCATTAATAGAATCTCGGTACTTTAAAATCAGCTTTAAATGAATTTAAAACAAGGAGATTGACGCATTTCAACTATAATAAAGTTCATTACAAATGACTTTCAATTTTCCTCATTTAAGTTCTAGACTATTTAAATAATAACTAAGTATTTTTCGACTATAAAAGTTCAGTGCAATAAAGATATTTAGCCACAGGTATATTAACTGTCGATATCCTAATTTCATTTCATGGAAGATATAAGTCATGCAATTAGTAGATATAAAATTTCCTTTAAACATTTTTTTTACTATAGTTTAAACAGTTAATTGATAGTCAATATCAAGAAATGTTACCATTAGTTTAGCAGTTGCTCATCACAATTTTAAAACAATTAGATATAATATTAACATACTTTTGTTTTAACAAGAAAATAATATTTTTTTAAAAAAAATTACAACTTGCTTTTTGAGGAAAAGAAAAGTTCAGGATACTTCAGCATTCAAGAGCATGCACACCAAAATACAATAAAACTTTCTATTTATATCCTGATAATTTCTACCCCTCCCAAAATTTTCATGTCAATTTCTTTTAATACAACCTATCAATATATAATTTATTTTATATTTCACTGTAACTCTTTTTTAAAACAGCCGGGAAGACATCGATTTTGACAAGTGATGTAATTTTGATCTAATTATTTGAAACTCACATGGTTTAACGGCTTCTAAATTACAAGTTAATTATTAGTTTTTTTTTATGTAACATTTAAAAAAAATATTATATTACATAAAATAAAATAGAAACAAATATAGAAATTAAACTAGTTTTATTTATCAAAACTTTTTTAAATATTTAATTATAATACTTTATTCATTTGTTTTTAATCAATATTGTAGTTAAATTATTTCTTCATTTACTTCATACATCTCCATGCATGCACATACACACACAGGGATGACCTTAAACCTGATATCTACTAATTAATTATAATTTTTTTAACAATTACAAATAAAAATATTAAGGAATATTATATCAGAAATAATTTTTAACAGGTTAATGCTAATTTAGATTAAAAATTTAAACATTATTTGACTGCTTTAAAAAAATTTAAAGATTACTTTTAAATCAATTTGATACTATTTATTTTATTTATAATATTAACTTAATTATTAATTCTAAACTAGAAATGAACAAAACAATAGTTATTTTATAATACATTTACACTATCTTTATTGTTTTAAATACTAAAAAAATTGTTTACTGTAAGAAAATTACTACTTTATATCCCATACAAACTAATTACCAATGTACTACTGACTTTATACACCTAATCATATAAAATTTACTAAACATTACAATACTATCCATTATTCTGATATCTTATTCACCAACTAACTAATTTCTTATTTTTTTATCATTATTTTTTTTAAAAAATCAGACAATTGCAAATAAATAGTTAAGCTAAGATAAACTCTGGCACCTGTTGGAGCCAAATGAAGTTTCACTTATGTACAATATATATATATATTAAATATTTTACATGGATTGCTTCTAATAAAGAACAAAAGTAAGGATATTTTATTATTGTAAACAGATATAATCTAATTACTACTAATTGATCATCTCACTGAGACTAAATAAGTTTTCTCTATTACCTATAATAGCTATTTTATTGAGGTTTATTGCTGAATAAATGAGGTATTATAGATAATCAAGAAACCATATTTAACCTCAGGGAGATTGTCTGTCAATTAGTAGTAATTGATTGTTTTCTGGCAACATCAAAGATAAAAGTTATTTCTGTTTACATGAATAAAATCTTATTTCTGTTCTTTATTCTATAAATATATTGTTAACTGTTATCATCACTTCTGATGTGGAAATTCAATATTGAACCAATAAATGAAGATTCTTCATGTAATCCATAATTAGTGTGAGAAAGTGGTTTATAATTTTTTTACATTGATGAATAATGATGACATGAAACATTTCAAGATAAGTATGCTGTTACTTCTGAGATCTGATTGATTACACACACATGTGCATCTATTCACAGAATTTAACACCTTAAAAAAATCTCATGCATGCATAAAAATAATAAACAATATATATATATATATATATATATATATATATATATATATATATATATATATATGCTTTGTGAGGTATTTTAAAAATGTATATTATTGTCAATATTAAAAATAATAGAGGAAAATATTTCATAATCTGATATATCTATATATTAAAAATGAATAAATATATGCTGATGTAAAATATATATTTCCTTCTTTTGAATAGTTACAATTAAACTAACATGAAAAGAATTTGTTTGAATAAGCTAAATGTTTATTTTCCTATTTCTATCTGCTGTGACGCTGCTAATATTATCTGACAGGTCATCATATTTCTTTTTGATAACTGAATATTTTATTAGAAAAAATAATAAATTTTTCATGTGTTTAAATTTCTTTAATAAAATGAAATGAGATGGGAGTGTAAATAAGCATAAAAGATTATATGTTATCGCATACTGCTTATATATATAATCATAAAAAAGCTATACATCACGCTTAATATCATCCCATCATTATTTTTAATTTGATGGAAACATATACTATTTTGACTACAAAGTATATAATTGATATTTGTTAACAAATTAAAATTGTCTTCTGACTTTCAAAAGAATAGTTATAATAGCAAATTGTTTTAGAATTGTGATTTGACATATTTATTACTTTGATATCGTATATAAAAAATTTTAAAATTTTAATTTTGCAAGCTTGTAAGTGCTAAACTTTTTTTAAAAAATTGATAAAAAAACGTATGTTGTCATTTTTTTTTTAAATTAACACCTTAAATAGTTTGAAAATAATTTATAATACACAACTCAAAAAGATTCTTATTTTGTACACAATCTGTATATTCTAGAAGATAAACATATAAAAATATATACTTTAAATAAAATAAATAAAAATGCATTAATATGGATAAATATTTTTAATTTGCAGTAAATATTTTTATTTCATTAAGATATTTCATAAAGAAAAAAAGAGTCCACACATACCTACATCCTGTAATAATAATAATCATCATCATCATCAGTATTAACGTCATATTTTAACGTCATGTATAAAGAATTCAACTTTTCTTTTCTTGATCTTTCTTCATTCTTGTTGTGCTGAACAATGAACAAGTTTTAAAAATTTGCTTTAAAATTAATCAAGTTTTGGTTTTATTAATGTATACATAATATCAATTCCAAACCATAACTATCCATCAGCACATTATATATAAATATAAAATCAAGTTGGGAGCTTTTTTTAAATATATGGCGAATTAAGTTCAGAGCTGAATTTAAAGATATATATTTGACTAAAAATTTCAGATCTTATTATGAGTTAACTATTAGATTAATGCTTAGCTTGAGTTGTTTTTTTTTTAATCTGGTGTGCTAGATCCTCACTGAAGAGAGCTATAGCTCAAAACTGATTTGGAGATGGGGGACCATCCTAGATAAAGATGATTTGAATGCCATCTCTTGTAGCAGTTATCATAAAAAAGATTGTTTAGAGCTATTAGCACTCTTTATATATATATATATATATATATATATATATATATATATATTAGCGGACATTTATTTTGTTATATATATATATATTATGATTTAAATACTGAATTGTATTTGACTTGAGGATGCAGACATTTTGACCAAATGCAGAAACTTAGAATCACATCAGGACATCAATTCTCAACTTCTGGAAACTCTCGGGCATGAAGTCTTAAGTGAAAGTCTACAAAGGATTAAAGAAATGATGTTCAACTTTTATGGCTGAAATATTGAATATATAAAAGAAAGAAAAAGAAATGAAGAACAAAATTGTAATTTTTCTCATTTAATTTGTGTAAAATTTGATTTGTCTAATTTTCTGCCTGTATTTTTTTTAAAAAAGAAGTAAAATTGATTATAAAATTAATTGTTTGTTAGTAAACAATGCATTCTGTATGTGGGAGCTTTACAATTTGGAATAAACTGTAGTGTCTTCACTTGGGTATCTAGAACTATAACATAGACAATCCATAAGATGGCCCTCAACATATATCAAATTTTCTTTAAAAAAACATCATTTCACATTATTGAACATTATTAGAAAGAATAAAAAAAATACTGCTTAAGAAATCATTACAAGCAATCATGAAATAAGCATCCAAACTGCAAAATATTAATTTAGTTATCACTTTATGCTTTTACTATTTTTGGTATGCAAATAGAAATATAAATAAAGCAGAATTTAAAACAAAATAAACTGTATACATTTTTTTTAAAACAATATAATCAAAATTAGCCAAGGAATGTTAGGCACATAAAATATTCTGTGCTTTGTAATATAAAAAAATTTACTAATGAAATGCAAACACATATCAGACACAAATGCATTTTCTGTATATGTATGGGGGGGGTACAAATATTTAGAAAACATTTACAATCTAAAATCTGTTGAAAATTATATATAGAATGTCTATTGTTAATATTATTTGCTATGCAAATACTTATAAAAATAAAAATGCTCTTACTTAGGATAAATTACAACAAAGATATGAAGTAAATATTGTTAATAAAAGTGTTTTGTTATTTCACAATAATATATAGTATCAATTTCACTTTGTCACATTAAAATATGAAGTCACAGGCATACAGCATCATAATTGCAAAAACAAAGATTCTTAACAATATTTAATTGGTTTTTTTTTTACTTTATTTTTGAGAAAAAAATAAAGTAATCTGTTATTATTCACTATAGTTACAAACATGAGGATCACATATTCATTCATACATGCACTTAATCTTTCAAAAAAAACAACTTTTCAAATATCCATCAGATAAAAGTCTGTTTTTATTCCAAAATCAGAGAATGATGTTACTAAACTCAATTCAGAGTTCTTAAGTAGATCATCCACTTTCATTCACCACTGCCATATGAAAGTATAAAGTGATCATTAGAAGCTGGTCTTGTAAATTATATTAAGATCTTGGCAAAAGATTAAAGGATCATTTTTAGACAGAGATAAACATTTTTTGTCATTATTATTATAAATAATTATGTGTGTATATGTAATAGTAACCACATGTTGTAGTAGTTTAGTCTATTCATTTGCTATATGTATGATATGGATTCAAATCAGATCTTAGAAATGGTTGATAATTTTAGATTATAGTTAGAATTAGGATTTTTATTCTGCAAGAAAGATTATTGTCAAAACATCTCTCCATCCAATAATAACTGGGAAATGATATATAAATTTTTTTAGCAACAAAATTAAACAAAAAATAAAAGAACACTCAAACCTTCACACCCAATCAATTGAAAAATCTGATCTTTTTTCACTGTTTTACATTATAATGAGTTATTTTAAAGCTATTTACATTATATATAAGTGTATTAATGCTCAATGCTAAATGGGTTTATAAATAATCATTAAAAAAGATTTAACATTTAGACAACAATTAACAATTTCCAAAATGTTGTCAAGGCAACTTCCTTTTAACATTAAGAGTGAAATTCCACCTAGACTTATAGAGACACTAAAGATTGCAACTTGAACACAGAGATTAAAAAATCAATTTAACCTTGAACATTATTGCACTTATCATTTTAGTAATACTTTGGATGCATTTTGAAATTTATAATTGCAGTTTTGTAATGTTATAATTGACTATTTATTATTCTGCATTCATATTAGATTTTATTTTCTGTTTACAGAGGTTTATTTAAACTTTTTTGTATCAATAATTTCAATCATTGTGGTCAGGTTGCAATCTTTAGTGTCTCTGTAAGTATATTAGACCATTAATAAGGATATGAAGGATTCCATCATTATTGTTAAATGGCGATTGCCTTGACAACAGTTTGGAACTTGTTGATTGTTATTAATATTGAAATTGTCTAAGTGTTAACTGGTTTTTAATATATATATATATATATATATATATATATATATATATGAAGTATAAATATGAATAAAAATGTTCTATAATATTTACTGGTAAATAACAAAAAATCTGCAATATTTAATTTTCAAATCACAATTATTATTATAAAGTTTAAATATCTGCAATTGAACAAACTTTTTATTTTCTAAAACAGAAATGAATATTTTGTAATATGGAAAATGTGTTAATAATCCTAACATAATTGATGAGCTGTCCATCTTTCCAAATGAAATATACATATGAAAATTTGGTTTGTTGTCTTGCAGAGTAGTTAAGATTAACAACATTTAGCATGACAATAATTTGAGATTAAATATGATGCAAATGGTAAATGTAGTTTCAATTCATTTTTATAATATATATTAAGAGAGAACCATGAAAATTTGAAAAATCTGCAAATTTTGGAGAAGCAGAATTTAAAAACTTAAAAAATAAAAACACCATTTCATTCAATAAAATAAGTTTATTTTTAGAGCTTTTTCAAGAAAATTCTATTGTTTTCAAGTTATGTAGTACAAACAAGAGACTGATTTATTTAGCATAATAATATATTTACTTATAAATTATAGATAGTCAGACATATAAATAATATATAGAGAAATGGTTAAATGGATGGATGGATCAAAATAAGAATGAATTATTCATCAATTAATATGGACTAGATGTGTTGCCTATTCATGAATGAAGCATTCCATTAGAAGTATGAATATTTAGACCTTTGTTATTTATCTATATAATAAATACATACTTTCAATACATCTATTTAACATGTCAACAGTGTTATTATAAATGCTTACACTTTTCCCCTCTCAAACATATAAAAAAAAATATAAGAAATTTATTTTAAATAGTTTTTATTTTTTATACTGTGTGATTGCATTACTATCCATGTATATCTTGTTAACAGTGTAAATAATTAAAGCATTCACTTATATTTGAATTAATTACATTTGTATAAATTATAATACATATTCACTGTGATTATTGCACCATGATTTAATGATTAGTAGTGCAAATTTCTACCCTAAAATAATTAAAGTCTAATATTTTCCCTAAAAAAATTTAACTATCAATTGAGAATCTAAGATTGTAGCATACTAGATATTAAATTAAAAAATTAAATTTTATCTTTCAATAAAATCAATTCCAAAAAAAAAAAAAGAAAGAAATGTGAGTCCAACAATTTTTAACTAAAATTTTAAATGTTTTAGGAGTTTTATACAAGAGTTAAGTAGCAGATAAACTTTACCAAAAAATGTGAAAAGATGACATTAATTCAGCCAGATATATAACTAAATGTATATAATGGCAAATTATGATATAGTTTTCAAACATTTTTTTTTAAAACTTTCCATTATTGCTGATCTTACAATAAATATGTACACAAAATAATAAATTAATTGGTTTATTCAGTTGAAATTAAACATTTAATTTATTGCTTAATATATGCATTTATTGTAAAATTATTTTATACATTTTATTACAATAAATATGAATTTATAAATGTGTAGTTCATCCAGAATATTAACATATATTAATTATATTATATTCAGCTTATTTTTAAACAGTTTTTCTACAAAAACATTAAAAAGTTATATATGAGCTTTAATCAACTTAGTTCACAAAATTAAAAATATAATATGTTATTATTTTAAAATTATTTCATTGAAAGTTTAAAAAAATATTTCATTTTTGAAAGATATATATATATATATATATATATATATATATATATATATATATATATATATATATATATATATATATATATATATATATATATATATATATATTCTAAAAGTATTTTATTATATAAAAATTGAACTACATATGATATATCCCACCTGATTTTTTTAAAATAGATTGTTAAAAATTATCTTTCAAATAACTAAAAGTCTTGAATATTATTATAAAAATCATATTATCTCAATAAGATAGATTCTAGAGGGTTTTTTTCTACCTAAACTATGATTTGAACTTATGATATAGAGTTACTTATTAGTAGCTCAACATTTACTACTAGTGAAGAACTATTAATTTTGAAGTTATAATTAAAGATCTAATGATAATGAATTTTTCTACTTCATGTGTTAATTTATGTTCACAAAAAAGTACTTGGGGGGGAGGATACTATATTTATTACAACAAATTGTTTTAGACAAAACAAAAATTAATTCATTCCATGCTGTACTATTTCTTTTACAAGGTATTTCTAAAAATAAATAAAATAGATGCTGAATAAATTTCAAGACAATATTAAATTTATTTGATTATTTTATTAGTAGCATATTACTAAGAATTATTAATATTATGCCTACAGATCTAGTAGCTATTTCAAGAATTTGCTTTATATTCACTTGACATCATGGATAAACATGAAAAATTTATATTTAACAAAATATTATCATACCTGCTTCCTTTTTCAATATATCAAAAGTTACTAATAATTCATATTTTTAATTTTTATAATTTTCATAAATTTTTAAGTTATTCAAAGTCATATTTTCTAATTCATATTTCAAATCTATACAACCATTGCTAAACAAATTACTAACATTTCTACCCTTCATGTTACCTTTTTTATTATGCTATTGCATCCAATACTTAATTAGATAATTTTAACTTAATTTTAATCCACAGAGTTTAATTTTGACAAAATAAAAAAGATAATATAATTGTAAAATAAACCGGAAACTTCATTTAAACTCTTTCCAAAAAAAAAAAAAAAAATACTACTCTTCAGACATACATAAAATTTTATTTAACTTTCGGCCCCTATTTTAATTTTGTAACTATTTTTTCTACAATTTAAGTTATATTATTTGGCCAACATTATAATAAATATTAAGGTTTTAATTAGAATAGTAAAACACTTTTTTCCACACTCTAATGATACTCATTTATATATACAAAATAATGTGTGTTGTTATTAAAACTATAACAAAATAAAATAAGAAAGATCATACACGTTTCATCAATGTTGCAGTCTGTCAACTTAATTAAGTAGCATTCATCAATGTACAATAGTAGTTTGTGTGGAAGGGTTGTTCAGTGAATTTGAGATATTTTGTAAATAGCAGGTATATGTTCATGTCAATCATTTCTGGAATATATAAAAATTATTAATTATGTACTGAATAACTCTTCTTACTAATTATGTCTTTGAGACCATATGAAAATATTCTAAATGATTCACGGAAGATTTTTTGATGTATTCAATTTTCTAACTTTTATTGTTTAAGATTTGTAAATATTTCAGTCATGTAAATATTTTCTTTTTATTATATAGCTTAAATATATATATATTTGCATAAAATTAAAATAAAAACAGTTTTGACTATTAACTTAAAATAACTGATCTTATTAAAAAAGTATAAACAGTTTGTTTAGTGAATTATTTGTCTTATAAAAGAAACCTCGATTGTTTCCGTGATCTTACTTTACATTTATTAAATATGATGTCATTAAAACAAAATTAATGTAATAAAAATGTCTATAAATATTACCAAACTTAAGTAAGTATTTATTAAATAAGTTTTAAATTGTTTTAAAATATATGTCAAGAAATGGAATTTTTAATATAGGGCTTTTATATATATATATAATAATTAGTAATAATTGTAATTAACTAATGAAAGCCAATAATACTTTGGAACGTGAGATATGAAACTTCGGAATAAAATATTATTATTACATTAGGTTGAACGTTTTTTGAAATATTATCTTTTTACTTTCAAGATATTCAGAAAAATGTGGTAAAAAATATAATACACATTTTATATACAATTGGAAAGATTTTCAATAGGATAGACGACTGAAGAGTTGGAGGGTGGAGTGGATTGAACCATGTTTATTAAAGTATGAAAATTGGCTATCATAATATAAATCTGAGCACTTATTGTATATATGTGTAGAGATGATAATCTGGACCAACTGACGAGTACTAGTTTATCAAGAAATACTTGTATTGTTGATTATTTATCTTTTAGACATATATGTGGCCAAGTGTATCAATGGTTTGAGATAGTGTGGAGAGTTGAGGGTCCTGTGAAAGTCTGAGTTCAAGATACCCTATATATTACACTGTTTGTACAGACATATATATATAGCCTGTATGTTATATATATATATATATAATTAGAAAGTATTTTTAAATTGGTAATAACTCTCAATTTAAAAACATATTTAAGATCTCTGATTCTTAATGCTGATTAATAAGTGAGATGTAACTGGTAACTAAATTATAATACATATCATATAAATAATTCTAAAAAAAATGTGAATTTTTTTTAAAAAAAAAGGAACAAACAATAAGAAAAATCAGTGCAAGTGAAATAATGCTAAAAATATAAGATAAGAGAAATGAAAATATTCACAAAAGAATCTGCATATAACATTACATCAGTGAAACAAAAACATCAAACCTTTGCTGCTATAAAAAAGGTAACAATAAGTTTCTTGAAGTAAATATGAAATATTTTGAAAGCATAATTTCAGCAGTGCACAATAAATTTTTTATGAATCTTTACAAAATAATGTATAGACTTGCATATATATATATATATATATATATATATATATATAAATATATATAATATAAATAAAATATATATATATATATATATATATATATATATATATATATATTAATAATGATACATAATTATGATGGGCAAATTAAATTGTAGAGAATGATGATGATCATGTATGATCACTTCTATTCTTTGATATGGTAAAACAAAGTAAAATAAATTACCTTAAGTATGCATATAATATAATGATTAAACTAATATTTCTAATTATATAAACTATCACCTAGAGAATGATTATTTATAGAATGATATACTCTATTTTTTGAAAAAGGAACAATATTCATTACAAACTACCTACAAATCTCAGGCTGTAGAAACAATAACTTCATCAGCATAATGAAACAGAAGATCACTACATTCAATAATAATAGTATTATTCATATATACATTATAAGTTATTATAAGTGAATAACATCCGAATACCGGCCTTTCAAGCCAACCATGCAAACGCTTTGCGAGTGTTAAATAATAAATGAATACCCTCTGACCAATACAAGATATAGAATTTATGCAGGAATAAAAAGAATCCCTCTTATTCCTACGACTCAAATATTTATATATGAGCAAATCTGAAGTACTGGCACAGAAGATGTGACACTAGAACAGTCACTTTAAATCACTATACACCTTCTGTGCCAGTACTTCAGATGTGCTCATATATAAATATTCGAGTTGTAGGAATAAGATGGATTCTTTTTATTCCTGCATAAATTCTATATCTTGTATTGGTCAGAGGGTATTCATTTATTATTTAACACTCGCAAAGCGTTTGCACGGTTGGCTTGAAAGGCCGGTATTCGAATGTAATTACAATTGTATACAGATGCTATAAAAATAAATGCTTATTTATATAAGTGAATAAGTAAATGAGTAACTTATGAAATGACCTATAATGTTGAACACCAAATTCTGCAATGGTATAAATTAGTTTTGGATTATCATACCTCATTAATTGAAAAAGCCAATTTCTGTAATGGTACTAATTAGAATATAACCTACTATTAATAAGTAAGTAATAGTCTATCATATTCAGACTCCAATTTTGTGATATAATCAATAAACTATTATTAGCTCAGATAACCAATTTAATTGAAACCATATATTAGAGTGCCAATTTCTCTAAGAGTATAAAGATATTAAAATGATTATCTAATGATGAATAAATGGTTTAACACCTTCAGATAACAAATTTCGTAATGGTAAATAAAATTAAATAAATAATTTTCTTAAGAGTATATTGATATATCATATTGTATTAGTATAAAGTAACTACAAAATAATTATTAAATAAATATAAGTTATAAAAGTTCAAAAAAAGTTGAATGCCAATTTATATCAGTATAAATTAAAATAAATATATTAGCTTAAACAATTGGCATTTAATAAATCATTAGTTTATCTTTTACTAATTTTTATTTATTATTATCAATAAACATAACTGATGAAATGCTACAATAATACAATAAATTATTAAAATATGTCAGTATTTTTGCAATGTTTTTGACTAGCTAATAATTAACATGCAAATAAATTATGTAAAGACTCTTAAAACTATCTTAAAATATAGTGTAATAAATAAACTATGAATAATCACAAAATGCATTTGTAATTACTAAAATAAAATAAAAATATATATTAATATAATAAACATAATAAATAATCAAAAATATATAAGTTAATGAGCAAATGAAATAATCTTTGTTATCTTATTTAATTATGAATTAATTATTAGTTTTATTTATTGCATATATTATAACGGTCATATTTGTACATTTGCTCAACAAAATCTAGAGTTTTAGTAAATCATCCCAAGGCTAATCAAGATGAGGCTGTTGAGACCTCAAATTCAATCTCACCCCAGTTCCTTTACTAATGCTCCAAGACTCACTACCCTACTTATCACATTTATGAGGCCACAGCACCTTCCCTCAATCACATGTTGGCAGCAGCACATCGGTAAAACATGAGAGTTTGGGAAATTGACATATTTCAAAGTATAGCTATATAGATGTAGCTTCACCAACATTATTAAATATGGATTGTGATTCATGATAACTAAATATTAATAGTTAATTAATTAATAATGAGCAAAATTGAGACACTAAGCAGAAGTTAAAATTTAAATAAATTTAATAAAAGGCAAAATTTAAATGATGAAATAAAATAAAAGAAAATAATAAAATTACAATAAGATTATATAAATTGTCTCACTCACAGGTGATGATTCTAAGGAATACAAGTAGTTCTGAGTCACATATATAATGTTTCATATCAATCACAGGTAATGTTAATTACAGGTTATAACTGTTTAATTTAATTTTGCTTGTTGTATATATCACTCGCAGGTGATGAAGATTTATAATTTACCAAGTTACATTTTCATGAGAATTATTATTACAATATTACAGCTTTAATTTGCTCATGATAATCTATGTCTAGTTTATGCTATATATTTGAATTTAGATTTGCTTTAGGCAGCTAGTAGAAGTGATTATCATTATTTATAACTAATATTTTATTTGATTCATATTATTTAACATATTCTCTATATAGCTCATATACCTACAAAACTAGATTCTGTTTCAGATCAATGCTGAAATATAAATTATTTTGGTGGGATGAACTGATAGTGGGTAGTAAGACTTTAGATAGTAAGAAATATATAAAATACATAATCTGAGTCTGTACATCTCGAATGTGTGCTTGATCACAGGATTTGTTACTGAGTAACCAGTTCCCTACACGCTGTACCCATTGCTGTGAATGAGACCTTTTAGTCTGAGTGATCAAACAACTCCTCATACTCCAGTCCTAAGTATGAAGAATGGTGTGGCCCTTAAAACCTATGTCCATCTGAAGAAGAAATACTCAAAACTAAGAGTAATGGGATGGCCCTTAAAACCTATGCACAATGGAAGCCTATTATATAAGCAACAAGTATATATGATAATGTGTTTCCTAAGGACACATTCACCCCACTGACTACATCATTATATAATAAAATATGATGCAAAACAATAGTTTCCTTCCATACAACTACCGTAAATCAGTTCATAATCTACCATCTATAACTATGCTATTAAGAAAAACTTATGAATCTAATTTGCTAAGCCATCTATATAGGCATTTATATAACTCTAGAGAGGATTACAGTATATTTTAAATAATTACAATACTAAATTCTAGCTTTATGCCATATTTCACACTTCATCTAAATATTAAATTAAACCTTTCATTTAAAGCAAACCTATCTTAAAGCATTTATAAGCTTTTAATTATATCTCAAATAAGATTTATTTTATCCATTCCAGAAGGGAGTTTTGTTTGTGAATTAATAAACATGAAATTGCATACATGTGAGAATATCTAATTACTTCTCACTAATTATTTAACTACAAGTAAACTCCATTCTGAACAAACACAGCAAAAACATATACATAATTAAAAAGAAAATAATATTGGCATAGATTTAACTAAAACAAACATAAATTTAGAAATAAGATTTCACGTAAGTGAAATCTGAAATTTGACTTTATTTGCTTAGTTCAAAAGGAAATGGAATAAAATAGCCTAAATTAGATTAACTCAGTTTAATTCATTTACAAAAAATATTAATAAAAGCAAATATTATTATTAGGTTAAATTATGCAAAATAAGTTGGAAACATATCTGTCAGTTAAAATCAGGCAATATTTACAATTTAAATAAGAGAAAATAAAATTTACATTTTAATTTAGAAGTTTAGAATTCATTAAATTATATTGGCCATTGATAATAACTTTAGCTAGCTTTAGGAGTTATGAAATTTAATTTAAAAGTTAATTCTAGATTGATAGAGATCTGTTACCACTATAATCTCTCTGCTGTGGCAAGGTGGCTTGATCTTGAGTGCTTTCTTTAAATGGCATGGGCTTTTGGATCATCTTTTTCTGGATTTTGTAGACCATCATCCAGACTAGAAAGCAAGGAATTGCCTTTCTACCCCATTACCATTGTGATTAACAATTTTACAAAGTACTTAAAATAATGAATTGACTACTAACGAATTGTTTAGTAATAAATTGACTGATTTAAAATGACTGCAGTAAGTTTATATACTAGCTCATCCCCCTCTCCCCTTTCTTATTCTTTTGTGGTAGTTTCAGATCTCTTTTCTAATCAACTCACTATATCCTTGGAAATCTGGGATTCTTGCTGTTATCAATTTTTTTTACAGGTGGGTCCCTCAATCTTGACCAGGTTAATTTATTCATAGTTGTTTTAAAATCTATTTTTATTTTTCAAATTTTAAGTAGATCAAAATACAGTGAGAAGGATTAATTTTACTAAATTAGCTTTTTCGAAAAACAAATCTAAAACTCTGAAAACATTTTATTATATATGTAACACATTTATATAATTTAACGCTATATGCAGGAATATTACAATTTCAAATATTAATTTTATAATCATATTTTAAATAAAGAAATTTTCTAATCTGTTAAATTTATAACAGTATTTTTTCCCTGCATACATGTAGGTTCTGGTTACACATACATAGCATGTTTACATTTATTTAACCACTGATGTTTTTATATATATATATATATATATATATATATATATATATATATATATATATATATATATATATATATATATATATATATATATATATATATATATATATTGTGCCCTTTTATATAGGTCAGTAATAGTTCATAACAGTCAATTACTAAAAATTTTAAATTTTAGAATATATTATTTTAATACATTAATTATAGTTTGTCGATTATATTTTTAAAGTACAATATGAGGTTAAAGCAAATACATAGTATATAAAATTATAGCGAATTATTTAAAAAATAGTTATGTAAAGCTTTAAATATTGTTGCATATGGTTGTAAAAGCTGGCCATATTAAATAACACAGCTATAAATAATTAAAAGTATATTTAATAAGTTCGATTTTAATAGTTTAAAACTTATAGTTAATAAATGGCATGTTTAAATTTATAATCATATTTAATAGTCAAAATTAATATAGTATATTTTTAAATAAACTTTATGATGGTGAAAATTGTATTTAATTCTATATTTTCTAAATTGTTCTTCCAAATTTTTTTATAATTATTTTATATAATATAATAAGTGTATCAATTTTATAAATCTGGGCAGAGAAATAGATTGAAAATCGTCTGTCAAAGTTATTAATCATGTGACTTGTACACACGCTTGTTTGAATTAATAACAAAGTTTAAAATATTTTAAAAGTTATATTATAAAATTGGATAGAATTATTGCCTATCATAAAAGCAAATAATAATAAATATTAAGTTAACTATCATATAACATGTTTTAAATAATGTAATAAAGACAAATACAGTTAATAAAAAAAAAATATTTTGTTTAAATAAAAATAGATAAATGGAATAGGTTATTAAAATTATTTTAAAAGTTATTTTAAATGTTTAAATAGTTTTAATAAAATAATAATTTATTTAAAAGTAATATTTTAAATAATATTTTAAGTTCATTACATCATAATTTTTTATTTTCAAATATAATTCTGCTATAAACTGAAAATATGTAAATTTGTTCTTAAGTTAAAGTAAGAATCAACTAATCAAATGAGGTATTCTTACAGACTATAAATATGAATTGCATGGGGGTATAAGGGGAGATTAATAATGTATTGAAACCAGAGAAAGGTAAATTATAACTATCAAAGAGATAGTATTTTTAAATTTTTATTTTAATCAATTTTTTTAGTACTTTCTTATAACTTTATCTGCAAAAAACTAATTGATAATTTTAAAGTGTTTTGAAAAAGAAAGTTTTTAAAAATAATATATTTGGGAACTTTGTGAAAATGATTTTCTAATTTTTAAAAGTTACTTGCCAGGATTATTTTATCTGAAATTTGACCTAAACTTCACAATTGAAAATGGATATACTACGAAATAAAATATGTTTAAATTATAATACAGCTTTATTTATGCTTAACCGGAGGACTGTTCTAACTCATAAAAGAACAATACAGACATTATGCTGGAAGCTTAAACAGAATACTATTTGCCATCTAAAAAATTTTGTGATGCATTATTTATAAGCTTATCCAGGAGTTTTTTTTTTAAAAAAAAAGAATAAGATATTTATATTGTATGAGTTATCATAAAATATAATGAAAGAAATAGAATGTTTAGTCCTTTTTGAAGGAAAACATTTTTTTAAATATATATTTTACAAGAAGTAAAAAGAACTTATTAAGAAATAAAACCTATATAAAAAAATGAACATATAGTAGATAAATAAAGGATGGATCCATGAAAATACAAATATTGTGTAAAAGTTTACCGGATAGCTTAAGTTAAATTGAACAGAGTGACACATCAGAGAATATTGAATAAACTTCATGGGAATAATTCTTTAATATTACAGTTTAATAATTATCATCCTAAATACTAAAACCAAGGATTATTTTCTATAAATTTTACTAAATGGATTAATATTTATTTTTATTTTTAAACTTTAATGCGCTTGGAGGAGAACATTTTAAAAACTCTTGAGAAAATAATAAACATTTTGGACTTATCAGGAACTATGGTCAAGTGAAGACGTAATTATAGTTTTAAATTTTTATTTTACTAACTTAGTTAAATGTAAATTTTTCTATTTATAAGATTAGGAAAACATAAAACATTAATTTGTTAATAACATAAAATTTATAATATAATCTAATAATTTAGATAAGAATATTTTAAAATAAAATATATGGATGTGTCTTTTCGTTTATGTATGCAATGTTTTTCTATATCCAGTGGATGGAAGAAGCCTACTAAAAATGATGACCAGATAAAAGGGTTATTTGGTAATAATAATAAATATTAATAATTTATAATGTATATTTTTGTTTTCTTTAGATCATCTATGAATCTAAGAATGAAGTGTAAAAGTTTTAATTATATGTAACGCATTTTCATACAACATTTTAAAAAAACATTATGAGATAGGATTGATTTGAAAATATGCATACGACGATTATTTTTTTTTATATATTAGTGATATAATCCAACATAATAACAAATAAGTACGTGATTCTTTTAGAACGTTCATGTTATTGGATATTCAAATATTGTCTAAGTAGATTGTATATGATTAAACATATAGAATTATGAAGTAAGCAAAGTTTTCTTATGGAACAGTGAAATTGTTTTAAACTGTCAATGAATTTTATTTATTGTTTTGTAAATGCAGATAGTTATTTATCGATGTAAGATGTAGAAAAATCTTGAGAAATAATGTTGAGATAGTGGCTTAGAAGTACTATAGTTAGCAGGAAACCAAGACGATGTATTTTTTTTTAAAAAATAGGATATTATAGGGAATAGAAATAATATTTAGTCTTTATGTGGTTATCAGCATAGTTAACAAAGCCCAATGACTGATACACATTTTATTTGGACAGTGTTTTATATGTCTTTAAATATTTGATGTTTTAAATACTGCTGAAGAAATAGCTTTAACATTGTTCATGTATTAGAGGTTATTAGACAGGTAAAGGTCATACCTCTTTGCACTGTGCCATGATTTTTTGATTTATATTAAGAGTGATACTCTAGCTTTCTTCCTTAAATCCTATACATCTGTTTCGCTATCTTTATTTCATGTAACTGCATCATTCAGTAAGATATTTTGAAAAGAAATGATAAATAATTTAGAACTTAGGTTATGCTATCGTTTTGTATAAGATTGGTTTATTTGCTTAGAAGGAATAGAATTTAGAACTTGAAATTGAAGGTCCAAAGTATCCTAAGGAAAGGAAAGGAAAGGAAAGAATCATAGAATATATTTTGAATTTATTTTCGGAAATGAAATATAAATTTTTAAAATAGAGTATCTAAACAAGATATTTTCTTTAAAATGTTAATTATTTTTGAATGCTTTATTATTTTTTTTTTTAAGAGAAAAATAAGTATTGCATATTTTTAAAATACAATAGTACAATGTAAATTATATAAACAATATGCATAGTATATATATTTTTTGTTTATTGAATAACAGGAATATATTGATTATTACACTTACATCATACTAAAGTAAGGCTAAATAAGAATATGTTATGATTAGTAAACATCGTGTGATAAAACACTAAAATCTAATACTGGATTTTGGATGAATATTTTATGTAACATCTTTGACTTTGCAAGATGAAATTTTTTTTTAATATTTTGAGAAATTCATACTCATTATAAAGTTAATTTTGTTTTTCTGTAGAATGTTTTTCCTATGAATTTTTTTTTTTAAAAATAAGATAGTTTAATAATATTAATGATGAAATATTCTGCTAATAAGTAAATATAATTATAATAAGTTAATCATAGTGAGAAACCAAATGTTAACATTTTTTTTTTATATTTTGTCTTAAGTATAAATAAAGATATAACTAAACTATAAACTATTTTTATATAACTTAGTAGATAAAAATTTAAGATTAAAATAAGGATATCCATTGTAAATAGTGTACATGAATGGTTTATTTTATTTGTTGTTGTTAATAAACTTTGTTAAAATTTGTTTTTTTTTTCAAAATGTTTGTGTCTTGATTGTTTATTTCTCCACTTCACTGCATGAAATCACGATATATTGATAACAATTGAAACAAAAATATAATTTTGCACAAAAAGATAAATAGAGAATTATTTAAGAATTTAAATATTTATTGGTATTCTTTTAATTAAATAATTATAATTTTACATTGTTTTATTGGTCATAAATCAGTTATCACAATAGTATACTGAATTATATGCTATCAGTTGCCACACATACTTTGTTTATCAGATTATCATATGCTACCACATATTCATTATATTATTACATGAAGTTAAAAGATTATATAAAAATATTTTATTATTTTATTATGGTAATAAAAATATAATGAAAAAAAAGATATCCAGTAGTAGTTAAACAATGAAGAATATTATTATTATTATTATTATTATTATTATTATTATTATTTATTATTAGTTTCAGTGTAGTAGATTATGACATAAAATCCCTTCTCATATTTCACTACTGTATTTTTAAATTAACTTAGAATAAACTTTATGAACCTGAGATTATTTTATTTGAGCTAGATTATTATTAAATAGAAGATTAAAATTTAATTATTAGTTTAATATTAGTGAGTAAAAGTTATTAAAGTCGTAAGAATACTATGAGTTTGTTATTTGAAATAGTAATAAGGGGGGATAGTGTTCTTATGCCATTGAGGTAGTATCCTGTGGGATATTGGCTCAATGTAATCTATCTTGTCACCTGTATTTTCACTTCAAGTCTCATGAAAATATTAAATATTTATTTAATTTATTTTTATAAACTGAACCATATTCGTATTTTAAATTTGAGCTAGTGAAATATTTTAATTTTAATGCTGAATATTTTAGTTATTAATTATTAACTGAGATAGAACCCATTTTATTTTATATCATATATTATCTGGAAGTGAAGATGTACAAGACAAGGTTAGAATATATATATATATATATATATATATGCATATTTACTGATTAAATAAGGTTAGAATATATATATATATATATATATATGCATATTTACTGATTCCTTACATATATGCATATGCTTTCTATACTATATGCTAAAATATATGCACACATACGACAAACAGTATAATTAGATTTAAAATTGCCATAATATATGAGGATTTGGGTATAGGTATACATAAATAAATACAACTATAGTATATATTAGGGGAAGCAGAAGAATAGACAGATCTGACTGTTTCAACACAATGAAATGATTTATTATAATGTTAGCAGAATTCTTAAATGTGAGAAGTCTTTTGGAGAAAACATTCTTCTTTGCCTAACCATTCATTTTATAGTAAAAATCAAGTATTAATAAAATATATAATGCATTGGCTTTGATTACTAAGATGCAGATTAAGAAAGACTAACTAATCTAAGATCAGGCTCATATATTTTTTGCTCATGAAGACACATTTAAGTCACTAACATTGATATTATTGCTATGGTTTCATTTAAATTTAACATAGTGTGGTGAACTGTATTATGACCAGCTAAATTATATTTGGTAAAAAGTTTTTTGAAATACATCAGCATTTGTAAAATAAAATCGTTTCTTAACTTTGTAATAAATTAATGATTTAAAGAAATAATAATAATAAAATAAATCTGCAAATTAAAATATATTTTAAAATCATAATTTAAATAAAATATAAACATACCTTATACATTTACTTATTTAATATGAAAAATATATATATATTAAAATACTTATCCAAATATATATATATATATATATATTTGGATATATATATATATATATATATATATGGATAAGTATATATATATATATATATATAATCAATATTTTAAATATATATAATTTAATACTGTTTTAATTGTATAAACAGAAAATATGTATACATGCATCCACATTCTAAATAATAATTGACTATTTTCTTTATTTATGTTCATGTAATATTTGTTAAATGTATGCAGTAAATAAATAAATACTAATAATTAAATTTTTAATATATAATTTAATGTCTTAAATCTTTATAATAATAAAATATTAATTTTATTACAATATAAATTTTGATATATTGTTAGTTAAGAAAATTTAAAATTAAAAAAAAATCATGAATGTTTTCTTATATTACATCTTTCTTTTTAAGGAATTTAATAATTCTGAGTCCATATCTAGACTAAAGTAGTACAATATATATATATATAAAGAATTTTGAATCAAAAATAAAAGATAAAAACTAAATTTTACTGCTGAACGTAATATGATAATATACATAAATTTAACAAATATAACTATATTTAAATATGAACAGCTATATATGCAAAGTTAACTAAGATATTTCAGATGCACCTATTTTTAAATCTTAGTTCAAATAATTTTCTTATTTTGAAAACAACTTAATTACTAAATAAATTTTGGTTCATATTGAAATTTCTAAATTAATTTTTATTTTAAAATATGTGACATGAAAATATTAAGACTTAATGCATATTTTAAAATAATGTTTTAAATTTAATTTTGCCGCTAAAAAGTAGTTTACAATATACATTATTAGACATAAATTAAAAATCTAGAAGTAAATTAAAATAAATAGAACTCCTAGGATTTTGTCAAACAGTGTCTATGTATGTTTAACATTTAAGGTTTCATTAAACTTTTCCTATCATAATAATTTTCTAGCATATTATAGAATGTGACCTTAATTAATGACTCACTTGACAGCTTTTTTTGTCTTCTAAATAAAGATATCTCTCTAATAACTTAAGTTGACATTAACTCTATAGTTTATACATTGCCTAAATATCATCATATGGGTATGCTTCTTAAATAACTTTTTCCATGCTTGAAATATAATTCTGAATAGACTTTTCCCTTTAGCTAGCCTTTTATGCTTAAGGTACAATATTTAAGTATCTTGGGATTTATGTTGGAGATGAGATTCTATGATAAATATGTAGTTTACAATCCAAAAATATTTTCTAATTGTAGTTTTAGGAATATATGTAATAACACAAACTACACATTTTTCTTTTGGGCAGAATCTTCTTAATATCCAATTTTAATATCACTGCAATTAATAATCAATAATTAATTAATAACTGATTTTTCAACTTTGAAAGGAATCTTTATATCTTCTTAATTTGTTATTGGAAAGCAATTTTCAAAACAAAAAAAATATAAAATTAAAATGATTTGCTTTCAAAAAAAACTCGTAAATTTGCATCTTATTTAAATCAGCTGAATTCAGAAATTTGATAACATTATTAGTTTTTTTTTAGCCTACAGATTTTTCTCTTCCCCTTCCACCCTCCCCTATCCTTCCCCTCCCACCCTCTCTTCCGCTCCCCTTCTTTTCCACCTTTCCCCCTCTCTCTAAAAATGTCTTGCACTTAATTACTTTGAAATAATCAAAATGCAATTAAAGAAATGTTTAATGTTTCAGTTTCTTTTAAAGAAAAATTGAACTTTGTATTATAAATTCTATTACCATTAATTAAAATAAAAACAAATTTTATTCAGAAATTTTACAAGAGTTTGAACTAGTTTAATTTTATGTTATCATATATATGTCAAAACAATAATCTGCAAAATAAATAATATTTTATAATAAATGCTTTTATTTACTATGTATACAAAATTAAAAAAAAAGTTTTTTTAACCATATTTGGGATTTTTATATTTAACTTGAAATTAAAATGTGGTTGTCCTGAAATTAATTAAATCAATCATGTGTTGTAAAATGTAGGCATTGAATTAATTAATTTCATGATACCCTATACTTTTATTTCATGTTAGCACCCCATATATTTATTTCATGTTAAATATAAAATTTCCAATTGTGATTGTAAAAAAAAAAAAAATATTATTTTTTGTTATTTCAATGCACAGTAATTAAAAGCATTTATTCTAAAATATTATATATAATGTATATATTTTAATATTTAAATACTGTTTGTAATTATTTCTATTGAAAAGAAAAAATGAAAACGTTTTTGCAGAAATATATTTTAAAGCAAATTCTCAGCACATTGAAAATCAATTCCAAAATTAATTTGTTTATAAAAGAAGCATTTTAAAAAAGGAATTTTACAGTCAAAAAAAAATAAAATGTCATCCATTTCAAAAGAAACAACTATTAGAATCATTTAATAAGATTTTTTTTATTTATATTTCAATTGATTGTTAATATATTTTAGTGTAACTATTTCTTTATATCTTAACATATTTAAAAATATATATCTACATTATAAACAAAGCATGGAACCAAAATAAAATTTTTCATTGTCATATACATTGTCATCAATTTCTAACATATATACAAAATTTTAAGGCAATATGTTTGATAAAATATGTTAAATCATGATTACAAAATTTATTCCAAACAAGTAAATAGTTTTTAATTTAAACTATTTAGAAAAATATAAATTATGTATTAATAATAAAAGATATTATGGATGATGAAACCAAAATATATGTTATGTTCATAATAAATTATACTTTACAAGTGCAAATTTTTAATCTTGTAGAAGTCTTGGTAAAAACAAAATTGCAGTAGAGATCACATATATTTGTCAGACACATTCTATTTTATTATGTGTTGATATACAAAAATAAAATTAAAGAGATTATAAATTTGTCTTTATTAATATTTACATAATAAAATCCATGATTTATTTATTTTCACTTTATAAACCACAAATTAGTAAACAAAGAAATAATAAATCAATCAAAATTTTTTTAGCTGAGATCATGTACATTCAAATATATATTTAATATTAATATTTTCTGAAATGTAAAAAAAAAAATTAAAACACTGCAAATTTTATTTTATATTTATATAATAAAATATGTAATTGATTTTATTTATTTGTAATTGAATTTATAAATTATTTTCACAACTACTCCTACATTAATACTGACTTCAGAGAACATGATATCTGTTAAATATAATAATCTAATACTAAATATCACACATGCCTTATCAACTACATTTTAATTAAACTGACAGCTTAAGCATGATGGCTTAGGGTTAGTCAAGAGAAGTGCACAACTTGTCAGGATATAGAATCTATGCACACAATACATCCTACAATATTTTTTTAAAAAAATATTTATATTTCTCAAATCAGTTAAAGCATATATAGGGTAAGTGAAATATTTATTTTTTACTAGATCTATGTTTCACATCTACAAAAAAATTCCAATGACCATTGGTCAATTATCAAATATAATTAATCTATTATTAGAATTCAAGGTAATATAAATTTAAAACAATCATATTTATTTTCAAAGGTGAAATTTATTTTACTAACCACAGCTTTCTTTTTATCAAATATAAATAAAATATTATATAAAATTAATAAATGGATATTTTTTTTATTCTAAGTACCATTTAAATAGCCTTGACAAAAAAGTGTATAAAATTAATATGGTTGATATAGAAATAATGTTATTAAAATTAAAGGAATAACAAATCACAAATTATGTTTTTTGAAAATTTGAATAGATAAGCAATATTTTAATGGAAAAATATATAAAAGAGAGTCAATATAATTATGAATTTTGAAGTAAAAATTTTATTAACTAAAAACTTTTATTTTTCCCCTTTTCAATAATTTATTTACATATACATTTTAACCCTTTGACCCCCAGTACGACTTTTGTACGACTTTTCTAGAAATTTCTACTTTGAGCTGAGTTTACGCATAAACGGTAAACGTCACACACACGCGCAATACGTCATTTTTTGCGCCATTTTAATATGAACCTGAAAATCTAAGAATTTTTTCTGTACGACAATTTTTAGATTTTTTATGAATATTTTTAGCGAAGTGTACCTAAAAAAATTTTTTTATTTTTATTTTTATCATTTTATTTATCGTAAAAAAGTTATTCCACAATTGTTGGATCAATTACTGAATAATTTATTGTGATTTTCCGTTGAAGTTGTCCGTGATTCTGGGCCCTCTTCTCAAATTACGTTTTTGGATAACGTTAAAGGGTATGTAATTACTTTTTTATATATATTTTTTTTTATAAATTATAATATTTTATATTTACTAAAACAAATAAATATGTTATAGAATAATAAATTATAATATTTTTGATGTACTGAAACAAATAAACGTTTTTTGATAACATTCAAGAGTATGTAATTACTTTTTTATATATATATATTTTATAAATTATAATATTTTTTATTTACTGAAACAAATAAATATGCTATAGAATAATAAATTATAATATTTTCGATGTACTGAAATAAATAAATATGCTATAGAATAATAAATTATAATATTTTCAAATAAATATGCTGTAGAATGGAAAAAAGTTGGGGACTGGGGTAATCTGTCAATGCGTGAGCTATGCATTTTGTGGCATGATTATAAATATGAATAGTGTATCACGCGTGACCAAGTTTGAATTTATGGATGAATTATTGCATCAGTGCTAAAGTTATGACCCGCAATTGATTTGTGTCAATTTTAGGCAAGTAATATAGGATATTGTATAGATTTTCTGGCTTCCTCAATCCATCCACTTATTGTTACAGTGCCATGTATTTGAACTCGGCCTTTCTTCATATCTTTTATGCAAAATAATAAATATATTTATATACAAGTTCATGCTACACAACTGGAATTTCATGTAATATAGGATATTTTATACACACTTTCTGGCTTCATCAATCCATCCACTCTGTGTTATAGTGCCATGTATTTGAACTCAGCCTTTCTTCATATCTTTTATGCAAAATAATAAATATATTTATATACAAGTTTATGTTACATAACTGGAATTTCATGTAATATAGGATATTTTATACACAGTTTCTGGCTTCATCAATCCATCCACTCTGTGTTATAGTGCCATGTATTTGAACTCAGCCTTTCTTCCACACATGTAATCATTGTTAATAATAATAAAAAATTATCTTTATTGATTTATTTTTATTCATTTTATTTTTTATGAGTTTATTCATTTATTTTTCAATACACTGCTCTGTTACTTTTTTCTCCACTAAAAACCATTCATTTTGTTATAGGTACTTTTGAACAAATGGACACATCTGGCTCTAGAAGAAAAATGGACCACAGCAAGGCCGCTGTTTTAGTAATTTTCTCAGTGAAAAATTACCTCAGGTAAGACTTCCAATACATCTTTTTTTTGAAATTTTGTGACGGATGTGATGAAGCTGTTTATGAAAGTGTCATTTTATCATTTGAATTTCAAAATTTAGGATTTGTGAATCAGTGTAAAAATAAACATTCTTAAAACTATTATAAATAATATTTTTTTTAACTTTTTCTTTATGAAATGATTATTTTAACAGCTTCATTACATTCTTTCATATATGACCTTGCTTTTACAACATGTTTTTTTTATATTTATTACATTCAAACACAAAATATCTAAGTTATTAGAGTTAGGGTAAATTTTTTTAAAAATTAACAATGGCCGCCTGGTTTTCAAAGGGTTAAATTACAGATCTTCATATTTATAATTATGAATGTTACTTTGAGGATATTTATGTATGTGTTTGTACATAAAATGTATATATATATATAATCTTAAAAAAATAAAGAATGGTATAATACGTATTTATATGCTCTAAAATATTTAACTAGAAGTACTATGTGCGCACTTTGGCAGAATAATATTTTTCTTAGTTGTACATTATTTTAGAATGATATAAATTATAATTCATCTACATAAAACTGAATCATTTTTACCTGCCCCCAAATACTAGTTGTAATGATAATACTTTATTTTATAGCCTATGTGTTACGTGTCATGTAATTTTTTTTGTTGTTGCATATATGTTAATACTTGTATATAATTTAAAAATAATAAAGTTTATTTTATTATTATTTTTATAATTGAAAATTAAAATGAAAAAAAAAAAACAAATATATTGTTACAAAATTTATATTCATATTTTACAATTCAACCTTTTAATGAAACACATTCATTTATCAGTGCACAAGCAATTGAAATGTTGTTTCATCTTCATAATAATTATAAAGTGAATTTTCTTTAAATATCTATCAAGGCTTTTTGTATAATTAAATTAAATTTTTTACTAATTCTAATTTATACACATGTTATTGAATGATTTACAGTCATAATAATGTGTTTGATTATATTAATCATTATGATAATTTATACCCATTTCAATGTTTTTATAGATTATTTTTAAACACCTATGTATTAACTTCCTTAAATTTGAAACTCTTAGTATGCCTACATAGATGCAATCTGCTCTAATAAATATTTTAGATTAATGTTAGAAAAATTTGGAGGAAAAAAAAACAATGTATAAGAAACAAAGAGAATTAAATGATATATATATATATATATATATATATATATATATATATATATATATATATATATATATATATATATATATATATATATATATATATATATATATTATATATATAACACTTAATGAATGTCATTATCATCACAACTATTATCAATCCATTATAGGATGAAGGTTTCTCCAATTTAAATCCAATTTTTCCTACCTTTAGCTTTTACCTCCCAATACATCAGCACACTTCCTTATTTCATACACCTATCATATATTTTGTCTCTTTAATTCAATGAGTGTTTAAGAAATGCATTATTTGTTGAAAAAAGTTAATAAATTGAGATTTTGTCAATTTCTAGGATTATTAACAATTCTTAGGATATAATTAATATCTCAGCTATCCATTTTTATTTTCTCTTGTAATATATCCTACTCAGCTAGATTTCATTCTTTTATTTCTTTCCATGTTGTCAATGAAATCTTTTTGTCCCCTCACTTATATGTTTTATTTTTCTCTTGTTACTTTCAATATATATCTATCAGTATGTCAATGAATAGTCTAAAGTCTCTATATTGCTTTTTTATTAAATGTCCAGTCTCAGATCAATAAGTAAGATCTGTTATATATATATATATATATATATATATATATATATATAACAGATCTTACTTATTATATATATATATATATATATATATATATATGTGTGTTGATACAAAGATTTACATGGGCTCCATATATAAAAGACATATTTTGCAGGTTCATCCGTGTTAAACTATTTTAAAATACTGATGTTTCGACTTGGTAACACAAGTCATCCATTGAGTTGTAGAGGTGCTACAATCACTGTTTTAAAAAATGTTAAAGTTCCACCAATAGCAAATATGTTAAATTAAGAATGTTTTTTTAAAAAAATCTTTCCAAATAGGAGGAAGTTTGCTTGTATCATCTTGCTTATTGATACAATCTGGCCTTTTAAGTATCTCAATAGCTTCTCTAATTTTGTACTGGTATAGATTATCACATCTGGATATGATCCTGGTACTAGAAAAATTAATTTTATGACCTGAATCCATAGTATGGAGTGAGAGTACTGATGAATAGAATGTTGTTTATCAAATCTCATGTGAAAATTGTAAGGCTTCTTACATAGGTATGAGTAATCGTCGCATCAGTGTTAGGAGAGATGAGCATGCTAATGCAGTTAAACAACATTCATCATCATCAGTATTCTCACTCCATACTATGGATTCAGGTCATAAAATTAATTTTTTTAGTACCAGGATCATATCCAGATGTGATAATATATACCAGTGCAAAATTAGAGAAGTCATTGAGATGCTTAAAAGGCCAGATTGTATCAATAAGTAAGATGATACAAACAAACTTCCTCATATTTGGAAAGATTTTTTTAAAAAAACAATCTTAATTTAACATTTTTGCTATTGGTGGAACTTTAATGTTTTTTAAATCAGTGATTGTAGTGCCTCTACAACCATCTTTCTATTTTTTATTACTCAGTGGATGACTTGTGTTACAAAGTCGAAACATCAGTATTTTAAAATCCTTTAACACGGATGAACCCGCAAAATATGTCTTTTATATATATATTTAAAAACCTTCCTATCAATACTAACCCATTTGTACCAAAACCTTAAACTTTTTTTGTAATTATGAATTATCAATCTTTATTTTCTTCACAGAAAATCAACTCAACATTACTTTAAGCTTTGTAGTATTTATGATTAGTTCTATTTGCTTGTTTTTATCTGGTAACTCTCACATCATTTTACAAAGATCAGAAAAGTAATTAAAAAAAAAAAACAATCACAAATCATTTGCAAATTTTTTTTGACTTAAACAATTTCCACGTATTTTCCCCCTTAGATATCCATTTTAATCAACAATATACTTCTTGTAAAGTTACTGTAAATAATAGTCATGTATTGTGTAAATTGTTTGCAATATTAATGTTTTTAGTAATAATGTGTGGTCTAATCACTGATGTTGCACTTTGATTAATATTTTCAGTATAGGGCAATAACCCAAGGCTTATCTCGATGCTCAAATGCCTTAATTACTTTAGAAATGCTTGTAGGATCAAATGTTCTTTTCATAATTGACAAATCCAATGTATATTGGCAATTATTCAACTTTTCTATAACTTTTCTCACTAATTGGTTGTGATACCAATGTGCTAAAATAATTTAAAATCAACTTCTTATTTTAGATACTTAGATTCCAACATTCATTGGAGAATAATTATAATTATCTTAAGAAAGATTTTATATAGAACTGATAGAAAACTGGCAGGTTTGTAACTTTTAGTTTCTACTTTTCCATCTTTTAAATATTAATATTACTATCAAATTTTTCTAAATATTTTGTACTTATTTATTATTTTGATATTTAGTACATAACTTTTCCAACAATTTTTCTATATCTTTACCTGCTTTTTTAAAAAATATCAGTTATAATTCCATCATTTCTTAGAACTCTTCTCTTCTTTATGCATATTTCAATTCTTTATTTAAAATATGGACAACTCATATAATATAATAACTGTAAGAGATACTTTATTTATCTTTTATTTATTATTACTATACAATTCCACACATTACATGATGTAATCTCTTTTTTAATAGTAGTTTGATATTTGTTTTTAATGCAGAAATAACCTTCAAACTAAGGTTAACATGTTGATTTATACTTTTGAAAATTTTATTCTCTAAAATTTTCCTATATAATTATTAATTCTTTTTTATATTATTTTACAGAACGCAAAATGTTCAATTCTTCTTAATTGATCTTTTAAAAATATTTTTTATTTCTTCTTTTCTTCATAATAAACTCTTCCCTCAATAAAAAAAAATATTGGTAAATTGCTGCATTTTTGTACCAGCTATTTTTTTTGAAGATCTTAATAGAATATCAGCTAGCATTTTACTGATTTCATTCAAATCTGAACCATCATCAAAATCTGCTAATATTTTTAAATAATTTATCACTGCTAATTTAAAGTTATTGCAATGATTTTGAAGGCTAGAAATCAATTGTTAATACTAATTTCATTAATAATTTTTGTTTCTCCAACTTTTAATAACATTTATCTTGTATCTCGGTAACTGATGATCATTCCCTGTATTAACTCACTTAAGAAAATTTTAAACTTTATACATATATATATATATATATATATATATATATATATATATATATATATATATATATATATATATATATATATATATATATATATATATATATATATATATATATATATATATATATATTGTAACCTACTAGAATGAAATGAGAGAGGGGTGTGAGAAAGAAAGAAGAGAAAGAAAAAGAGAAATATAATACTAATAATGAAATGAAGATAATGATAATGGTAAGGATAAATGATGGAAAACAAAAGAATTGAGGAGGAAAAGAAATGGGGAAAAGTAATAAAAATGATATATGTAATGGAGAGAGAAAAGAAATGAGATGATGGAAAGATATAAAAGAGAGATATAAGAAGAAGATGTAATAAAGGATAGAGAAATGAAATGAGATGATAGAAGAATCTCTTAACGAATGTTTTAAATGGCTGAGATGATAGAAAGATATGAGAAATGACATGAAAAGAAATGGAGTAAAATTGAAATAAAATAAAATATAAATGAGAGACTCTAAACGACTCGGCTCAGTGGGGTTTCAATAAATTAAGAGAAAAGAGATGATGATCCAGAGATGTATAATCAAATAAAGGTCAAATCCAATATTGATGAACTGTAACTACTACAGCATATTGATATTTTAATAAACCATACAAAAGATTATCTAAAATCAATAATCAATGCTTACCATATTAGTCCTACCAATAGATTATACACTCTCTGAATAAGACCTATGATGCTTTGCTTTAAAATATTATCTTACAGAATTATATTTACTAAAACAACAAGAGTAAATAACCTCAGGGATTTCAAAACTAACACTCTTGTGTAAAATTAAAGTTTAAGTTAAGTTGCCTAATAAAGAATTACTATGATTAATAAATAAATAAGTGACATCTTAGCTGACCATAAAATAATTATAACATGTTCAATCTTAAAATAATAAACAAAACAAATATTAATTCACAAAATTTAATAAATCAATTTAAATTTAACTAATAATGGCCTATTATCTAAGATATTACTTGAGGAGAGAAAAGAACAAGGGTACCTTTAATACCTTTTCATACTCACAGACAACTACTAAAGACCTCAAATGCAAATGAATTAGAATTCTTTAAATATATCAGATTTAAGATGATGATAGATGATGTGCAGTGAATATAAAATAATGTGCAGCTTTTAAAATAATATTAATAAAAATATTTTTCTGAGGTACTAATATTGTTAATCTGATATTGCATAATCTTTAGTCTGATAGATATACTGATAATTTTAAAAAAAATAAACTTTTAACTAAGTATTTAATTAAGTATCTGCTATAATGCAATTGTCTGTATTTATGATTCAATATGAGAATCATTTACTTTAACAGAGATTTTTTTAATTTTCAAGATAATATTAACTATATTTAATTAACTTATTAATATACTTGTAAATTTCTGAATTGACGATTCAATAACTTTTAAATTTTAAGATTTTGTAAACTTGGAACCCAAGACAATAATATATTCTCATATAAAAGCAAAACAAACAAAACAAAACTTTTGCAATAATAATAATAATAATTTATTAATAATGAAAATAAATGTTTACAAATATAGTAGAATACAAACAGTGCCAATACCGCACTAAAATTTAATATAATTATTGGACTCTTCTTAACAATTTTATTTAACTTACATTAATACACTTAATAACCGACAAAGGTTATTAAATATTACTTTCTTTTAATAAATAGATTTTTTATCAAAAAAAAAATACCTTAAACTTTAATTATCATATGTACTTAATAAGCACAGTACTATTCTTCTTTATTGGACTAATTTATACCAATATTGTGTCATCTAATATCAGAATAACACACAGAACTAGGTTTATATTGAAAACTGTAAGCTTAATTTTATACTCCTAAACCTAACAAACGCTAAGTTGGAATAAGCATATTCAGCAATACTTTTGAAAAATATCATTACTATTTTACGGATATAACTAATATTATAGCTAGATATATGTTTAAATCAAATTAAGCTAATATTAAAATTAAACTAAATTAAGTGTATGGGGCAATCATTCATCAGATATCAGTTATCCTTTTTTTTAAAATAACTTTAGTTCACATAAAATTATTCCCTCAATGTTTTAAAAATACTGATGTAACAGACTTACAAATCCAGCGGCAAAATTCTGGATGAAAATATTAAATTAGTATGTGTGGATTGCCACTTATACCATATGCATATTTAACATACTTTAAAATAAATATAACTTATTGTTGGTTAGCTTGTGCATGATAAAACTATCATAGCAACACAATTCAAACATTGATATACCTATGAGCCTTAAATTAGCTACAACTACCTGAAGAAATACATTTCCTCAAACAAGCATATCTTGTCGTCACAAATCTAAAACAAATGCAACATCACCTACTGTGGTGGAATTAGCATTAAGTCATCATGAATGATAGGCAAAAAAAATATAAAAATACTAGGCTACTCAGAGCTGGAATAGAATGTGGTGGTTTCCAAAATATCTAACTACGAGGCAAAATTAAGATGTCTGGAATTCATCTACAGTACATCTGGGAACAGGAACACACACCATGGGCTTTCCAATGCTTATAAATGTGATCATTATCACTGAAAATACAATACAATACCCTCTTCTTGGAGACAAGCACTATCAGATCATGGAAGTACAACACAATAAGGATGGAGGATTTTCTCTTCTCCATAAAGCATATTCAAAAATTATAAACTAAGCCTAACTCTTGAGGCTAACAAATTCTAACTAATAGCAAGATATATATATATATATATATATATATATATATATATATATATATATATATATATAGGATATATATATATATAGGATGAAGTATATATATATATATATATATATATATACTTCATCCTAATTAATTAAGGTATTCCTAAGAAGTCTAAAAATACAAAACGTATATCCAATGTTTGAACCAACAAAGCAAACTATGTCAACTGACTACTGTAGCAAATACTTTGAAATTAAATGCATATAAAATTCTAATCAAGGCACAATGCACACATAACAAAATATTAAATGCTAAAATATAGTAACTAGGGGACTTTTAAAATTGTAAATTAAATGCAAGAATATTTACTTCTCGATGAATATAAAATATTTGTAGTTATTATTAATATAACATTTATAAAACAAATGAATGGATATTCTCTGATAAACTTCCTTAGTAAATTTAAAATAAAAATTGAGTAAAATATCCCATTTATATGGAAATAAGACTATGATATTTAAATCTCTATAATAAAATTATTAAATAGAAACTAGCTAATGTAATGCTTAATAAATCAACTAAATCTACTTAAGAATGGCAAAGAAAGTTTGCTCATTAAATAAACCTATTTCATTTTAAAATTATAACCTTAGTATACCTGTATATTTATGCAAAAGTGTTACAAAAAAAAATTATTATTAAGAGCATAAATATTTTTGTGGTTTTCTTCTTTTTTTTTTCTAAACCAATAAAGCAGACCATAAAAAAAATAATACATTAATTCAAGTTCATATTTCCACTCCGTAATGATTTTTTTCATTTCATAATGTGTAGACAATTTACCCAGGTTAAATATATCTATCCGAATTCATAGCTTCAATTAATACATTTATACACATGGAAATCATTTCCAAACGAAAATGTTCAATAGTTTATTAATAATATTTTTTTTTTAACAATTTAAAAAAAAATAAATAATAATAATAAGATTAATTCGGCATGAAACAAAATAAATTCTTCAGCTGAACACACTTTAATTTATTTATAGGATCCCTTGCATATAATAATAATAAGAATATCTTTCTATCTGAATTTCTTTATCCTCTTTTAGGAAAACGCTTCTTTTGAAATATAGTTTTTTTTTAAGTACTTTTCCTAATAATATTCCAAGACGTATTTATTTTTAAAATTAATTTCCTTTGCTTACTTTTAAATATGAGAGTAAAATTTTTTTACTGTTCAAGACATTTCTCCGTTTATATGCTATAATTAATGCCATAAAGTTATTTTTAAATACTGGCAAGTATGGCCATTTATAATGTACTCAATAACTATAAATTCATTATTAATCATTACAGATTGCTTTAAAGTTTTATTTCCAAATACGTGACCTTTCTTACTGTGTAAATAAGAATTATCCTTTAAAATGTATATATTATCTGTATTTTTATATTGGACTATTTCCATCATTTAATATGTGTGTTGAATGTCTTTAGAAAAGTTTTAATTTTTAGTTAAATATTCCAAATGCATTCAACTGTTAGTAATATCACAGCAAACAGGTTAGTATATGCACCAACTGTTAGTAATATCACAGCAAACAGGTTAGTATACGCACAACGTTTCGAGAGGTATTTTTCTCCCCTCTTCTTCAGGTGTTGCTGGCCTGACCAGTGACAGTACTAGCATGGGATTCGAACCTGGGTCCTTAGATTCTTGATTATTGAAATTTAAGGTAACGCTCTAACCAACTGAGCCATCCTGCCAAAGGCAGGAGTTGGTTAGAGCATTACCTTAAATTTCAATAATCAAGAATCTAAGGACCCAGGTTCGAATCCCATGCTAGTACTGTCACTGGTCAGGCCAGCAACACCTGAAGAAGAGGGGAGAAAAATACCTCTCGAAACGTTGTGCGTATACTAACCTGTTTGCTGTGATATTACTAACAGTTAGTGCATATACTAACCTGTTTGCTGTGATATTATTAACATTTGTTTGCTGTGATATTACTAACAGTTGGTGCATATACTAACCTGTTTGCTGTGATATTACTAACAGTTGAATGCATTTGGAATATTTAACTAAAAATTAAAACTTTTCTAAAGACATTCAACACACATATTAGATGATGGAAATAGTCCAATATAAAAATACAGCTAGAACACCATCATCACAAACCTTCAGAAAAACACTATATATTATCAGTTTGCGTTTAACTAAACAAATCATTTTCATATATGTTAAGATATAAGTAATAACTTTTCCTTTTTTAAAAAAAAAATCATTCTTTATAGTTTCACTGTAATCAAACGTAGTAGCTTCCTTATAATGTTCTTTTTAAACTTTAAAAAAAAATTTCTCTTTTTTTTTTTTACATATACTTTTAATCTAACAGGAAAAACAATTAGTATTTTACTTTCAAAATAGTTTAATGCAACCGAACGCTTATCTATGGAAATGATTAATAATTTGTTTCTTAACATTACTTCCAAGTAAAAAAAAATAAAAAAGTTAAAGTCATATAATATGTGAGATGCTTCATTTATTCTAGACATTTTCTTACTATAATTTCTATGCCTTGACTATTCAAATTGTCAGAAAAACGGATTACCTTTCTTTTAGCCCTCCATCACTACAGGACGATTTTAAATATTTTAAATATACTTGTATTTTTTTTAGAAATATCAAGTTTTTTTAACAAAAATTACTTTTATTAACAAAAATTTTAAGATCCAGCACCAGTTAAATCAAAACAAGATCAGCCCCTGGATGGTCCCTCGATTTCCGTTTTATCTCACAATTTTTTATCCACCTACAATTCATTTAAAAACCAATAAAAATTATTTTTTATTAAATTTTAATATTCTGACAAACCTGCTGTGGAATCAATCTACTGACGTAATCAATATAATTTTCCCATACTACGTGACTTTCAGCTGCAAAGTCAAAATTTTAGTATTACAAATATTATGCAACCAATTTTTTTATGATATTTTATACAACACAATAATAATAAACATAAAATTTAAAGTTATACCCTTTATTAAACCCTTAAATACTTTGTTAAAAATAATTTTATCCACACATTTGCTTTATTTACTTATTTTAAACAATATGGGAGTTAAATTATTTTTTTATTATGTTTCCATGTCTATGCATGCACATATTCTCACATACATCTGGCCTTACTTTAACTGTTTAAAATTATTTTTAAAATTAAAACAATAAAATGTTAATGATTATTTAATCTAACTAACTTTTATAACTGGAATGCTAAACTACAAAACTAATAACAAATATTCTTATTTCTTTTTTTAATAAAAACATACATATCATTTTTTTAAAATTTATTACTTAATTATTCCAACTTAATAATAATATCTTATTATTATTCTTTAGACATTAGAATGGATTATATGGTAGTTATTTTAGAATACATTTAATACTATTAATCAATTCACAATTATTTTTTTAACATTTGCTTATGTTAAATTATTACCTAACATCCCTTATCAAACCAACTGACACTATTAAAATATTTATATTGTCCTATTTTAATAATTAACTAAGTTAATTTCCATTTTTATCATCATTATTTTTTTTAAATCCGAAATTTTAAACAAAAGGTTAAGCTAAGATAACCTTGATTACCTCTTGGAGCTAAGTGACACTTCAGTTAGGTACTATATATATATATATATATATATATATATATATATATGTAAATATTAAAAAGAGTAGGCCTTGTGGAGGCTCCATGAACTCGGTCAGCTAAATTGTAAATATAACAAAAAATGTGTTGTTAATATCTATGGATTGAAATGCAAAGGTGTGATTGTGAGTTTGCTATAAAAGAAAGACAGAACAATGAGAGCCTTGTGGAAAGAAAGAGTATCAATATACCATTTATGTGTGAATGCATACACCAATGGTATGTGGAGTAAAGGCAAATTTATTACTTTAAAATAACATTTAATTCAACTTAATTCAATTAGAGATGTCTGAGTTCAAATTTAAAATTGTATGTTTCCTTATAAACTCAGTATAAGTGTTTCACATATAATGACAATTTATAAGTTAATTTAGTCTTTATGTAGAAAAATTAATCTGATGCTTCATTAAGTATGCCCTTTGAACTATATGCATGAATATTGAAACATAATACATAAAATCTGTTTGAGTGTGGCTGCTAAATTTAATGCTTATTACATATAATGTGTTAAATGTTCATAGTGAACAATAATTTTTTAGGATTCAAGTACAAATATGGCAATTAATCTATTACACATCATTGAATTATTAATATTACAAAGGATATATACATCTTCAAATTTAAAACATAATAATAAAAAAGTATTTTTAAACAAAAAAATTAATAGGCAAATAATAAATGATGGTATAAGATTGCTTTTGAAAATATATAAAAACACTGAATTATTGCCATTGTTATGATGATTCAAAAAATGTATACATCAGTATGTGTTTGTGTATTCACAAAGCATAATATCGAAACCTAATAATCTTATCTACTTTTTTAAGCATGACAGTTGGTGTAAGTTGCATTATTTTATCTATAAAAAAACCTGAATAAAGAGATGATCACATTAAAGAAAACTGGATGTACCTCTATCACACTTGAATGATATTAACCCACAAATATCATATATTCATTGTATAATACTGTATGAAATTTTATGTATAAGATTATTATATATTTTTTTCTTTGTAAGGAGTGACTTATTTTGTATTTTGTTTGTCACCATCATCATCATAATAATAATAATAATAATCATCATCATCATTATCATCACCTCCCCTTTTTATATATTATAAACAATACATAAACTAATTAGTCTTTATTTTTTGTAATGTTCTCTATTGTTAACAAGACAATGGTGATACTGCATGTATAATAATAATTGGCAATAATCTGTATAGCAATGTTTCCATTCCATAAATAACTTAAAACAATTATTTGAAGTTATTTTTTTGATTAAATAGAATATGCTGCTCATTATCAAAATAGTTCTATAGCTCTTAATAATAATATAAAATATAATAATAGGGAACACTAGTGTTTTGATATTTCAGCTAGAATAGTGTAAAAAAAAATATTGCTAAAATTTAATAACAGGAAACTCTAACATACATACTTTGTGATGGATTTTTTATATTAATTTATATATAGAAACTGTCTGTTGGTAATAATAATGATGATAACCTAGGCAATATGTTCATGGTCAAATGTTTCTTAGTGAAAAAGATAATCCTTGAGGTATTTTAAGAATCTCAATCTGGATTGCACTTATTCCTTTATTATTTGTTTGTTTGACATACTAATTTTAAGATATAATTCCTATTGCATTAATTCATTTTTTTAAAGAAAAAAAATCTATAAATTTGTATGCATTTCTGAAGAATGCTAATTCAATATTAGAATGTCTATTTGTTAAGCAAAATGCATGATTCTTTGAATTCATGTTTTATGATCTTACTGTTTAATACATCACATGACCTTTCAATAATATTATTCTTAATAATTTTTAAATTTTTTAGTTTATAATAATAAGAATAATATACAGTTCCCTTTTAATATATATATGAGTTGTTGTCTTTTTAACTTATACATATACAAACCAATTGTACACACACCTCACAAATGCATATATGGGTGCATAAAATGTATTAAAAGGCATATATTTTAATATTGAGTTACCACCATTAGTTTTGAATTTTTTCAACTGTTTCACAAAAGTTGTGATAACAATATTATATTTGATATTTAGGTGGCACAATGTGCTGTGATTGCTACTTTTATATGTCATTTTAAAGTGTTGTATATGTAATATTTACTGAGGCAATAAATCTCAAATTATGTGTGCTTGAAAATGTGAAGATAGGGACTTCTACAGGTCTTACCCACAAGCTTACACATTACTGTGTGATAGGCTGCAGTGATTCTAAGAAGTTTCTATTTTTAAAGCATTAATTAAAAAAAAAATTCCAAGAGATATCAGCTATATTCAGATCCTTATGGAACTTTGATTGTGATTGACAGCACATTCTATTGTTCTGACAAAACTATGAAGGAGATGGTGATTTGTAATTGGCTGATGCATTAAATTCATTTCCCTGGTGACTAAATGCCACACAAAATGTCATCTTCAGTAACTGTTAATGACTATGATGCAATATTTTTGTAATAAACTGATTATTAAATGAAAAACTACATCAAAAGGAGTGGGGGGTTGTTTTTGAAAATATTTCATTTTTTAAAAAATAGCTCTTAGAAAATACACAAAGTACAATACAAAAACCCGATATTACTACAGAAATGCCATTAGTGGCTAAAAAGAAAATCATTTTTGTAAAAACTGTAAGGGAAATATTTTAATAACAACTAATAATCTTTAATTTTTTTTTTTAAATAATAATTAATTCTAAATATATCATTTTAATAACATTAAATGCTGATATCTAATATTTTGTTATTTTAAAATATTAATTTTTCATGTTTTAGAATTTTAATTATTAGAAGGCTTAAATATTTATAATATAGCCTATAAATAAATGTTGTAATATATGTAAAAGAGATTTAATAGCACACACAAAAAAATCAAACATGGTGTAGTGGTAAAAATTTTCATTTCTCCAGTCTATTCAAAAATTTAGGGGTCAGATTGACACTGAAAGAATTAATGCAAATGATTAAGATGTTCATGTTTTATAAAAATAAAATATATATTAGATATTATCCTAAACTATATACAAAATAATGACTCATGGTATGTTAATAAATAAACTCTTGAAATAAGGGTTTGTCCTTAAACAATCCCCACATTTTTTATGATTGAACAATTTTTTTTTAGAAATACAGACCACTAACTTACAGTCACTGTATATATATCCAATTATGATATACCTTCATTTGGATGCTTTTATATTTATTGTTATTCAGCTTTTTTTTTTTTTTTTAATATTTTTTTTCCCTAAAAATTTCAATATCTTCTTTTATTTCTATCACCATAACCAAATTTATCCATAGCACTTATCAGTTAACAATTATAACATTAAAATCTTCTATGACAATTTAAAAATATTGTTTGGCATTTTCTACATTTGTTAAAAAATGGGCTATTTCTTCATCATAATGAAGGTTATTGAATAGATTTTTTGGCAGAAGATTAAACCTTAGACATATTTTAGTCTACTTTACCACATATACTTTAAATCTATAACTAAAACATTTATATATATTAAAAATATGTATACATATAAATGTTTTAGTTATAGATTTAAAGTATGTGTGATAAAGTAGATATTTATAAAGGGAAATAACCATAAAGATACATTTTTGTCTCAGATCATTATATTTTCCAATTGTTATTATATTTGTTTTATTTATGAATATTAATTACAATAATTTAATCTGCAAGTGTCAAATATTTTGTATTCACACATTTGACACTAATTTCTAGCCTCATAAATAATTAGTAATAAGCACTAATGTATTTGTATAAAGATGATGTTTGTCAAATATGGGAACGGCAGAAAATTTAGCACTTGTAGATTAAAATATAATAAGATTAAATAAAACTACAGCTTAGTCATGATAAACATTAATTGATAAGTATTGGCTTAACACAAAATGCATCTCTTGAGGAACAGTTATCTTTTTTCATACATTTTTGATTATATGTTTCAAGAATGAGTGATAGAAGAGAAGATCGAAATATATCTAAAATATATATACACGTAATTAAATTTAGTATTAGAATGTGTACATAAAATAAAATTATGACATATGTTATATATGTCTTGCTCATTTGCAAAGATAAAGTGAATGTTTCATAATTCATCCATAATGAGAGAGATTAGTCTGATTTCTGGACTGATGGATGACGGTAGGATTGGTCTAAGGTGAAAGACACACTGATAAAAAAACTTGAAAATATAATAAATATAATTTATTTTATGAATTCATTAATTTACATACAAGTTGATGTATTATAATAAAAAAAAACATACAAAAGATATGAATATAATAATAGTAATAATAATAATGAAAAAAATAATAATGTACCCAAGCATGAAATCAAGATAAGAATACTTTTTTTTTTTAAAAAAAAAGAAGGAAAGAAAAATACGAAAAAATAAAAGTCTGTTATTGATTGACACAATATGTCATTTGCTACAGATTTTGTTTAGTAAAAAAAAAAAAATGAGTGAGTGCGAAGAAAAATATACAAACCAGAATCCAATTTTAAAATTTCTTTTTTATTATTTTATAAAACCATTTAAAAAACATATGGATGCTTTCTCCATTGTCTACAAATTTGTGCAAAAAAAAAAACAACTCTCCAGGAGAAATATCCTCTCAAAGTGTGTGAAATCTGTTCAAATTTTATAAATTAAAAGAACCCACACAACGTTTGTTTACAAAGAAAATATATAGATATAATTACATTTATATATATAAAACAATGTAAACACTGACTAATACTTTTCAATTTTCAATTATTATCATTATCAGCTCTTATTGGTAAATAAATATGGTTATTGTAACTAGAAGAGAGAAAAGAAAGGGAAAGTAATAATATATTAGAGATGAGTTGTGAAAGTTTATACAAACCAATCAGTGAATTAAAGTCTATTCATATATAGAACACGTTGATACGTTTTGTTTTTCCTGAAGTTTTGTGGTAATGGTATTTTAGATGTATAATAACCACTATTTCCTATTGCATTGTCAAATGTATACCATATAATAATCAATTAATGAAACACTTTATTACTTTTACAATGCTTTATTATCCACCCTTTCCTTAAGTTAACAGTTTTGATTGTCCCATCAATCTTCTTCAGAACCTTATATCTCCTAATTGAAACTGTTAACTGAAGGAAAAAGTAGATAATAAAGCATTGTAAAGTAATAAAGTGTTTAGTCAAATGATTCTTATATGGTATTTTATTTGTATATATACTTTAGAAAAAAATTAACATTATTTAAATATTGGAATATTTAAATAAATTTAAATTTCTCTGAAGACATTCAATACTTACATTAGATGATGGAAATAGTCCAATATATAAATACAAATGTTGAAATCTTGTTCTGTTAATTAACTATTTTGTGATGCTGTATTCTAACTTTTGCAGAACCATCTGTTTAAGAAAATGCAACATTTCACCTAATGTTATTTCTGCATTGCCTTTTTTATATTCAGTAATGTCTTCCCAATGAAAACAGTATTGTACTTTTTAAAAATGTTTTTGGGATAACCATTATATTTAAAATGAGATTCACCTTTTCTATGAAAACCATATTCATGGTCACAACAATACATTTTCAGAGTCTTTTAAAACAGAAATTCATATAACATTACAATACTAGCCAAAAACAAAATTTTGTTAAATTTTTCCACAACCATGGTTTCATCTATTAAAAAAATAAACATTTTTCCATGTGTCACAGTATTAGCTGGGAAGTGAACCCACAAACCCAGGACAATTGCTTGTAAGGCAGCCATGCTGACCATTCAGCCACCAGTGCTTGACATTTCTATTATATTTATAATTACTAGTATAGCATTGGGAAGTATTTAATTTTTCATAGCTTTTGTATTGTTCATTTATTTCACATTTCCAATCCAACTAAAATGTGATTCACAAAGTGGACTCTAATGTGTCATAACTGGAAAATATACTGAATTATCTTATGATATTGCTATAATAGTTTTATAACTTTCATTTTTAGAAATTTTTTTAAAATCATTTACATTACATTGATCGGATCCAAATCTCTCTTACATATAATAAATTACATAAAATAATATATAATTTCATTAGTTATTGGATTGTTATAAAATACTCTTTCTTTTGACATATTAAAAACATCAGCAGTAATTACCAATTTATATTGTATATCAACATATAAAATATAAAATCATATAACATTAAAATACTAGCTAAATAATCTAGAAATCAAATTATTAGATGAAATATTAATCATTTGCAAAAATATTTATTGCTATAAGGAACCAATCAAATAAGAAAAATATCTTATGAATTAAAATAATACTAATTTGAAATAATGTTGCTTTTTTATATTGGTTAAATATTTTTTCCCAAGTAAATTAGTAAAGACAATGATAAATTATAAGCTCTACATCTTAGTGGTTAAACAATATCTTAAAATCATATATTACATTCAATAAATCATTTCATGTTGATATCTGACCAACTCAAATCAATCTTGTGCTATTATTCATTAATAAATAGTAACTAAACAGATGCACACCACATCAATATTTCCTAATAATTTCATTTTATTAATTTGCAAAATGATAACTAATTAAAATTTAAATAATTATTAAAATTTAATTAATTGAACTCAATATATTAAATTGAAAAATATTAATAGGTGTAGTTATTTATGCTTAATTGATAAACAATTAAAAATATTAAAGATACAAATTATAACATTCCTTGATATAAATTTTTAGTTCTTCTGAATTCATTTTGTTAAAATTTTTTTTAATGATGTCAATACACTTTCTATCATCTTAATATTACACTTATGATAAATTCTTTTTATTCATACATTAACCAGGAGTAACGGTACTCATGCTTTAAATATCAGACTAAATAATCATTATTTCAAACAAAAATAACAAAAAACCAATTTTTTTTTTTTAAATTAATAATAGAAAAATTATATTTTTATATTGGTTCTTGCACTCTTGAAAATACTTGTAAAGATATATTTATCTTGCACAAAAATACAATATTTATATTAAAACAGAAAAAATTTAAACACTTACATTTGAAAATAAAAATACAAGTATCAAAAGATAGGAGAGCCTCTTCTTCAAAATAATCTTAAAATTAATTACATATAAAATAGCTATAAATAATTACCATAATTCCAATTTTTATTAATTGGATATAAAAATGTAGCTGCTAATTATTTAGATCACTAATTAAATATTCAAAAGTTTTTTTATTAAAAAATAACACACTTTTTAACCATATGAAAAAGAAAATTATCAGAAACTACCAACAACATATCTACATAAAATTATTAACATGTCTTGAAATGTAGAATTAGAGCAAATTAATTTAGTTTATAATGAAAATCATTCACAGACATTCAAAAAAATACTTTATTTAACTCTATATGACATAACCAAAATTTCAGACTTGTAGAGACTTCTTATACAAATACTACTTCATTACTTTGGGGAAAAAATGGATATTCTGTACTCACATATGCCACACAGAAATACAAAAAATTCTAATAACATAAATATCATCTGAACAGGTATCTTGATTCTACTTCTATAAAGATTGTTGCTATTTTATTGTAACAAATCATGTGATATTATTATAAAAAGAATTAATTTAAAAATACTATATTAAAATATATTGATTTCTCTCTTTATATATATATATATATATATATATATATATATATATATATATATATATATATATATATATATATATATATATATATACTGAAGCAGCTTCATGGTTCTATCCACTAACCTGTGTTTAAACCCTATATCCCATCCTGCTCATTTAGTTATATATATATACATATTTGAGATGCTTGCCTAACATTTATAAAGTTTAACTTTCCAATATTCATTATTATTAATTTTTTTAATTATTGTTAATTCTTTTTTATTAAAGTATATAGATGCAGCTCAAATATACATTATGAGCAAAAAATACTAACAAAATATTAATGTTTTTTACATATTTTATTATACCTCATTTTATAAACTTTTTCTTTTTAAATTGTTTTTCCTATTAAACTGTATATTTTATAAAATGCAAGATGGAAGATACAACCATTAATTGTCCAAAAATAATTAAATGGATGGAAATATAATATTGTTTTAATCTTGGGAAAGAATTTTTAATTAAAGTTTTTACTTAAAATAAAATGAGGATTAAGATTAATGATTGTACTTTAATATAAACATTTTTGTCAAATCTATTTCTAATCTGGAAATAAATTTGAATTTATTTTTGGAAATTATCTTACAATTGCATCTTCAAAAACAATGGAGAAAGAAAAAGTAAGAATTTTTTTTTAAATTGGAGATTACATTTAGAGCTAAAATTAGAAACTTAAAAGCATTCCAGAAATACCTGAGCAGTATATAAAATGGCCTGATTTTAAATCTCCAACAGACTATCTACTATTGAAAGAACTGTACTATTATAACCCACACTGCTTTGTAATATAAAAATGATGATGGAGTAGACACCAATCACATTTCTGACCCTTGTGGGTCTTTTTTCAAACTAATGTACCATTTAACTGCTGCCCTGAAATGAAGGAAATGCCTAAAGAAGGAACTCTGGAATGCTAAATAGATGCTTGCTGTCACCAAGAAGAATTCATATGGATCCATTAAATGCTGTACTTTGAAAATGGACTCTTAAATTGTGCAAAGTAAATCAGTATTTCATACTGCCTGAAAGTAAATCTAGCTTAACTAATCTCAAACTCTACTATAAAGATTTCTCCTAATGTGTGATTTAACTTTGTAACTTTTCTAATATGTAAATTGCTCTCAAATAATTTCCATAAATTTAATTCTCTCTCATATGCTCTAACTTTCTTTAACTTTGGTGTGGTCATTTATTTATAGTTATTTATTACTTAATTTTATATATATGCTTTTATTATTAATATGCCAATCTCAAGCAATCTGATGAGTTGAATTTCTAAAATCTTTTCTTTCATCTTTTTAAGTAAACTTTCATGAATTAAGGTTATTAACATCCTCTTAAAACATAATGCATTATTAATTAATACACTTGCCAGATTGTTTTTACGAGTCAACATTTTGTTCATGTTTTAGTGTAAAAATTTATTATTTGTTTAAATCTGGATTCTACCCAGGGTGAATCCAGAACTTAGGCTAATTAATGCTCTGAAATTTTAAAATGTTTATTAAATTCTGAAAGGGTGACTTATTATTTGTTTTCTATATAACTGCTAGTTTTACTTTATTTTTCCTACTCTTAAAATATCAAATACAGTACTTAAATATTCCTGTTATTATAAAATCAATGAAGGTGGGATTAAGTTATTTTAAATATCAGAAAATGAGGAAGGGTCAAATCTAAACATATATTTTAGTACATGAAATCTAAATATCTATATATATCTTATAGCAGCACAATGTATTATTTGTATAATTATGGTATTCAAACTAGAGTCATTTATTTTTAGAGTAGTAAATTTTAGTCGATGTCATTAGTCACATTTATCCATACTGAATTACTGACATTCAGTCTTATCTTCATGATTATATATATATATATATATATATGTGCTTCTAATCTGAGGGTTACAAGTTCAAACCCATAGATTTTTTCTCAAGCCTTGTTCTGAGGATAGTTGACCTTCCCAGAACAACTTATTTTGTATAAAAAGGCCTCTGGCAGTGATTCCAATATGCTTGGCACATGCTATGCTTATCCATTTTCATTGTATAAAAGGCCTGCACATGGTGATGTTCACAACATGCCTATCCAATTTTCTCTAAGCATTGCCTATAAAGAGGGTCTTAGGTTTCATTTTTTTCATCCAAAAGCATGACTTTTTCCTGTTATATCTTTGCCACAATGTCAGTACTGCAAAATTCTTCATTTATTATCTTTTTTGCTTCATGACCCAGTTTTAATGCTGAAAGACTAAAATTGTGCTATGCTCAATATACATATGCCAAGTATCACTACTTTTATTAATAATGTTATTTCAGTCTTATACAATTCCGCCATCATAATTTAGTATTTCTGTATTTAAGAGTCTTGCATTGGTGGCCGAGAGGTCAGTGCGTCTGCCTTGCACTTGCAGGCAGTTGCCCGGGTTGCGAGTTTGCATTCCAGCCAATGCTATGACACTTAAAAAAAAGAGTATCTGCCTTGGGGAAAATCAAGCGTTCTGTCTTTTAAATGTTTGTCAATAAATATTTTGTCATAAAATTAAATGAATTTCAAATGTGTTTTATTTATTTTCATGACCATAATGGCCTGAAAATAGCTTATATTATATCTGTAATGAATCCCAGAATGCTCCCTGAAATCATATGTTAGTCACCATGTTTCAGAACCATAAATCAAAGCGTTAATAGCAATTTTATGTAAAGTCTCTCTAATAATTGATTGACATCTTAATATTGGATCCAGCAAAAATGTGTGTTTATGTATAGTATATGTCATTTAATTAATAAAAGAGCATATGAGAATAGTGTGAATGATAATATTTAATTATCTACTGCTTGGTAGACCGCTTGCTCATTCTTGCACTTACTAATGTATACAATTATTTCATAAATGTATATAAATAAATTTGTCATGCTATTAAACTATTTTTTTATTGCTTAACTTGCTTGAATTGTTCAAATTCCTTTTTCTCCACTTCCACACATACAACTATGTATATGCATAATTTAATTTACTTAATATTGAGTCTCATTGTCTTCTCTGCTCTACTAATGGGCCAGATTTAAAATGAATTCTCATGTGCCATCGCTTCTATGTTATTCATTAGATGTTTGATCTGGGCTTGAAAATGGATTCGAATTCAGGTCAGTCCCTGACCTAAATCTCAGGCTGGACTGGATTTGAAATACATTTTTTGAGTTCCAGCTCATGTTAGATGGATCAACATGTTTTGACAGGTACAATATATATATATATATATATATATATATATATATATATATATATATATATATATATATATATATATATATATATATATATATATGTTATAGATTATTAAAAGTATTATACAACAAATATTTTTATGATTGATAACTAATATTAGAAAGATGATAATGTATTATTATATGATACTTAAAACACACACACATATACAAATAACAAAACCATATTTCCAGCTTACACAAGACTTTTTAATTAAGAGCAAAATCTAATGTTATGTAAATGATACTTGTGTAATAATGATTAATTTACATAATTTACCAAGTAAGATATGTGGAATCAATAAAATTTATATTGGGCTGAAATAATGACCTTTGTTACTGTTAATATTTAAATGGGTTACAAGATAGTTTGAGATAGAAATAGAAAGATTTATAATAGGAGAGGAAATTCCTTTAGTGAGAAATATATGGTGGCTCTTTTGCAGACCATATCTCATTTTATAAGAATAGTATAAAAGATGTGGAATTGTTATCAGAAATGTGAATGGACTAAGGGAATGTATGGAAATTCAATTCAATGGGGGAAAATATAACATATTAGTAATTATGGGAAAGATTACACAGAAGAATAGTAAATGGATCATTTTTATTTTACAGTAAAGAATTTGATGCATATTTAGAATTAGATTTGTGACAAAAAGCAAACAATAATGACTCCTATACAGAGTTAAAAGTTGTCACATTAATATAATCCAGTCCTTTCCATTTAATTGTTATTTATTGTTAAAACTCTGAATTTGGTGGTCAACGAATTGACCCAAATAATTCCTAAATAGCTTATTTTTATATAATTTTTTTTTTTACCATTAGTTTTCTTATTTATTGTTTTCATTGTAGAGCCATGGCGCATTGTAAGCATGTAACATATAGTAAGAAAGATGTTAAATGATATCCATATGTATCTTTTTAAGGTGTGAATAAAGTTGTTATTTGAAACTTTATTAAACATTTGTCATCCTTTTTATATAAGAATATGTAGTAAATAGAATAATTTTGAAAGAGATGATGGCCCCCAATTTAAAAGAAGTAATTTTTGTTGGACAACACATTAAGAACATTTTAGATATGATTCACATAAAGTTAGTAGATAGGCATTAGAGAGGAAGAGAGAGTTGGATATAACAATTGAAATTATTTAAGAGAAAATGATATCTACTTCTTTTAATAAAGAAATTAAATGGTAAGTTGGAATCCTACAATATATAGATGCAAGAAAATTATAAAAATAGCTTTAATTGAATTTTATCCATGGATTAAAAAGTATTTAAGTATATAAAATTAATAAATATTTTGTTTCTATGAATCTGTAAAAAGTAATATGATAAATGTGTAGGGAAAGTACTTCAGATTTATAATTATAAAAATGTGGGAATAAAAAATAGTATGGTTAAAGAAAAAAAAAGTTTGAAAATTGAAACAATCACAAAAGGAGTCCTATGTAAAGATAAAAGAATATGTTGTAGCAAAATCTATTTTTAAAATTCTAGTTTATAAACTTAAATAATCATTAGAGATTTGATACACTTTACAATGTTACATCTAGTGATAATTCAAATAGATTTTGCTGTTGGATATGCATATGCATATATAAATTTTATAAGTATGAGCCACTTTATATTTTATAAGTATCTAGCAATTTTATTCTTATCTGTATTTGTATATATTCAGATACATGTATAAAAATATACAGAAATGAAAATGGATCTGCTAAAAAAATTAATATACACTACAAATATTTTTTTTATTTTAATATACGCAATATATGTTAGTAAAAAAATCTTTAAATATAGAATTTGTTATCCATTCGTTGTTAATAATGTTTTTATAAATATTTTCCAGCAATTGTTTACATAAAAAGCTTAATTAAAGAATAAATTGTCATAAAAAAAAAACTAGAAAGAAGTCTGTGTGGGTGATCTAAGAGATCAGGATCACATCACATAGAAAGATCAGCCTTGACATAAGAGATTGAAATGCTTTATATATATATATAAATTATTTGTGCTCAATTGAATGTTATTTATTGATCCGACGTTACAATTCGTTCGGAATAGAACTAATTTAATGTCGGCTTATGTAATATCAAACTTAGTTGATGAGAAATCTTCAACAAAAAATTAAAATAGATCTAGCGCTGGTTAATTTGGATTTTGCTTTCATTCAATGTTAATTTGGATCTGTATGTTGTTAACAAAAGAAATAATCACAAGTAAAATGATTAACTAAGAGAAAGTTGTGATTTAATAAAAATATTTTTATTTGAGATTAAAATAAATCTGGATTGTTATTATGTTTTAATTAAAAAAAGAATGACTTTTTCAATAAAAATTTAAATAGTTGAGTAGACTGCATATTTTAGATATTTTAGAAAGTGTTATAAAAGACAACAACATATAAGTTGTTTAAAACCAGTTTTTACGTAATGTGTATATACGGAGATATTTATCAGGGTCTTGCATTGGTGGTCGAGAGATCAGCGCGACTGCCTTGCACTTGCAGGCAGTTGCCCGGGTTGCGGGTTCGTGTCCTAGCCGATGCTATGACACTTAAAAAAAAAGATATTTATCAGGCAATTAGTACAGCTCATTATTATAACATTTCTCAAAAAATTAGATTAACAACTTCGTGCACTTTTCAACATGCAGTAAATTTTTACCAAAAACCATTTGTATAATTAGAAAAAATATATAGACAAACTAGATTTGAGGTAACTTCACATAAGATATTCGAAATGTATGTGTGAGTGGAGTTATATGATTTAATATCAAGTAAATTAAATCGTTATGACTAAGATAATGGCTTTTAAGATCTCATGTGAGAAATATTACCGAGGTGGATATGTTTTAATAATTGCCTTATGTATATATAAAAAGGAATAGGTTTTGAAATTTTAGATTTATAATACATAATATTTTTTATTCATTTATAATATATACATATATATATATATATATATATAAAGAACTACTTCGATTATTATATGTAAAATGAAATGTATGATTCTATTTAATAACTAATTTGTGCCAACTGCAGTTAAATATATACATTATTATACAGGTTAATTTACTGATATTTTATGTATTATATTGCAAAAATATGAATTAATATTTTTTAATTATTATTTTAGATCTCTCATTGTTAATAATTAAGTACTTTATTATCAGCATGAAAATTTAAAGATGTGTGTTTATTTATGTTAATACAATATTATTATAAAATATATTTATTTCTTGTGATTGTAATCATAAATTAAAAATAGAGTTTATTCTAGTTATGTTATTCACACTTTTTAAAAAGACTAGGTAAAGCAAGAAGAAATTAAGGCCATTTAAATAAAATGAGAAATACGTTTAGGAAGCAAATAATTTATAACGTTAAACCGGTTAGGAATGTGCTATATTATATATGTGTATATGTAAATATAGGGTATTTGAACACAGACTTTCAAACCCCCTTCAACTATCCACACTATGTCATACCACTGACACACATGACCACTCACATTTAGGAAAAAAAAATCACCAATATACGTATTTCATGCTGAATTAGCATTCATCAGTTGGTACAGATTATCGTCTTCCATATATATATATATATATATATCGTCTATATAATATATATATATATATATATATATATATAATCAGTGCTCAATTATAGATATGTGAGAGACAATAATCTATACAAACTGATGAGTGTTGGCTCAGCACAAAATACATATATTGGTCATTATTTATCTTCTCTATATATGTGTGGACATGTGTATCAGTTGTATGAAATAGGGTGCTTGAAAGTCTATGTTCAAATCCTCTATATTTACAATTAAGCTCCAGAATATGAAGAATGCCTATATTTCAAATCTTATATAATAAAAAAAATATGATAAGTATACCTAAAAAAATTTATGAAAATAATTTTAAGTTCAAATAATTTTAAAAATAATGTACAATTAATATTCAGAATAAATTAAAAGATAGCAAAACATAGATTAATTGAAAAAAGCATGTATTTGATAAATATATCTTTTGTTATAAATAACATTGTTTTAAAAAAAGAATAAAATTAATCCAAATATGCATAACTAAAAAGACCAAAAGATTTTGCATTCTAAAATTAAAATGCCCAGAACCTACTTGTTAAGACATTTTTTATCAAAAAAAAAACTTCTTGAAAATTAAAAAAAAATAATAGCATATTAAAGGTAAACAAATTTCATGGATAAAAAACCCAACTTCATATGGATAACCTTTGTAATATCTTAATCATTAGGTCATTAATGATTTCACCAGGTTTTGTTTTATTGTCCCATATTAATTTAAAAATTATTTCCTTTGATCTCTAAAGAAATTGACATGGTCAAGGACCAGAAAAATTGTGACATTTATTTTATGAAAATGAGAAAATTTAAGAGACTTCCTTTTTGTCAACACACATTTTGTTAGTCACTCATGTCAGTGTACTAGTAAAATGTTTTTTTTTTCTTTCTTATATGGAAAATCTATGAAAACAAAGATAAAGTATAAAATAATGATTTTACAAAGTTAAATACATATAAGATTTTAATCTTAAAACAATATGTCTTGAGTGCTTAATTTTACCATGAGACTGACCTCTACAAATCTTAACACAAGATTATGACTTTATAAAGATAGGAGTGGCAATCTTATCTTCAATCTACTTTCTAATTATATAGACACATCTAAAGCATTTTGATTTGAAAGTGTGAAGTTAGTAAGTTCTTCACTAATTAAGTCCACTACCTCATTTAGAAATCAACATTCGTGAAATCATTCAATTCACATCGAGTTAATATTTGGATATTATAATTAGAAATATTTCAAATCAATTTAATGTTGTAAACATTAATTATTATTAAGCGCATGGTCAGCACATAAATGAGGTAGTGGACTTAGTTAGTGAAGAACTTACTAGCTTTACACTCTCATATGAAAATACTTTAGACTTGCCTATATATTTAGAAAGTAGGTTGAAGATAAAATGGCCATTTTTATCTTTATAAAGTTGTAATTTTGTGTTAAGATTTGTAGAGGTTACTCTTATGGTAAAATTAAGCACTCAATGTGCATAGTATTAAAGAAAGTTAAAAAAGAGATCCCCCCCAAAAATGACTTATAGGTTAATCATGTTTATAAAACTCAGAAAAAAAATATACAAAATTAAAGTTATTAATGAGAAGAATAAAATAGGAATAAAATTTCATATAAATAATATAATATTAATAAATATTGAAGATGAAAACAAAAAGAAAATGGACTCTGTTGCAATAAATTAATAAGAATCATGAAATGTTATATATTTATTGCTGGTCTTAACTAGCATTGCTTGCATAATATATTGGATATAATTGATAAAAAAGACTTCTGAGAAATAAACATTATTTCTGGATGTCACTTTGGTGATTACAAATATCAAATTTCTACGAGAACTGGTGAAAAAGTGTCAGATGATAACAAAAACTTATAGCATGTCAGAGAGCAGGTAAATGTAATAATTTTAAGTACTAAACAAGGTAAAAGAAGTTTTACAAAAGACATTTTGAAAAAAGTCCAGTGTTACTACATTCCTTTGTGAAATTGTGAATGTAAAAAATGTTATACATTTTAAAATTTCAAATAATTATTTATAAAAATATTGAAAAGTTTCATAAAATTGTATTATTAAAATTTGAAAAATAATAAAGAAAAGAAAAATCTATAATATTTTTTTTTATAAGAGAGGGTTATGAGACATTTTAGTTTCTTCCTGAAGTGAATAATATACATATATTTATTAGTAAACATTTTTTAAAACTTTTCTTTAATTAAATCCCTTGTTTTGAATTTTAATTAAATAGATATTTTACATGCCTAAAAAGAAGTTTCACTTTGCTTTCTTTTATGTATTTTAATTAAAATTTGCATTGTCTATTTTCTATTTTATAATTAGAGTTATATATGTGGAAAAGAAAATAATACATTCTGGGTTTTTTTTTTCTGTTTTAAACTAATTAAAAAATGAAAAGACTTATAATGAACATAATTAATCTCTGTAAGCATATAAAATCATATTATTCTAAAAACATTTATAAAAATATTTTATATGAAACAAAATATAGTTAAATAGATGCTAAATCCATATTAACTGCTACTGATGATTGTAGTTAGTTATTATATAATTTTTGACTTATAAGACTAAACTGTTTATTATTTCCCAATGAGACAGCAAATTACCAAAAGTCAGTCATCGATCAAAGTTAGATAAAATATAATATAATCTCAAAGTATTAGAAAATCAAGTAATTTATTTAATTCAATGTTTGTGGACCAGGAGATTCTTTGACTAAATTGCTAAATGTCTATACCCAAAAATTGCAAGCAGTTTAGATATTAATATATGCATAGCTGAAGTTATATAAATTAATTTCTTAAAATCTACCAAGCTATAAGTAATTACCTACATTTTGAAACTAATCATTGAAATCATTAATCTTATATTCAAAGTTTTCTTGGGAATCATTTAATATTTCAACTGGTAAATCAATATTAAATTTGCCTAAAAGGCAAGAAAGAAAATTACTAGAAATTCACACATGAGCAAGATTGAATTTTCATAGCAATAAGTAAAATCCTGCCAGTATTATATTTTAATAAGATATTATTTATTATACTTTTAATAAGTTGTGATATATTTAAAACTATTCTAGGTTTAATCATTTCTAATTTTCAAATTATTTTAGATTATCTATATTATACAATAAATATTTATCACATGTATATGCTATAAATATTCCCCTAAATGCATTTTTACATTGGAAAGTAATTATTACATTTTCCATATATTAAGATAAGATTTTTAGAAAAGGCAAATGTTTATAGCAAAATATTCTAACAAATTAAAGTAATTTATTCGTTAATATAATCTTATGTTTATTAAATTATGCAGAATCTCTAAATATCTATAGGAACATGGAATGTTTTTTTAAAGGAAAAAGGGTGATGCCCTAAAGTATGCTTTTTATTTAATAATATAGCTATTGCTTTATGTATGTGTTTGTGCACATGCACTTGTCTCCAAAGCTGGATTTTCAGTAAATATGTTAGCTGAACTTGGTCCATAAATGAATATAATATTCGACTAAAATATAACATTATTCTACTACTATGTAAATATAATGAAACGATAAAATATCAATCAATATTCCAAACGATCATTTTATGGCAATGATCTTTTCAATATTTATTTAAAGGGCAAGATCTAAGATGTTATGCATCAGGTTAATTAACCATCAATTAAAGAATGTTGTTTATCTATAGGCAGCAGTAACAAGGTATCTATTTCCAAATCTTGTTGGGATGATTTACTATGATGATTAAGAACTCTCCATTTAAAAAATTATATCTATATAAAAGATAAATTATCATCTAATACATGGTTTGTTTTAAAGCAATTTGGCTTAAATATAACATACATAAGAGAAATATCTCACATAGTGAAGTCTGCCATGCATTTAATCTGATTTTTATCTATAGAGAGTCTGACTTTTGACTGCAGAAAATAATGTTTAAAATTCATATGTATCCATTTAAACATATATGTATGCATATTCATTTAGTTTTTTTTATTAAAATAACTTTATTGATAACAAACTATATACAAATATTAATATATTTACAGTAGAATAAATTTATAATACATTGTGAAAGTATGATAAAACTACAACCATAGCGGTACAGGTAATACAATAAGTTATTTAACTTCAATAAAGTGTGATCCAAATTTGAAGAATGATATAATCTAACACTGCATAATGCTGATGACTATTCTGAAAAAGAATCCAGATATTTATTTTCAGGACTAAAATCTGATGGGGTATGTTAATGGTAATAAAAATTTAAAGTATGAAAAAGAACAAGGAAAGTAGATTATTGATTGCCAAATTTTAGTCATGATTTTCCTGGGTAAAAATATAAGAGAGTATAGGTATGCAATAAATCATTCTATAATAATAACTTTTTAATGCATTGTATTTTTTATTTCAAATATTATGGAGTAGCATACAATGCATAGTTCTTAGTTGGTGAATGATTACAGATTCATTTTGGGCTGAAAGTGTTTATATACTATATTTAAATAATTGCTTGAGGTTGATTGTTCATTATGAAACACAAATAGACATATAGATAAAAAATATGAGCAGGTTATATATATATATATATATATATATATATATATATATAAATATCTGCAATAATACTCAAATTTATGATGCAGAAAATACATTTTTTTATTATTATAGTTATTGTTTTTTTTGAAAAAAAAAATTATAAGTATTTACTTGGATGAGAAAAAATGAGATGTATTGTCTAAATGATAAAAGAGTAATTGACTAAATTGAGTTACAAATTGTTATGGCTTGAGAGATATAAATTGTGAGCATATGTGCATTTACATATATCTAATTTACATATGTATTTTTTTAAATAAAATGATAACAAAATAATTATGGCTGTTATTTCTGATAAAAGAAAAACATTAAGCCATAACTATTTTAATCCAGTAAAACATGAAAATATAATCCATTAAGCAATATATTTTAAATAAACAGTTTCTATTTACTATGTGTTTTCCAAACATTGAAGAAGACAATTATTTTAATAACACTTGTTAATAACTTGTAGTTTCAATATTATCAAGTATAGTATAATTTAACTAAACAGTGATGAAGAATATGGTTCTGCCATAATATGGATAAAACTTATATAATATGCTTGAAGCCTGTCCATTAAAGTATGAAGATTGGCTATCTTAATATATATCTGAGCAATTATTGCATATATGTGTAGAGATGATAATCTTGACCAAAATGATGATTTCTAGTTTAGCATGAAATACATATACTAGTGATTATTTATCTTTTCGACATATATGTGTTCAAGTGTATCAGTGTTATGAGATAGAGTGAAGAGTGGTGGGTCATGTGAAAAAGTCTGTGCTTATATTAAATATGCTTGAAGTAAATAAATAAATTCATTAAAATTTATTTATTGCATTCTAATGAACATTTACCTAAGATATTACTAGAAACTAAATATAAGATCAATACTATGTCAAATCATACAATTATATAGTTATCATTTTGCAGTTATTAATATTGCAATCATTGAATCTACTACTTCACTCCTGAAATGTAAATTACATTTAACTGTGAATGTTTAATAATTTTTTTTTTTCTAGGTTTAATAATTTTATTGTAGTTATATTAAAAATTAAAATAAATTAATTTATCATTGTTTAAAGATGGCATATAAAATGAATATAATATATGTAGAACATATAAAATCTAAAGATATTGTTAATTTTTTATCATTATAATAAAATATTATTAATCTTATGAAAAATAGACTGTACTGATGCATCAGTTTGTTAAGCAAATTAATTTCTATATTGAAAAGTAAATTAATTTTCAACTACATCTAATATATTATAAAAAAAGTGCTACATGTAGACTCCTGGTGCAACAAAAAGCAAATAAATTTATGATTTAATATGATTTACATTAACTAAATCAAAGATATTATAGTGCAAAAGTAGCATATCTGATTGCAATGCTTGTGCTGTAAAATTAGAATCATGACATAGAGGTTTTCTTTCAGGTATTTTGTCCAAAGCCAATCAGGTTAGTCATCCATTATTTTTAGTAAATGGACATTGTGTGGCTCTTACTTAAAGAAAAATTATATTAATGAAAAACTGCTCAATCACTCATCACCCATACATAAATAAGTCAAGTGAATACAACTTCTTCAATATTTCTTTGTGAGAGCAGTTGGAGATTCCTTAGATTTGCAGAGGGCTATTTATATAAAAAACTATTTTATTTTTGAATTTACTAATATTTTAAAGACATTTTTGAAGACAATATTAATGCATAGTGTTTGAAGATTGTGAAGATAGTATTTAAAATAGTAATGTTACTGGAAATTTTTCAATCATCTAATATAAATATTGAATGATGAGAAAAATTAAAACTATACTTAAACTTGCAAATACATTGAATTGTGAGTAATAATATATGGGTTAGTATTTAAAACAATATTTTGAGTTGTATTATTCTTCTCATTCCTTCAGGTGTTGCTGGCCTAACCAGTGGCAGTATTAGCATGGGAATCAACCCAGGGATTTAGATTTGTACATATTGAATTTAAAGTAATACTTTAACCAAATGAATTATTATTCCAAAGGCAATAATCTATAAAAATATATATATATAACTTATCCATGCAGATCTTACCTATTTTTTCTTCAGATCAAAGTTAATTATTGGATTTCAGACATTATGCATTATTATTCTAGGATCATTTATGGGGTCTCTTTCCATTATCATATGAATAGTTTCTTTAAATTTTTCTTTGTACTTTTTCATCTTTATCTAATACTTTCATATTTTTCCAATCAAACTTGTTTGTTGATATGTTCATTCATGTTCTGCTACTGTAGAATGCCTGTTTTATCTTGTCACTTCATTAGTTTGTGCTCTTATAATCATTTTTCTATGGGGCAAATGGTCTCAAGAGCATATTTTTTTACATTCATATGCTATTTCATAGATACAGTTATTGTTTTTCAGCATTTCAAGTTTGAATTTTGTAGATGTTAAAATTTTATGTAAACTTTTCAGATGTTATATTCATAACAGATTTTCTTTAGCTTGTCTGTTATTCTTGATATTTATGGATTCACTACAGTAACAATAATTACTAAAGAAGTTTCTCTTTGTTATTTATTTAAAGTTTTCTTAATGACAACTTATTAATAACCATTCTTTTTGAGAGTTTATTGTATGTAGTTCTTTCTTTTTTCAAAATTAGTAGCTTCTGACCAAAATTCTTTTATTATGTTTCATAATAATAGTATAAGTCTATATTTCTGGTGTGATTGGATCGATATTAAAATATTTTTGGCACATGAATTTTCTGTGAACTATAGCTTTTATTTTGGCACGAGAGTGTCTTGTCACAAGAACATCTAAGAATATCAATTTTTATTATTATCTGATTATACTGCAAATTTAATTGAAGGGGAGATGTTGGTGTGAATCCAGAAGTTTATAATAGTGCTTCATCATGTAGCCATACTAACTATTGTCTTTGTCATAATAACTCAATTGATGAGAGTATTACCTTAATTCAATAGTCACAAATAAATAGATCCAGGTTTGATTTCCATGATAGTATATACTTAAAATAATACCACTTAAAACTTTGTGTTATAAATCAATCAGTGTGCTATTACTAACAGTTAAATGTGGTGAAAAAGTTTAAATAGAGTTTGAATCTTTCTAAAAACATTTAATATTTAATATTAGATGATGGAGATAGTTCTATAATTATTACTACTCATCATCAACTATTATCAATCCACTGCAAGATGAAGGTCTATCCAAGTTTAATCTATCTTCTCCATTATTTAGCTTCTCTTCTCTACATCATCCATGCACACTTTTTTTTCATCCATCCATTTCATATATAGCCTGTTTCTGGATCTTTTACAATATCTTGGAAACAAGTTTAAGATTTTAATTGTCCATCTATTATAATTTCTTCTAGCAATACATCCAGCCCAACCCCACTATAGTCTTTTAATTTTTTTCAATGATGTCAATAACATCTGTTTGTTCTCTTACCCATATATTGCGTTTTTGATCTCTTTTTTTTACTCCTAACATGTATCTCTTCATATTTCTTTGAGTGGTCTAAAGTCTCTCTATTGCTCTTCTATTAAGGGTCCAAGTCTCAGATCCATAAGTAAGAACTAATACTGATATTTATTTAAAATTTATTTGATTATTTTTTTATCATCAAATTATTGTTTTATTTGGTAAATATTCTATTATTTGTCACAAGAGTTTTAACTTTTTCAAGACCTCTTTAATAATATCCAACAATTGATTTAACATTTTGAAAACTTACTATAACTTATCTGATTTCACTGCTAATGAAAACAAGTTGAAATCAGATTTTTCTTTTTGAGTGATTTTTGTAATTGTAACAATTAAATTTGTTGTTCCAAATGAACTTTGTACAATTTAAGGACGGTTTAATTCAGCTCACTGCTTAGCTGGAATATTATTTGTGATTGTATTTTTTCTGTACAAGCAGTTTCATCTGTAAAAAATATCAATAAATAAAGAAAAAGGTGAAAAGGTAAGAGTTGCTTAGTTCTAAATTCACAAAGCGTTGTAATTAAGAGATCTCATATTTGTATCGATCTTAAAAAAAAAAAAAAATCAAGATCAATAACATTATTATTAAAACCGCTATATATTAAAAAATTAATATTTAACATTTTTACTAAAAGCAATAAAAAAAAGCAGAAAAAATAAATAAATAAAACCGATGTATAAGAATATTGCAATTATAATAAATATATAATATGGCTTACTTTTGATATATTAGGCAATATATTCATTATGATTAAGATCTGGGATTAAAATGTAGTTATAAATATAAATTTTATTTTCTACATGATGGTTTTAAGTTTATTTAGAATCTTTATCAAAGTGTCTGACATTTAGGCAATCAATGATATATAGCTATTTATAGTAATAAAGTAACACAGAAAAGTATCAAAACCTTCATCAACCATTGCAATCTAGAATGGTGAATTATTTCTTCTTCACAATTTATTTTTAGAGGAATTTTACAGTTCTCCGCTGTGAATTGTTTAAAATCATTTTAGCTTCCTTTTAATCAAAATACTTTCCAGATTTCTCCACATAAGATTAATAAAAAAAGAAAAAAAAATGCTTATTTATCAATTTATAACTGGGAATGATTTTTGAATTTTTTTTTTCTAGAAATATTTTACGTTTACAATAGTTAAATATTTATTTAATAACAAATTAAATGATTATTTGACTTTGATAAGCTATTTATTTTTTAAAAAAGAACATACTATAAACTTGTTTAGAAATTAGCATGTATATTCTTAGTGTGAATAAAGCTATTATTTGAAACTAACGGAGGAAATTTTCAAATTTCACCTAGAATCAAAAAGCAGAAACACAAAAAAAGAACATTATCTTTTACCCCACCAAGATGATATATGCAATATACATGTATTTTAATATTATGTATTCAGCCTGTATATTACACATTCCTATGCTGTATAACTAAATGGACATATTGAGGTCCTATGTATGACAGGTCAGATTGACGTAAGGTCTGCATGGATATGACAAGAATATTGGCATCGTCAAGAGTTTTGAATATTTTATCCTTGAGCTTTTCAATGATGTGGATGGCTAAAGAGGTGGAGAATTGAAAAGATTGAAGCTTCTTTATTAAAGTTTGAACATTTGCTATCTTAATATAAACTAAGCAGTGACTACATATATGTGTTGTAGATGGTGATCTGAACCAACTGATGAGTGCTGGTTCAGCATGAAATATGTATAATGGAGATCATTTATTTTTGTCATATGTATGTGGTCTTGTGTATCAGTTGCATAAAATGGATTAAATAGATGTGGGGAGTTTGAAAGTCTGACTTCAAGTCCTTTATATAATAAATATATATATATATATATATATATATATATATATATATATATATAAATGTTAGTGCTTAAAAATCTTTTTTATGAAAAGTCTTAAAACTTTGAACTTATCTGGTTGTCCAACCCCAGCCGTTTTGAGCTATGGCTTCAGTGAGGCAGAACTTAGTTGAAACTAACTCAAGCCAAACTTTATCTAATACTTAATTTTTAAATATCTGAAATTTTCAGGTATCTATATGTCTTCAAATTCAATTCATCATCAAAGAGTCTATGGGCCGAACTAAGCCTACTATTATATGGAGTAATTGACTTTAGTTCAGGTTCATATGACTTCTTTAGTTGAAGAGCTGAATTTAAAGATATATAGATGTCTAAAATCTCAGATATTTTCTTAAATTATATATTAGATAAATGCTTGGCTGAGTTAATGTTTTGAATCTAATGTTCTAACTTCTCACTGAAGAGTCCCAGCTGAAACTTGTCTGGGGATGGAGACTTCTAGATAAGTTTCAAATGTTTTCTCTTGTTTAGAGCTTTAGCAAGTATTGATTATATAAACTATAGTCTTTCTATCAAAAACTTCCTTTGTATTATTCAATAAATTATTCAATGTAACACCCCTTTTCCAAGCAATTTTCTTATTTCCAAACAATTTACTATTTCTACACACAATTTTATAAGAAGACAATTTAAATGCAAAGAAATAAAATCATATTTTCTTTAACCTTTACATCCTTACAAATATTACTATTAAATAAAATACTTTTAACAAATTATCAGAGTATCCAACACTTAAATAATCTTTATAAAATTGATATTTCTGAAACAAAGCTACCCCCCTAGAATTATTTAATTTAATATTCCTATGACAATAATTCCTTAAAGCAGCTACTTTATGTGATACAGACTGATAGCTATCAGGTTTAATTATAGATCTTAATTCTTTACTTTTAACTAAATGACTCACAATAAACAATTAGTTTCTATATTTCTAATCACCAAAGTCTAAAATTTTAACTTACCAAAATCTAACCCCCTCCTTCTAACACAAATTTTATAGAGGTCAAACAATTAAACTCATTTACAAATTCCTTCAATTTACCATTCTCAACAACAAATAAACAATCATCAACATATCTGACAAATAATTTTACATATAAACAATTCTTTTTAATAATATTTCCTCTTCCATAAAACTAATATAAACTGAACATACTAAAGGAGAAATAATATAACCTATTATCCACCCTTCCTTAATCTTATAAAAATTACCTTTATAAGTAAAATACATAGAATCTTCCAATAACAAAAGCAAATCTTTAATTACCTTAATTTTATTTTTTGATAAAGAACTTTTCTTAATCAATACAGACAAAAGAACATCAATACTGCTTAACCTATTAACAGATACATATTTTCAATATCTAAACTTCCAAATACCCAACTACTTTCCATTTTAAAATTATTAATCTTATCAAAAGCCTCAAAAGAAGAAGAAACTGTGTACTGACCAAAATCAACAAATTGTTTTAAAAAATTATTCAAGAATCTAGAAATACCTTCTACAACACTACCTGTAAAATCAAAAATAAATCTTAAAGGAAAACCATCTTTATGAGTTTTAATATTCACAAACATCTTAGCTGATGTAAAATCATTAGGATAGCATTTTAAATAATCTACTCTATTAAAAATTTTTAAATTAACCATTTTCTTCATAATATCTATCAATTTTCTTTTAATCAAATTACCTGGATTTTTATCTAACAACATATATTTACCATTACCAACACTTAAATAATCTTAAATATCAATTTTATAAAGATTATTTAAGTGTTGGATACTCTGATAAATTTGTTAAAAGTATTTTATTTAATAGTAATATTTGTAAGGATGTAAAGGTTAAAGAAAAATATGATTTTATTTCTTTGCCATTTAAATTGTCTTCTTATAAAATTGTGTGTAGAAATAGTAAATTGTTTGGAAATAAGAAAATTGCTTGGAAAAGGGGTGTTACATTGAATAATTTATTGAATAATACAAAGGAAGTTTTTGATAGAAAGACTATTCCTGGTGTGGTATATTTTATTCCTTGTTTATTTTGTAAGAAGGTTTACATAGGTCAGAGTAGTTTGAGTTTAAATGAAAGAGTAAAGGTTCATAAAAGTAGAGTTAAAAATAGATATCTTAGTTCGTTTGTATGTCCATGAAAAAGTAGGCCACCTATTGTTTTGATGAAGCTAAGGTTGTTTCTTTGAGAGAAATGAAATCAAAAGAAGAATTAAAGAGTCTTTATTATTGAAAATTTATGATTCTGAAGCAATTAACTTATTTAAGAGTTCTTTTAATATTAAGGGTGGATGGGAAGTGAATGGATTTGTGGGTAGTTTTTAATAGTATATATAAGTTGTGTTTTTTTTTTATTATTTCTTTACACTTGAGAAGTCTGCTTGTAGCAGTGAAACCTTAGGTTGTGTTTTAATATTATTTTTATTCTGGTCTGGTTTAATTTTAGATTTGGGGTAGTTTTGATTTTATATTGACTAGTTTAGCTTTATGCTTGTAATGTTTACATTTTAATGAGTTTTTTGAGTTTAAGAGTAGTTTTGCTGATGTAGTGTAAAGATTTTTTTTTTTTTTTATTATTATTATTATTATTGATATTTTATTATTGATATTTATTATAGACATTTTATTATTGATATATTTATTTTTGTTTTTGTTTTTTAATTATTGATATATTGGAATGTCATTTATGTATATTATGTTTGTTGTGTGAGTTTGGGTTGAAAGAGTATATTTGTGTTTATTTAGTTATATTATATATATAGAAGTGTGTGTAGGTTTTATTGGGTTTTAATTTATAAGAGTATTGGTAATTTGGGTATTTAGTATGGGTTTGTGGAGCTTAATTTTTAATAATTTTCCATTTAATGATATTAGAAGGATTAAAAATTTGTCTAAATTGAGTGATAAGATAGAATCTTTACGATGGCAGATTTATTTTCTTAAAAATGTAGGGAATTTAGTGTTTTTCCTAGGTGTTGTGTTATTAATTTTAGTAAAAATAAAAAGTTGATTCAAAATAAAAATTTAGTTTTTAAGTTACAAACATATATATTGAATAGTTTTTTAAAAGATAATTTTGTAAGGTTTTATAAATTTATTTATCTATATAAAAGGAATAGATTTTATTTAGAAAGGAGGCAAGATTTTAATTATTCAATTTTGAATTTTTTTATGAGACAGTTTAGACAGAATAGGTCAAATTTATATTGTAAAAAATATGAAAGAAAATTAAAGTGGTTGTTTGGGAAAGTTAATAAAGTTTATTGTAGTGATAAAGGTTATGAGAATAATGTTTCTGAGGATAGAGTTGTTAATCTTACGGATTTGAAGTTAAATGATAGAGAATTAGATATTCTTGGTAAAGGCCCAAATTTTGTTCCATTTCATTCAAAAAATATAGTTTTTGATACAATTTCGTCTATTGAATCTAGTAATTTGAGTGATGAGCAGAAAGTTGGTATTCAATCGATTTTGAATAAAAGTTTAAAAAGGAAAGAAAAATTTGTTATTAATCCTGCTGAGATTAAACATCTTAAAAATAGGTTAATTGCTAATGATGTAATCATTTCTCGTGAAGACAAAGCTGGTAGGTTTGTTATTATGAAAGGAGATGATTTCAAAGAGAAAATGGATAGAGAATTAAATAATGGTAAATATATGTTGTTAGATAAAAATCCAGGTAATTTGATTAAAAGAAAATTGATAGATATTATGAAGAAAATGGTTAATTTAAAAATTTTTAATAGAGTAGATTATTTAAAATGCTATCCTAATGATTTTACATCAGCTAAGATGTTTGTGAATATTAAAACTCATAAAGATGGTTTTCCTTTAAGATTTATTTTTGATTTTAAGGTAGTGTTGTAGAAGGTATTTCTAGATTCTTGAATAATTTTTTAAAAAATTTGTTGATTTCAACAATTTCTTCTTCTTTTGAGGCTTTTGATAAGATTAATAATTTTAAAAGGAAAGTAGTTGGGTATTTGGAAGTTTAGTATTGAAATATGTATAGTGTTAATAGTTATATTGTGTTTTTTGTGTATTGATTAAGAAGTTCTTTATCAAAAATAAAATTAAGGTAATTAAGGATTTGTTTTGTTATTGGAATATTCTATGTATTTTACTTATAGAGGTAATTTTTATAAGATTAAGGAAGGGTGGATAATAGGTTATATTATTTCTCTTTAGTATGTTCAGTTTATATTAGTTTTATGGAAGAGGAATTATTATTAAAAGAATTGTTTATATTAAAATTATTTGTCAGATATGTTATGATTGTTTATTTGTTGTTGAGAATGGTAAATTGAAGGAATTTGTAAAGAGTTTAATTGTTTTGATCCTTCTATAAAATTTTGTTAGAGGAGGGGGGTTAGATGTTGGTAAGTTAAAATTTTAGATCTTTTGGTGATTAGAAATATAGAAACTAATTGTTTATGTGCAGTCATTTAGTTAAAGTAAAAATTAAGATCTATAATTAAACCTGATAGCTATCAGTCTGTATCTATAAAGTAGCTGCTTTAAGGAATTATTGTCATAGGAATATTAAATTAAATAATTCTAGGGGGGTAGCTTTGTTTCAGAAATATCAATTTTATAAAGATTATTTAAGTGTTGGATACTCTGATAAATTTGTTAAAAGTATTTTATTTAATAGTAATATTTGTAAGGATTAAGGTTAAGAAAATATGATTTTATTTCTTTGCATTTAAATTGTTTTTATAAAATTGTGTGTAGAATAGTAAATTGTTTGGAATAAGAAATTGCTTGGAAAAGGGGTGTTACATTGAATAATTTATTGAATAATACAAAGGAAGTTTTTGATAGAAAGACTATTCCTGGTGTGGTATATTTTATTCCTTGTTTATTTTGTAAGAAGGTTTACATAGGTCAGAGTAGTTTGAGTTTAAATGAAAGAGTAAAGGTTCATAAAAGTAGAGTTAAAAATAGATATCTTAGTTCTGCTTTGTATGTCCATGAAAAAGATACAGGCCACACTATTGATTTTGATAAGCTAAGCTTGTCTTCTTTGAGAGAAATGAAATAAAGAAGAATTAAAGAGTCTTTATTATTGAAATTTATGATTCTGAAGAATTAACTTATTTAAGAGTTCTTTAATATTAAGGGTGGATGGGAAGTAATGGATTTGTGGGTAGTTTTTAATAGTATATATAAGTTGTGTTTTTTTTATTATTTCTTTACACTTGAGAAGTCTGCTTGTAGCAGTGAAACCTTAGGTTGTGTTTTAATATTATTTTTGTTCTGGTCTGGTTTAATTTTAGATTTGGGGTAGTTTTTATATATATATATATATATATATATATATATATATATATATATATATATATGTGTGTGTGTGTGTGTGTGTGTGCATGGCTTTATTCATATCCTTTCTAATTTGATAATATAATAAGATATACTTTTTGTTAGATGGAGAGATTCAGATATTTTTAGATCTTAACTCAAAATTACAGAACATTCAAAGTGCAGATATAGTAAGAGGTTAGCCTAATATATTTTTCACTATTTATATCATAGAATATTATGGATGTTAAATAAGAAACACTGTCAATTAATTTGATTGGTTACTAATTTTTCTAAAATGAAATGTACTTTAGATAACTCATTGCACTAAAAAATTATATTCAATAACGGAATGAAATGGAAATCATTATTCATCAGTCTTGCTAATTGTTGAACTATTAAGGGTTTATATCTGTTATTATACTTTGCCATTATTTTCTAACTAGAATAGATATTTATATGTTAATCATTCAAAATAAAGATAGTCATCTATATTGGTTATAAATAAATGAGTGGGGAAAAATGAGTCTGTTTAAAACTGTAATTTTTTTTTAAATTTTATTTCATTTGAAATTGTATCCAAGTTTATGTGGTAAGTAAATATGTTTTTTTTAAAAAAAAACAATTGTTATTAATACATCAGTGAAGCAAAGTAATATTTCAAAGAATCCTATTTATATGTTTTTGGTGTTTAAGCATAATGAGAACTAGTATTATACTGCCCGTACATGTAAATTACTTTTTTAAGCAAAGCAACTTTACAATCTACTTATATACTGGGGGGGGGGGGGGATATAATGATAAAATCTGATTTCAATGCTTATTAAACATATCAAAAAGAGAACATGTTACAATGAAAATAAATAAAACTAAAACAATACTTATTAATAAAAATTTTGAAATTGTTGATGTAAGAATAATTTCAAAAATAAAATTATAAGAAAAATGGATAATCATAAATATTCATCAAGGTGTTAATAAGTTATAGACTTTCTGATTCTCTTATCTGCTAATCAGATTTACTAAACATAGACTTGCAACAGTACATTATTTACGTGCAACATTTTTGTCACAATATGACTAAAGGAAAATTAAATGTTCTCAAACAAAATTTATAATCCGCTGTTAGATCACAATCAATTGAACAAAAACTTCCGCTATATTGTCACCTTATAATCTTTTAATCTATGCTATATTTTTAGATTGGGTTTTTTTTTTTCAACACAACATTGAATTGCCACCTTTTTAATTTTATAAAAACATTTTTTCCCCCATTCATTTAATTCTAAGATGATTATATCTTGGAGAATGATAATAACATATTTAACCTTTAGATGAATTAAGTAACAAATTTATTCTAATCTATAATTGAAAATAGCTACGATTTCAATCATTCGTTTAATATATATATATATATATAGATTAGTATACATACAGCTAGGAAGAAATTTAAATAAATAAAACATTCGTCTAAATAACTTTAAAAAATGTAATCGATAAATTTATCTGTCTAATTAAATTTTCAAATAACGATAACACAAAAATTCAATTCATTCAACACAGAGACAATCATTTCCGAATATATATATATATAGTTGACTAAAAGTAATTTGTTAAGTCTCCACATTATGACCATAATCCCTCAATATTGTAAATACAAAAACAAAGTCTAATTATAATTTAAAGTTTGGTTAGATGTATGTTACATACTTTACATATTAAATCTTCATACAGTAAAACAAAAATAATGGGGGCAGAATTGAAACAACTCAAGATTATGAACACCTTATATTTGAATTTTAATTAAAATGAGAAGTTAATTTTTTTATAAGGTGCTAGAAATAGTTGACTTGTTTCAAATCTGTTTTCTTATAATTTCTGTAACATATAAAGATTTAGTATTTAAATAATTTCTTCTTGTTTTATTCACACTTTAATCTGATTAGCCCTTGGTTTGGAATTACCATATGGAAGTTTGACAATTAACTATGAACAATCAACAAACAGTATCAAAATCTTAGAAACAGTGCTGGTGATGATTAAGTAAACATTTACTTTATATAGAAATTTGATTTGATAGGCAAATTTACTGATTGGATTGTTAGAACTTATTTTGGTGAGGTTTTTTTTTATATATATATATATATATATATATATATATATATATATATATATATATATATATATATATATATATATATATATATATATATTGTTGTATTTTTTAAATTTATTTTGATTAGAAGATTAAAATTTTAAACTACACTCAATCCACAGCAGAATGAAAGTCTCTTTTTAGTTTGATAAAGTTTCTCCAATGTCTAGCATCTCGTCTTCACAACACATCATCAACTCCCTTCTTTAATTCATCTCATATGGGATATTTTTCTAGGCCTTTTACAATTTGTCGGGACAATTTAAAACTTCAAATATCTATCTATTACTATCTCTTCTAAAAATATGTTCTACACGACTCCACTTCAGTCTCTTAATTTTTTAGTGATGTTAGTAATCCTATTTGTTCTCCATTTAAGAATTTGTTTATCTCTTTTTTGTTATTTTCAATGTACACCTGTCCCTACTTTATTGAGTAGTCTTAAGTCTCTGCTTTTCTCTTTAGTTGAGTGTCCATGTCTTTGATCTATAAGTAGGAATTAATAAAAAAACGTCTATTAAAATTCTTACTTTTCAAGCACAGGGGCATATTTCCTTTTAATATTAAGTTATTTCTATCAAAAGCACTCCATGTAATTTGAATTTTATGATTAATTTCATCTTTATATTAATATTTCTGATCAAAATATTGGTAACTATTAACTTTTTCTAATTCATGTTTAACAATCTTTACTTTTTTTTATGAATATGGATTGAGCATTATTTTAGCCTTTTTAGCATCTATCTTTAGTTCTGATTTTTTTAAAACCTTCTAGTAACTTTGCATTTTCTGAAGCTCTGGGTCATTATTTTCAAAAACATTCTCACCATCTGAAATATCTAAATGAAGTAAATAATCTCCATTTACTTTTACTCTCTTAGCTTACCATTTTAATTCCCAAAACATTTCTTGTAGAGTTTCTGAAAAAATATTGGTGATACGGAATCCCATAATCACTTCTCACATTTAATATTTCTAATATCATCATGTAATCTAACAATTGCATTTTAAAAACTGTGTCAATATCTTGATAATCCAATGTTTTAATTACTGTAGAAATGTTTATAGAATTAGATGTATTTTTGTAATCTACAAACCCAAAGCATAATGACAATTCATATTAATTATTCCTATATATAGAATTAAATGTTTTCATGGATTGTTATTATAATAAAGAATAGAAATAAGGAGTTTATATCCATGTAATTAAAAATAAGTTTTTTCCTTTTGTTGTTGCCAGGTAAGTATCAATTACTTCTAGTTGACAATTTCCCTGAGGCTAAACAAGTTTCTCTATTAACCAATAATAGTTCTTTTTCTGGGATTTTTGTATTCTGATAGATAATACATATAAAAGATATACTATTTGGATTTACTCATGTGTAGTTAATAGTAATATTGTACTGAGATTTCCAATCATATTTTCCATCATGTGAGTAATGATAGTTTAAAACCCACTGTAGATAAGCTAAACTGCAAACAATAGAACAAAATTAAAAATTTATCTAATGAAAACCAAAAATAGAAGTCTTTAAAATATAAAAAGGAAGAATAATAGTAAATGGATATAATTGGGTTTAAAAAAAATTTAAGTGGTAGGTAGTATAGATAAATGATTATGTTTATTGATATAATCTGATTTCTTATGAATATCACTGAAGACTGATTATTATTTGATAGGATCATGATCTTTGAGAAATATATATTATGATCAGTATTCGTAATGTGGAGGAATATGATAATTATGATAAATGCTGCTTCATTGAATTAGCATTTTCCTTTCCCTTAGTACTGATGTGTCAAACTACTTAAAATAAATGACATCAACAAACTCTACATGGAATTTCATAAATTCCTGGCCTAAAGAGAGATTGTTTTTTAAGGTTAAATAAAATGGTTCCTATTTTTTGATCAAACTTTAAATTATGTATAGATCCAATTCTTTATTTAAAATTGACTTTGTTTCTTTATTAAACTGCAATTATTCAACTATCAATCTCACACTCAATCATCTGTTGGAATCTCATACTTTGTTAATATTAATGATAGTCATTATTGTTTTTGGTTGTCCACTTCTAGGATCATCCATTACATTCTTATCTTCTAAGGCACTCAAACACACTCAATTGTTACATAGCATCTTCAGAATATGCTATTTGCAACAATTGTAATATTCAGTAGCACATTTGCCAATTTTCATAGAAAAAATTATATTTATATATTGACAAAAGTTTGATCACCATTTTTATGCTCAAGTGTACACAAACATTTATTGTCTTCTCATCTGCTAACTATTGTACACACATTGTTTTAACATATTCACACATGATAAATCATGTGATTTCAGTACAATTAGGTAATGTGGCCATTCCATGAATTAAATTGTCACTCTTGTACATTAAAAAGAATGCTATAAATTATTTTTTATTAAATTTTATTTACACAGTACTTTTTACTTTTCTCAACTTTAAGATTGGTAAAGTGAATGGCTTTAGCCACGATATTATTTATTAATTTCATAGCCATATTTGTGATCATTTAAAGTGGTGTTTCTCTTCAAGATGTTGTTTTATTTACAATTTCCAATTTTTCCGACTCTTTACTTTTTAATAACACCAATCTAAAGATGAAAGATGAGGGTAAAAGAGAAAACCAATTTTAGTTTGAATATGGCACAATATTTATATAACTACATATAAAATATTATTTGTTTACATATGAATGATTTAGATAGACTAACAGCATCAAATATATATATATATATATATATATATAGTGTTACATTTTGGAGCCCAAATGTGTGACTTGATCTATCTGGACTAGTCAAAAATGTTGTGTTACTATTGGTAGCTCAATCATGATGCTCACTCTATCTAGCCTAACCTTCATATTACATTTTTGTCATCAAATGTGAGGCTAAAAACAAAACATGATTCTTTAAGTGTGGAGACTGCACATGATGTAAAGATGTGAGAAGGAGCAAAAGATGAAAACATAAGTGCAAAAATTAGCAAAACAATATTTAATGGCTTATAAATTATGGAACAGGCATGTCAAGATGTTGGAGTTGATTATCCCGTGGGATGAGAGGAAGAGGCTTATCAAAGTCCCAAAACAAAAAAAATATTAAAAAAACTAAGTACAAGAAGTAGATGATAACCAGAGCAAAAAAGAAAAAGACTATGGACACAGATGCAGAGAAGGATCTTCAGGGCAAAGAAAGAAACAAGAAGATGATACTGCACAGCAGATAGTGGAAAGTCAGAAAACAGCAGATGAACCCTCAGAAAATGATAGTGGCATCCATGTTAGTCCAGATAATGGAAATGATAAAAGAAAATAACATAGAATATAGAGAACAGAGAGAAGAAGACAACAAGAAAAGAGAGGAAGACAAAAAAGAACATAGGAAACAGAGAGAAGAAGACAAAAAAGAACTTAAAAAACAGAGAAAAGAATACAAGAAAAGAAAGGAAGACAAAAAAGAACACAGAGAACAGAGAGAAGACACCAAAAGGAGAGAAGGAAAAAAATAAAAAAGAAATGAGTAGAGAGAAGACAAAAGATAATTTAAAGACAAATCAGAGAAATAACCAAAAGCCAAAATGAAAGTTCATTTAGTCAATAAAAGAAATGACTGGCTAATAAAGCAAGAAGTCAAAATGATTTAGATATGTGAAACCTTGGATCCATGCAGGAGAATGTGGATAGATTGACCACCCATATGAAAGAGATAGTAATAAAAAATGGTAATGTATTTTCCAAACAAGGAAAGACAGAAACAGACCCAAAAGAAAGAGAATTATCAAATTAGTCACGGAGTCCCTATAACCAATCAGATGTTTGGAATTGTAAATCAATTGCTAAAGAATGTTTTCAGGGAGCTGTAATGAAGCATCTGTAGAATATATAAAAAGTCTCCAGAGATAGTTCAGCATTAATTCCTTAACAGAAGAGGCAAAACTGGCAATAGCATGTAGTCATCTCCAAGGTGCAGCACAAGCATGGTGGGACTCACTGTTCACCCAATCTACAAATTTTGAGGATTTTAAAACAGCACTAACAAGCTGTTACTGGAGTGATGACTGTCAAGAGGGGATTAAATACGAGGTGTCCTAAGAAAATTATCTACCTGGAGAGTCTTATACACCCTTCCTTAGAAGACATGTGGCCAGGTTAAGAGCCCTGATATCTGACCCCCTATTTCAACTCCAGATTATCCGATTGATCCACCACAGCTTCCTGAGTTCTGTAAAAAGAATACTAATTGGGACTGATCACTGGTCCATTGAACATGTGGCTGAATTATTAAGTGCATATGATAACTGCAGAACCACAACCAATAAGGAAAGAGGAGCAAAGCAACCACAAAACTTATTTCCACACTGAAGAGATGATGGGCCTCTAGTAGGAACTATAAAATACAAAAGAAAAATGCCCCCAAGAAACCATATGAAGATACCATCTTGGAGAAAACAAAGAAATTCTAAAGGCAATGTTCATAGCCCATAGCAAACTAGAATAATCAGAAGATCAACACTGACAAAGCCAGAGAAACAAGTCATCATAATGATATCTGGCCTGATAATCAATCCAGAAAAGCATCACCATATAACACAAAAAAGTGTTACAGGAGAACTGATCATGATCCTCAGTCTCCTAAGCCAGGATGCAGCTACAATCCTGATCAAGGAAGAAAAAGTAACTGACAAAGAAGTTTGTGAGTAGGATTGAGGCAATGTATGCAACTCTGACCTTTGTGTTGTGGAGGGTTGATGGTTGAGCAAGGGGTACTCTTGATGCATTGTGTTTATGGCACTTTAAAGTATATCCTCAGCACTATCCCAACCTAGATGATTGATCTCCCAGAGTAGTCCAGCAGTGTATATGTAGGACTCATGAATAGTCCTTGGTCTCATGAATATACCTCATCTATAGCCCCTAAGACTCACAAGAGATGAGCATGGCTGACACAGTGCCATACGAATATTTTTCTTCTGGTCACTATTCATATTGGATGATCCTTCTGTGTGATAGAGAGGTAGTGCTTAATTTGAGATATTTTCTCATAGACTTCATGGGGTTATATGTGTACTGGGGGTCTACATGAAGTATCTGCTTATCATGCCATTTTGAGTTGCAGTCTCACCTATGTGCTTCCTCATCTCAACATTTTTACTTCATCTAAGTTACCATGAACCAAAATCGTAATATGTGTGGAATAAATTGTATTTCATGACAACTTCATCCCAAAACTTGGTGGGGAGATAATGAAAGAGATACATTAGTTTCATGTACATTTATATTTCGTTCCATTCTCACATTCAAAATGATTCAAAATAATTTAAAAGTTGGAGAAATAAAAAATGTGTAGTTTTCACGAATGCAGTTATCAAGAAAGATAAAAAAACTATAGTGATTAAAATCTTTTTTTTTTCTAAAAAAAAAAAAAGAAAATTTATAAAAGCTTTAAAGAACAAGAATTTTTCTTTTTAATAAAGAACAAAATTTCTTATTAATGAAATTGAAACATTAATAAAAAAAAGTTAATAAATTGGGATTTAAAATGTCATTTGTGAAATAATTGTGAAATAGATTTGAAATCTAAAAACACATTGTTGTTTTGTTAGTTGCCTTTGGCGAAATAACACATGAAAGTAGATCCAAGGGAAATCAAGGCAGGAAAAAAAGGAAACATACCACTGAAAAAGCTATTCTCAGCAAGGCATACTATTTGTTAACTATGGAATCCAGTTGAAAGATATAAAAGGGGAGTAATTTTATGATAAGAGCATCTGGTGGAAGTTTCTATCAGTAAGGATTCTACAAGAAGCCATCTATCAAGCACAGCTATAAATGGTATCTGCAGATCAAAACTCCCAAGATGTGTGAGTAGGGAATTATAGCTGTTTCCTTCTCAGCCTGCTCCTGATTAACTTAACCAACATCTGCTTGGGAAACATCTACATGCAAAAGGATAATTAAAGCAAGAGATCTGTCATTTGAATGCCATTCAACCAAGCAACTAGCAAGCAATCCTGGGAACAGTAAAGAATAAATTATGGTAAGAAAGTTTTGATATTTCTCAGACAATATTATTAGAATGAAAATATATTTAATTAAATGCAATTAAAATACAGTGAAATCTCTATAGTCTTAATAGAATTTAATATTAAAGTTATCTTATTTCCTAAATGATCTATCCCAAGAGGTAACAAAAGCAGCATATTTAAAATGATTCTGTTAACTAGTGATTTTGTTTTTAAAATGAGATCATCAATGAAAATTATAATAACGTGTTTATAACAAATCTGGATAAGAATATGTGAATACCAAATAAATGCATTTGCAAGATAAATTTGATATCTGGATAGGAAATACATACACTTAAATTTTACCTGAATAACCAATGAATATAAATGTGCTTATATTGATTGATTCAAACCCTGAAATAGATAACCAATGAACCTAGGATAAATGTGCTTATATTATTGATTCAAACCTGGAATTGGATAACAATTAATAGAAATATATTTATTGTGCCTTGACTTACCTAAAATTAACTAGAATAATGGAAATGCTCTTGTCTGTAAAGAATATCTTCATACATGAATTAATTTAAGCCATGTAACATGTGACAACTATCTGAAAGATTATAGATCAGAATTAAGTAAAACTCTGAATTAAATAAATGCTATTGGTTGTCTTCATTATTATCTCTGTTGTCTTCATATATTGTACTCCTCTCTTTGAATTAACTAACATTAAGTAACTATAAATGTAAATTGTTAAAGAACTATTGAAAGAAGGACTTTATTATACTCTCAACAAATTAGATTTTTAAATTCATATTCAACTATTATTGGAAGTATGCCAAAAAGACACAATGGACCATAAATGAAATATTTTGTTTGAATTAGGTACAACTCTGAATTAAATGCTATTGGTTGTCTTCATTATTATCTCTGTTGACTTCATATATTATACTTCTCTCTTTGAATTAACTAATACTAAGTAACTAAGCATGTAAATTGTTAAAGAACTATTGAAAGAAGGACTTTAGTATACTCTTAATAAATTGCACTCTTTAATTCTCAATAAACTATTATTGGAAGTCGGCTGAAGAGATACAAGGAGCTGTCAATGAAATATTTTGTTTGATGTTTGAAGGATGATTATTGAAACCTGTTTTGTCAAATAAATTATAATAAACAATAAAAAAATTTAACACCTCTTTTCTGTATCATTTCACATAAGTTGTATTATTGCTCTGGTCTACAGAAATTCTGTGCCTCCTGAGCTATGCTTGTCATAACCAAGCCCTGGTAAGTAAGGTTGTAGTGAGGTGGAACTCTAGTGGTGGTGTTTGGGAAATCTCAAACCTAGAAATTTCTAGATGTTTCCAGTCTCTATGCTGCTATATCCTTTGATGAGTAGGAAATATTATTGTAGGATCAGTAAAATTAACATTGAGTGAAATCAATCTTGGTTTACTTCCTGCAATATGTTCATTGAGAAATAAGACTGACCAAGTTGAAGATGGTAAAAGGGTTTGTGTTACAATATATATATATATATATATATATATATATATATATATATATATATATATATATATATATATATATATATATATATATATATATATATTGTAACCAGACCACCATACAACCCCTTTATTACCTCGGTTGTAACAATTTCCTGATGAGCATGCTGCAGGAAGGAACTATCGATTGGCATTCCCCAATGCAGATGTTAACCCCCCCTACAACAATATTTCCTGCTCATCAGAGGATGTAGCACCATAGAGACTGGAAGCATCTAGACATTTCTATGTTTGGTTTTCCAAACAATGCAACTAGAGTTCCATCTCACTACAACCTGACTTACCTGGGTCTAGTTATGCCAGATGTAGCTCAGGAGGCATGAGATTCTCATGAACAAGTGCACTGAATGATGAGTGATGCAATAAAAACAAAATAGAATTGAACAACTGGATAACTAAAATTAATTTTAAGTAGCAATAATTTTATTTAATAACAGGTTTAAATAAATGTCCACCAAGCAAAATATTTCATTGACAGTCCCTGTATCTCTTAGGCCTACTTACAATAACATTTTAGATGGCTTAGATAATGTAATCTGTTGAGAGTATAATAAAGTCCTTCTCTCAAAAGTTCTTCAACAGTTTACATCTTTAATCATTTAATTAGTTCACAGAGAGGAGTGTTGTATATTAAGACAACAGAGAGAATAATGAAGACAACTAATAGCACTTAATTCAGAGTTCCACTTAATTGTGATTTGTATTATTTTAGGTAGTAGTCACACGTAATGTGGTTTAAATTATTCATGTATGAATATACCCTTTACAGAAATAATAATGAAGATAACTAATAGCATTGTATTTAATTCAGAGTTCCACTTAAATTTTATTTGTAGTATTTTAGATAGTAGTCACATGTAATGTGGTTTAATTATTCTTGTATGTAGCTATCCTCTACAGATATAACAATGAATATAACTAATAGCATTGTATTTAATTCAGAGTTTTACTTAATTCACAAATAGTTTATTTACAGTCCATTGTGCATCTTGGTATGTATCCAATAATAGGGCAATATGAATTAAAGATGGCAAGTTTTTTTAACCATTTACATTTACATTTTATATCTAATTCAAGAGTTCCAGTTAACTTTAAGTTAGTTAAAGTATGATACATATATTTTTATTCATGGTTATCCAAATCCAGGTTTGAATCCATGCTATATGCACATCCTAGTTCATTGGTTTGGTATTCTTATTTCTCGATTCGTATATATAACATGTTTTAATTCTGTGTTTATATTAGTTTTTTCAGAGTTTTCAAATAATAGATAAAATCTTTAATAAAAAATGATTTTCTTAATCTTTCAACTTATTTAAGTATGTGGTTCATTATACGCATATAATCATTAACTTTTATTGATATACTAATTCATATTTAAATGTTTGAATTTGTTCATAATATAGTATAAATTTACTAAATACATTCGTTTTGTATGTATATTTTCATTTTGATATTTTCTAATTTTATCTAAATTATAAATACGTTATTATAATTTAATTAATTATAGTTATGTGTAATATTCTTATATAATTAATAGGCAGGTGAGCATTTGTAATTTTATTTGGTTACTCTAATATCTAGCATAAATATTGCTGTTTCATCTGGCACAGATGTATGTTTCCAAATATAAGTTGATCAGCATTTTCATTTATACTTTATCAATAATAAACAATTTTCATAATTTTAGTTTCATTTATAATTTTCCAGTAATGAACGTATTTTCATGCATCTACATTTATTCATAATTTTTATTTTATTTATAATAAAGCCGTTTTGTTTGTCTTTTAAAAACAAATATAATTTTAGTTTAAGATAGACTTTTGAAAACACATATAATTTTAGTTTAAGAAAAATGTTTTGTCTTCTATAAACACACATAGTATCAGATATTTTTTATAAAATCATTATGTTCATTTATCCAGTTTGTTTCTTCATTTCCATGATGTGACTGCCTTCAAAAGGGGCATCATATTTCAGCTGAATGGCATTATTTCTTTTCTATGATATTTATCCAGGAAAATCTTGGAGGACCATGGCTTAGAATGGAGAGAAAAAGCTGTTACTATTTACCCTTCCATCATTATGTTTTCCTTAATAATGTTTTCTTTTTCCAGCATTAATAGAGGTTCTTTAACTGCTCTTAATATCTTTTTAAAATTGAAATCTTTTTTTCAAAATTCTTCTTTAACAGCTAATTGAAAAATATCTCTTTGAAAAAAAATAACTATTTGATCTCCTAAAAATCTCTTTGAAAAAACTTTTCAAAAATCTGCTCTGAACTTGCAACTTGACTATATATATTCTGATCCTTGGATTAATTAAACAGTTCAGCCCACATATCCTAGTCATCCCACAGCTCTCATTTAAGTCTGATTGCCTTTATCTTCATAATGATTGGATAATCTACTTTTTAGTGAGATAGATAAGAAAGCATGAGGATTAAGCCATGTTTTTCAATTTATTAAGACTGCCTCAAGCTGTTATCACACTTTATTCGAAAACATCCTTCCAAAAATTAAAAATGTAATCTTTTTAATAAATGCCAGCTTTTATTTACATCGTAATTTGAAACTATAAAATCAATAATGATTTTCTTTTAATTATAAACTTTTTGCTTTATTTCTTTTTTAATTTGATCAAATCATGCTAGTCTTTTTTAAATGGGGGGGGGGATCTTTTGAATATATATACGTGGAACAGTATATCTGTTTCAATATATATATATATATATAATATTCCATATTATTTATATATATATATATATATATATATAAATTATAGTATAATATGGAATCTTGGGAATGAGTAAAAATGTTCCAATTACATAAATATTCACATCATAAAAATTACTTTAAAAACAATAGATTTTATGTAAAACATAAATAGTTCAAGAACTGTCTTATGAGTTATAGAATAAAAAATGTCATGTTAGTATTAATGGAAGAAAATATGTAACAAAATTAAAGTATAATATTATTCTTGAACAAAATTAAGTCATGAAATTATCAATTTGTTTTAATATTTGATTGAATACAAGTTTAATTTACATACCTGGAACCTAATGAGTAATTATATAGAGATTTGATCACAGACATTCAAACTCCCTTCAGCTTTTTGCTCTTTCTCATGCAACTGATACACATGGTCACACACATGTGAAAAAAATAAATAATTCCAATATATATATATATATATATATATCATAAAAAAAATATATATATATATATTTCATACTGAACCAGCACTCATCAGTGGGTCCAGATAATTATCTCCCACATATATTTAATCAGTGCTTGATTTATAATAGCATAGCAAATCCTTAAATTTTAATGGACATGATTAAATCTATTCGATCCTCCAACTCTTCATCCATCCATACTATAGAAAAATATGATGGGCCCACATTCCTGATTGATGCCAATGAGGTTTCTGGGTCACTTAAAGTCAACATGGGAATGGGTCATAAACAGATATTTGGGCATTCTATCATTGGATTTTCAATGGTATGGATGGCTGAAGAGTTGGAGGATAGAGTATATTGAAACATGTATATTAATATATATTTATATATGTGTGTGTATCATTATATATGTGTGTGTGGGAGATGATGCCTCAATCAACTGATAAGTGGTGGTTCATCATAATATATATATATATATATATATATATATATATTGGAGATCATTTACCTTTTTCAGTATGTGCGGTTATGTGTATCCATTGCATGAGATAGAATGAAAGGTGTAGAGAGTTTAAACGTCAGTGTTCAAATCTCTTATACAATTTGTTTTAAGTAAATTTAAAAAAATAAAAACGGATATACAAAAATTTATAACAGCAACCATAGACTAAGATTACATAAAAGAGATGAAAATTTTCAAACTTATATACAATTAAATAACAAATGCACTTTTTGTCTCTATTTAGAGAGAGGCAAAACGTTCTCTATAGTAGTGCCACCAGTGCAAGCCAGAGTAATCAATGAGTGGTACTACTGTATGGAGAATTCAGACTGTTTTAATAACTTGTTCCAAGCTTAGGTAAAGGATCACTATGCTATGTTTAGTTGTTTTTATTTAGATAATGACTATTTTCTCTACATCATATGCTGATTTTGCTTTGCTAACTTAAGAATTACCATATATATATATATGAAAAACAAAAAACACAAGTTAAAAACTTGCATACGCTTGTATTTGTGACAATAGATGACGTTATACCAAAAACACCTTCAAGCATTTGTCAGAGTGAGTATTTCACTATCTATAACTTAATTTACACCTTCATATCATGATTTCAACTATTTACTATCGTCAGTGAAGGACAGGATTGAGAAATTACATCTAAAACACAAACTCTGAGCGTTTAAGAAACAGTTTCTATTCAGCTTGCAAGCGTGAATCTTTTAGACACGTAATGTCTTCAAACTCAGCATTGCATGCCAGATAGCTACATGGGTCTGATATCAGTTCAGCATCACAACATAGTAGAAGTCTCTGCAATATATATTATTGCAAGAAAGACCTCAAAGGTACATTTATAAAAAACAAAAAACACAAGTTAAAAACTTGCATACGCTTGTATTTATGACAATAGATGGTGTTATACCAAAAACACCTTCAAGCGTTTGTTTACATAAACGTCAGAGCGAGTATTTCACTATCTATAACTTAATTTCCACCTTCATATCATGATTTCAAGCTATTTGCTATCATCAGTGAAGGACAAGATTAAGAAACTAGATCTAAAACACAAACTCTGAGCGTTTAAGAAACAGTTTCTATTCAGCTTGCAAGCATGAATCTTTTAGACATGTAATGTTTTCAAACTCAGCATCCCATGCCAGATAGCTACATGGGTCTGATATCAGTTCAGCATCACCACATAGTAGAAGTCTCTGCAATATATATCATTGCAAGAAAGACCTCAAAGGTACATTTATGAAAAACAAAAAACACAATATAAAACTTGCATACGCTTGTAGTTATGACAATAGATGGCGTTATACCAAAAACACCTTCAAGCATTTGTTTACATAAACATCAGAGTGAGTGTTTCACTATCTCTAACTTAATTTCCCCCTTCATATCATGATTTCAAGCTATTTGCTATCGTCAGTGAAGGACAGGATTAAGAAACTAGTTCTAAAACAGAAACTCTGAGCGTTTAAGAAACAGTTTCTATTCAGCTTGCAAATGTGAATCTTTTAGACACGTAATGTCTTCAAACTCAGCATCGCATGCCAGATAGCTACATGGCTCTGATATCAGTTCAACATCACCACATAGTAGAAGTCTCTGCAATATATATATCATTGTAAGAAAGACCTCAAAGGTACATTTATGAAAAACAAAAAATTAAAAACTTGCATATGCTTGTATTTATGACAATAGATGGCATTATACCAAAAACACCGTTTGTTTACATAAACGTCAGAGTGAGTATTTCACTATCTCTAAATTAATTTCCACCTTCATATCATGATTTCAAGCTATTTGCTATTGTCAGTGAAGGACAGGATTAAGAAACTAGATCTAAAACACAAACTCTGAACGTTTAAGAAACAGTTTCTATTCAGCTTGCAAGCGTGAATCTTTTAGACACGTAATGTCTTCAAACTCAGCATCGCATGCCAGATAGCTACATGGGTCTGATATCAGTTCAGCATCACCACATAGTAGAAGTCTCTGCAATATATATTATTGCAAGAAAGACCTCAAAGGTACATTTATAAAAAACAAAAAACACAAGTTAAAAACTTGCATACACTTGTATTTATGACAATAGATGGCATTATACCAAAAACACCTTCAAGCGTTTGTTTACATAAACATCAGAGCGAGTATTTCACTATCTCTAACTTAATTTCCACCTTCATATCATGATTTCAAGCTATTTGCTATCATCAGTGAAGGACAGGATTAAGAAACTAGATCTAAAACACAAACTCTGAGCATTTAAGAAACAGTTTCTATTTAGCTTGCAAGCGTGAATCTTTTAGACACGTAATGTCTTCAAACTCAGCATCGCATGCCATATAGCTACATGGGTCTGATATCAGTTCAGCATCACCACATAGTAGAAGTCTCTGCAATATATATCATTGCAAGAAAGACCTCAAAGGTACATTTAGGAAAAACAAAAAACACAAGTTAAAAACTTGCATACGCTTGTATTTATGACAATAGATGGTGTTATACCAAAAACACCTTCAAGCGTTTGTTTACATAAATATCAGAGCGAGTATTTCACTATCTCTAACTTAATTTCCACCTTCATATCATGATTTCAAGCTATTTGCTATCGTCAGTGAAGGACAGGATTAAGAAACTAGATCTAAAACACAAACTCTGAGCGTTTAAGAAACAGTTTCTATTCAGCTTGCAAGCGTGAATCTTTTAGACATGTAATGTCTTCAAACTCAGCATCGCATGCCAGATAGCTACATGGGTCTGATATCAGTTCAGCATCACAACATAGTAGAAGTCTCTGCAATATATATCATTGGAAGAAAGACCTCAAAGGTACATTTATGAAAAACAAAAAAACACAAGTTAAAAACTTGCATATGCTTGTATTTATAACAATAGATGGCATTATACCAAAAATACCTTCAAGCGTTTGTTTACATAAATTTCAGAGTGAGTATTTCACTATCTCTAACTTAATTTCCACCTTCATATCATGATTTCAAGCTATTTGCTATCATCAGTGAAGGACAGGATTAAGAAACTAGATCTAAAACACAAACTCTGAGCGTTTAAGAAACACTTTCTATTCAGCTTGCAAGCATGAATCTTTTAGACATGCAATGTCTTCAAACTCAGCATCGCATGCCAGATAGATTCACGCTTGCAAGCTGAATAGAAACTGTTTCTGAAACACTCAGAGTTTGTGTTTTAGATCTAGTTTCTTAATCCTGTCCTTCATTGACGATAGCAAATAGCTTGAAATCATGATATGAAGGTGGAAATTAAGTTAGAGATAGTGAAATACTCGCTCTGACATTTATGTAAACAAACACTTGAAGGTGTTTTTGGTATAACACCATCTATTGTCATAAATACAAGCGTATGCAAGTTTTTAACTTGTGTTTTTTGTTTTTCATAAATGTACCTTTGAGGTCTTTCTTGCAATGATATATATTGCAGAGACTTCTACTATGTGGTGATGCTGAACTGATATCAGACCCATGTAGCTATCTGGCATGCGATGCTGAGTTTGAAGACATTACGTGTCTAAAAGATTCACGCTTGCAAGATGAATAGAAACTGTTTCTTAAATGCTCAGAGTTTGTGTTTTAGATCTAGTTTCTTAATCCTGTCCTTCATTGACGATAGCAAATAGCTTGAAATCATGATATGAAGGTGGAAATTAAGTTAGAGATAGTGAAATACTCGCTCTGACGTTTATGTAAACAAACGCTTGAAGGTGTTTTTGGTATAACACCATCTATTGTCATAAATACAAGCGTATGCAAGTTTTTAACTTGTGTTTTTTGTTTTTCATAAATGTACCTTTGAGGTCTTTCTTGCAATGATATATATTGCAGAGACTTCTACTATGTGGTGATGCTGAACTGATATCAGACCCATGTAGCTATCTGGCATGCGATGCTGAGTTTGAAGACATTACGTGTCTAAAAGATTCACGCTTGCAAGCTGAATAGAAACTGTTTCTTAAATGCTCAGAGTTTGTGTTTTAGATCTAGTTTCTTAATCCTGTCCTTCACTGACGATAGCAAATAGCTTGAAATCATGATATGAAGGTGGAAATTAAGTTAGAGATAGTGAAATACTCGCTCTGACGTTTATGTAAACAAACGCTTGAAGGTGTTTTTGGTATAACGCCATCTATTGTCATATATATATAAATAACAGAACAATAAAACTTTAATGTGTATTTATTCTTATAAATCAGATGTAAATTAAATAGCAATATAAATTTTATTTATTGTTTTTGAGTAAAATGAATTGAAGTGTTATACTAAAATATGTTTTAGAAGTTAAATACCAATTGATCATCCAAGTTTTTAAGCTTACGACTTATTTTTTTGAAAGCTTATCATGTATGTATTAAATCTTTTATCTTACACTATACTTGATGTTTAACATTAAAATTTAATGGGAAGAAAAAAAAATAGATAAAATTATAGTTTTTGATATAAAATTTCGGAATAACATAAAAATAAATTTTATACATATAACACATTTCAGAATGTAGTAAAATCAATAGTTGCATTATTATTATTATTTGGAAATTATATTTAACATTTGTTTAAGTTTTCAACAGAATAATAGTGCTATAAATGGAGGATAAAATATGTGCTTTGAATTATTATACATTTTTATAATCTAGAAAAATTTGGAAAAGTTTCAAAACCAAAAATTGTTAAATAATGGTGTTTGCAATTGCGTAAATATTAGTTCTAAATATACAAATCAAGCAATTTATGTTAATAGAAAAGTAAGCAGATAAAAAAAAAGTTTTATAAGACTATAAAATAATATTGGTTTTAAATTTGCATAGAGGCAAATTATTTTCACCAGGAATTCATTAATTTTATGCAAATAAGTTTATTTTAAATTTACCAAATAAAAATGTGAAAGTTGTTAAATAAATGAGAATCAAGATATTTATGAATTACAAATAACAACAGAGATCATATATAGTAAAATTTTTTATGTCAAAATGATAAAACCTCAACTCATGTGACAATTTATTCAAAATCTGCATTTATCTATTATAAAAAGCTGTAATATATTGGTGGTTGATTTGGTAACTGAAATATTGTTAACAGAGATAGACATACTGTTGATTTTTTTTATACAAAAACAATTACCTTCACAAAAACCTATGCCAAAAAAGATTTCATATTAACATTTTACATCTTAATACCAATCATAGCATTACAAAATAATTTAGCAAAATATAATAACTCGATCACAAATAAATAAATAAAAAACTTTACGGAGATACAAATCATGAAAAAATAATGTAATAGTTGTTCACAAAAAAATAATATCAGATTTTGACATTCAAATAACAAGTAAATAAAGACATAAAAACATTCTGTAAAAAAAGAAAACATAGAATTACTTATCACTTGAGAGATTATAAAATATTGAGCTGTGATCCATGATCCTTTACTTTTACAGTCTACCATTCCTTTGAACTATATATGTCTGATACATTCAGTAAAAATTAGTTTGTAACAAATTAAGCTCCATTATAATTAGGTGAATTTTTTTTTTTATCCATATTACAGAAATTACTGGTTGGATTACAATTTGAAATATAAATAAAAAAGAATAATCTTTTATTTAAATATTATTGTCAAAAGACTTATCAGATGGATTAATTAATTGGATATATGATTATCAGAATAATATATCTCATAATTTAATTAAAAATTTGACCAATCAATCTGTCTAAAAGAATTTTCATTTCTTCATTTAATTGTTTTGCATTAATAATAGGTTCCACATTTCTATATTTAACAGAATCTTATTAATAAAATATTTGTCTAGATTTGAATTTTTTTTTTTTTTTGCTTCCTTCCTACTTCATCTTTTCCAATTTTTTTTCAACATTAATTTTGCATTATACAAAATATTGCTAAAATCAATGTTAATATGATAAAGTGTGTAAAGCAGTCTCGCATTGGTGGTTGAGAGGTCAGCACGACTGCCTTACAAGCAGTTGCCCAGGTTGCAGGTTCGCATCCCGGTCAATGCTATGACACTTAAAAAAAAAGTGTGTAAAGCAAGTAAAATGGACATTTATAATTGTACACTTTTGTTTTTGAAATGTTCTTTCATTTTAAACTTCAGTTTAATTGATATCAATTAATTACTTTCAATTTTTACTTTTATCATTTTGATATCCAACAACTATAGACTTCATAAATAACAGAAATAATAATTTAATATAAATTGTTTCATGATTGCAAAGTATACCTGGGCCTCATTTTATGCGGATTATTTTAATGCGGTTTTGATGTTATGCAATTCATGTTTCTTCTTAATATCTTTCATATTTCACTATATTTATTAGATATCAAGAAATTTCAAGTATTAATAACTTATTTTCACTTGAAATACTTTTTTTTTTCAAAAATATAATGTTATATTAGCAGCTAACATGAATATGGCCTGAAGCTGTATTTAGAATATTAGCTTCTATGTAAATAATCTACTTATACTAATGAGTAAATAATAATAATAATAATAGATTTATATTTACATATAAAAATATCACAATAAATATAATTTTTTAGATTTTTAAAATAAATAATAATGAAGATTTTTGTTGATTTTATAAACTGAAAATAATCTTTCTAATGATAATCTATAACAATCTCCTTTTTTTACAATCTCATTTTTTAAATATAGAAAAAAAAACATTAACACAGCTGAAGACTGAAAGTGGCACTAGTTGTATGTCTCATGACGAGTCTGATTTCTTAACATTTCACAAATGAACGCATATTGTCAAATAGCCAAATAACCGCTAATGATTAAAATATGTATGGAAAAGTGGAAAATTAAAAACTGTAGTTAATAAAAAAAGTAAAAACAAGTTTGTCTTGTATTATTTTTTTTTCAAATATTTGAAATTTTTTATTAGTCATACATTATTTCTTTATTTTTTTAATGTGAATTTTAAAGTAATTTTTCCATCTTGCTTTGCTTTTATGCGATTTCTAAAAATTACAACCCCTATCCCCATGTCTATTTTTGTGCGATTTCTTTTGTGCGCATTTTCTGAGGAACCTATCTACCCCATAAAACGAGACTCAGATGTATATGATTTTATTAATTATTTAAATATCTCAAGAATGATTTTGATTCTCTGCAATCCCAAGATGATATAGTAAAAATATATAAATTATACATATTAAACCACTACACATCACATGATCACCTTTCTAGGTGCAATACTCTGAGATCCAAGACACATCACTGATGAAATCCACAATCTTGAATGTATTCTGGGGATATTGGATGGGCGAAAGCAGTAGTTAAGTATATTATACATAAACCTTCCTGCATCCATTGATTACTCTGGCTTGCACTGACTAGTGCTACTGTATGGATAGTTTTGCCTTTGTGCAAATTATACGTATATATGAAATAAGCTTGCATGAATGATAATAAATGTATCCATATTATAGTAGAAGAGTCTTATTGGATTATTTGAGTAAGCTTTATATTTAGTATCTATATACATATTTAAAAAATAAAAAAAATATTTCAAGAAAAAAAAATAAATAAACAGACCAAAAAAGAACAACAACAAAAACTTTTGTCAATAATACAAAATGTTAGTCTAAATATATATATATAACTATGCTTACATTTATTTTACACAATATTTATTTTACTATTTATTTTAAAAAATCTATAACACAGTTTCCAATTAAATTTTAAAAAGTCATAATGTAATTTTACATTTTCCTTTTTTTTTTTTATTAACAAATTACTACCACTATTAGCATAGTATTCATTTATTTTATTTGTATATTTTTTAAAGCATTGTGGTATTTTTTTAAAATTAAATTTACGAGTTTATGATAACTTATATTACTAGTTTGTACATTATACAGGCTTAACACCTGCATTTGTATATGTAATATATGCGGAATTCAAACTCAGACTTTCACATGAACCAGGACTTTTAGTGCCATTTTATATTGTTGCCATACCTGATCACACACATGTTGAAAAGATAATTGAAAAGTAGCAGGCTTATGAGTAGTATTTCCTGAATCAATTCCTAAAAGAAGATGGGAATCATTGGAGCAAATAAATAGTCTACACTTGTTATAAATTTAATATTTACTTTTAGCAAAGTGCAAAATATTTTTGAAAGCAAATAATAAATGGGAGGTTAGATGACATTTGAATAATGGAAGTAAAAGACTGGATTATGACATAAAAATCTTTAGCTCTTAAATCTTCTATTCTGTCATTGCACTAAACTGTGCTATTATTTATAAAGAGGAATTCATTTTCTTGTTTTATATATTGATATGACATTGCTTCAGATGCCTAAATTGATCTAAAATTTTTGTCTATTTTCTTAAAACTGTATTTTAAAAAAATTGAAAAAGAAAGAGAGCAATAATAAAAAATAATCAAAAAACAAAATATTAAACTGTAAACTAATTTATAAAAAAATAAATCCTATTGGATTATTAACTATTTAAGAAATTGTATACAATTATAGGGTAGCTGTTGTTTAGACATCCACACTGTGTGATGGCATTGTTTTTCTTGAAAAAATATAATTTATGAACATTCCCAGACCTTTTTTTTAAATTTGAATTCCTTGTTTTTTTACTTTTTTTTTCTTATTTACAAATAAATTAAACACAAATTTTATTTATTTTTTTGTAAACATTTATTTTTATTAACATCAACAAAATATAAAATAAAATCAACATTTTTCATTTTTTTATGAGTTTCTTTTTGTTTTTTAAATGTAAAATTTAGTACGCTTATTACGTTGCATTTTTGGTTTCCTATTTTTGTTTAAAAAATAAATCTTAAAGTTAGTAAGCTTTTGTTTTTTGGTTTCACCTTTTTTTTTAAATAACATAAACAAATATTACAATTTCTTTTTTTTTTTTGGTTTCACTTTGTTTTTGTTTTTAAAACAACATCAACAAATTTAAAACTTATTAGGTATTTTTTTTTTTTTTGGTTCCGCTTAAAATGATATTATTTAGCTATCATCCTGTATATATTCAGAATAATTTATTTTGATATGTAACAGTGTATATTTACGTGTATGTGCAGATATGTGTGCACATTTAATATATATTAATGTATGCATGCATATAATGTATAAGCAGTTATAAATTTAAAATTAATAAAATGATATCATTAAATAAAGTTGCATGAACATTATTATGTGTGTGTAACCACTCACCTATATATGTGAGAGAAGATGTAATGCAATAGATTTAAAGAAGCATTACAACTCTTTTAAATTAATAATATAAATTTGAAATATTCTCAGTTAAAAACTCTTTATTTAAATGCATTGGTATATAAATTTCAATTTCTGGGATAGTCTCACACACATATACAATAAAATGTTTACAAACTTAAACTCCTTTAAAAAAGTTATTGTTAATTCTTGGAAAACCATCTGTAAGCAATCAGCAACAACCGAAATCAATCTATCCATAGGATCTTATAAACATTGCCCCTGCTTATATATTCCCTATATAGAATATCCATTGCAATCTTTCAACAATAATTAGAAAACAATAAATTTCTTAAGATAGCAATTAATGAAACTTGGGATTAAAATTTTAAATGTATTTTAAAAATAAAAACTTGCCTATTTCTTAAATTAAATTCTAAAACTCTAAACACTTGTTAAATAATAACTTAGTCAGTTATTATTCTATTCCTTGCTAATATTTGTTATATATATATTTACTTTATATATATATATATATATATATATATATATATATATTTTTTTGGTGCCTTTAATGAGAAAAGGCCAAACTTGGAAAGCAAATATATGGATGTTCTTTTATGTCTCAAATGAAAATAAACATAGAATTTTGCAACAATAATCTTAGTACCGCCCCACTTGACACCAAATGTAATGAATAATTAAATAAACATATTATGTTGCTACGTTGGCATCCAAAGAATGGAACATCTTTCCCATTATACAATCATCAGTTAACTGGGACCAACAGTTTTGGTGCCAAATGATGGACAATATATCATATAGACATATTATATCTCAAATGTAATGGAACATCAATATAGAAAAGAAAATATGTTCAAACATTGGATGATAAATGTAATGGAATATATATAATCTAAATGAATCCAATTGTTGAGAAAGCCTAATATAATAAATTGTATAATTTAAATGAAGAAAGACAAAATTATCCCAGTTATATTTAAATAAATTGTTTATTGCCCTTCCAACTAGCTATACATAAATAAATCTAAAATCATACAGAGCAATGAGATCATCTTATAATTTATTTTCAAGGTTGATATGACTAACTAATCAAATATATATCAGAAACAAAGGGAATTCTATTAAATCCAATATACACATCTATTATGTAAATTTATGTATATCTAAACATATCAATGAATAACAATATGTGTAAGTGGCTTAAAGACTAAATAATAAGTGAAATATGAAGTTATCCTCTATTAAATTGTGAATTCAATTAATTTCATAATGCCAGCTTAAAAGAAAAATAAGAATAAAATATTAATACTTTCAAATAAATTACAAAGCTTACTATAAACAAATAGTACATCCTTTATTTTTATATTAGGGTTTAATTTTAGGTAATATCAATGTTTTAAATACAAACCCAAATAATAAATATACATATATACTTACAATAAGTATATATATATATATATATATTAAATATATAAAGACATATCTGTGCTTAACAAGTAGATATCAATATAAATAAAATCCATATTTATATTTTTCAGATATTTAAAATAATAAAAAAAAAAATATTATATACAGCAAATACATATAAATTATTGTTTTGGTATGCATAAGAATCATTATATAAATTTTAAAAAAAAAAATGGAAATAAATTAATAATAAAACATTTTTTTTTTTAATAAAAATTTGCGAATATAAATTTACTTATTAAAATATACACAACAACTCATATGCAACCCAAACTTATAAGCCATACTTTAAGATTTTAAATTACTTAAGTGTTAATTTTGACACCTGTTAAACGTTTATTGCTGTTAGAAAACAAGACGCTTGAATAAAATATTTATAAAACGTTATATTTTTATAATGAAAAATAAAAGTAAACAAAAATATCGATCTCAAAAATATATTTATATATCATTTATACATATAAATTATTAACTACCTTTCAAAGTTCACATGTCCAGTTTTCCTTCAAAAGTCAACTTATTTCTTTGTTTTATTTCTTTATCCGTTTAATATTAGAATGCATTCTAGTTAAGGTGAGGAAACTATCACGTTAAAGAAAATTGTCAATTCTTGGATATATGTATATTTTTATCCTTCTAAAATTTCTTTCCTTGAAAAATAAATAAATAAATTGAAATGTTAAATCCAATATATTAATTCTAGTTATCTCCAGATTATTATTAGATTGACCATTATAGATTCCAGATAGCTATGTCAAATTTCGGCTTCAGACACGATGAAATATATGTATTGAACTTTTCTTAGTTTTTTTTCTTTTTAAACTGCCTTGGAATAAATGAAAGAAAACAGTGCAGCCTCTTGGCTGCGATATATTTCTATTAGCCTGTCATGATTTATGTATTTACCATAAAAATCTATCTTATTCCAATATTCTGAAGAATGGTAATTTCAAAGAAACAAAGTACAACAAAACTTTATCCTTTTGTTTTTCTAATCACCATCCTAATAATACTAATGGCTTCTTTCTTCTTGTTGTTGCTGTTGTTCCACGTGCTAGCAAATGCTGTTTTGAAAACCCTCGTTACGCATGTTTTCTTTTAAACAATTAACATTAAAATAAAAATAAAATATCAAGCATATATATATAAAAAATATTAAATTGAAAATTTATTTGACAGCTTTAAAAATATACATAAATAATAATATTGCATTTTTTTAATAATCACTGCAAATAAAATAATTTTTTTATATAATCAACAATTTATATGTCTTTATTTATTTATAATAATTAAATATTCATAACGATGTACCATTAACATATAAATAAAATAATAACTTCAAACAATAACTATACCTAATAACCATAAACAATAATAATACTTCATGTATAAACATCAACTCAAAGAGGTTTTTTTTTTATATATAACAAATGATAATTTTTAAAATATAGATAGACTTATCGATATTTACAATATATATTTACTTTATAACCCACCTGCGTGGATCATTCAATGCACTAATGTTTATTTAATCTATATTTAAGAATTAAAATATATTAAATTAGAAACAATGTGTTGCATATCATTTGTAGTCCTTTCCAAATCTTAGTTAAATTCCTTAATACTAGCCTTAATTATTAATGTACGCATCAACAAATTACACATTTATTATGGTTTCTTTTTTTGGTACAAATAAATTTGAAAAAAAAACAAGATGTTCACAGCTACAGTGATATATCAGTTGTGTAGATTGAACAAAATGGTCATTAATTGCAAGAATTGAACAACATCTAGATTTTTCTGCTCTATATTCTTTGTCTCATTGAGGTTATCAAGAATACATTATTTGATGCATTACCTCTTTTATAGTATTGTTCAGACATACCCTTTGACAAGGTTTTGCAGCTTAAAACTTGGCTATAGAAGTGTTTAAACCCTCCAATAATTATTGCTTGGTCAAATCATGTGATTTCAATAAAAAAATTGAACTTTATTTACAATTAACAATTTATACATAATTGTAAGACACACCCTCACATGACACCATAAAAAAGTGTGAAGTGTGCGAATTTGCTGAAATAATTTACTGCAATGCGACAACATGGCCTGCAATGTATAGTGCAACAGAACTGTTGTTTACATGTAACACATGGCCGCTAAAATACATTCGTCCATGTAAACAGTGTTTTTATGTGTTTTAGCACATAAATTGCACCAACATGTGGTGTGGATGTCTAGTCAACAATTATCAATTATAGTAAGTCAATATCAGAGCCATCCTTTGGATTTTGATATCCCAGGCAAAAATATAAAATGGGGCCTCCTATAAATAAAAAAGTGAATAAGAAAATAAAATCTTTAATTTTTAATACAAGAAAGGAACATATGCAACATTTATTCTTATCTAAATAGTTATAATACATTAATATTAATATAAAATAAAAACAAAATTAATATAATTTTATTTTCCTTGCTTTAATTTCATTAAATTGATCTATTCTCACTTAAATTTAAGTCTTTACATAATTTCTTTTTGATGGAATGCAAAGTTAGGTTCGATAGACTTCCTTGTGTCATTGTGGATCTGAAATAGTTTTTTTTATTATATTAAGTTTTGACAAACTACATTTGGCCTCGTTAGTAGTTTATAAAAATGTTTGAATGGTGAGACATTTGGAAATTAGGTGTGCTTCATTTCAAAAATAAGCTTTAACTTTATGTATAAGAATTTGCATCAAATGTTAGTCTTTTAGTCTATTTTATTAATGAATGTGATATATATTGTGTTGTTGATTAAAATAAGGTAGCTTGGTGCAGAGCCATACTAGCCCCCAGGAGATCCAGATATAAAACCGATTGACAAACTTCAGGGACGCTACTGGTCAACATAGTATTTTATAATTGTATATTTGATTTTAAAGATTATTATTATCATTAAGTAATTAAAAAGATAGAAGGTATTGTAAAAGTTTATAATAAAAGGTTAAATTAAAAAGTTTAAAAAAATGAGATTCACTAAAAATTATTGAGAAAAAAAATCTTAAACTTCAATTAATGACTCAAATTTATCTACAAAAAAAAAAAACATAGTAGAAAAAATATATTCTGTAATTTGTAAAAAAAAAAAAAGGGTTATAAAAAAGATTGAAGGAAAAGTAGCCAACAGAATCATTTTAAGTTAAACTTCAAAATTAAAAAAAAAAAAAGACAAAACTAAACAGCCACTTTTCACATTAATGTATACTTTTTAGTTATTTTTTTGTTTGTTCCTGATATAAATATTTATCTATGATGAGTTTTCTTGTTAAGTGAGTATATATAGTTTTCCTGCATTCTATTCTCAAGGTCACATAAACATTTCCTTTGTAAATATTATGCAAAATTTATATAAAAAAAAGAGACAATTTAGATATAATAATTTGCAGTTGATATATTTATCTTGTTAATATTTTTTAGTGATAATCGATTTATATTTTGTTATCTAATGAATTTAATTGTTATCACTGCATATATAAAATACTAACTTTTTATTTTTTTGTATTACAAAACATCATCACTTTAATTATTCTCTTACTGAATTATAATTATTTTTTTATGATAATAATATACAACTCATAATTAAATTTATTAAGTGCTAGCAGATGATCTAATAATAATGTGAAAGACTAAAACTTCAATAGAAGTGCCTTAAAATACTTATATGATAGACAATCAAATTTAATAATGAGTGCACTTGGAACTCTCAATTCAAGAACACAAACCACTCTTTTTCTTGTGTTCTGGCTTGTGTTCTTGAATTGAGAGTTCCATGTGCGGTCATTATTACATCTGATTGGCTGTCACATTACCATTTTAAGGTGCTTCGGTTGAAGGTTTTAGCATTTCATGTTATTATTAACTCATAATTATTGTTGTTAAGTTTTTTTTTAAATGACCCCAAAATATTTCTAACATATTTATTTTACTAATAGAATTTTCAACCCTCATAGTAATCAGAATCTATCAATAATAAATCTAATGTGCAGAGTTATTTTCTAACAGTGACATGGTCACTATGAAGTGAACATGCATTAAATTAATAAAGCTAAGATTTTATATCAAGACTTTTAAAGGCTACCTTTATTTTTGTTAAATGTTTATTATAATGAATACATTTTAATTTTTTATGCTGATTTTTCTATAATATATGAGCTATTGAAAAGTAAATTTATTCCTCAGAAAAATCAATTAAATGTTGAATACTTTATTATTTTTTATTGTTAAAACAATTATTTTCAGTCAACTTTTCTTTATATTAATTAAATATCTAAATTTTAAATTCTGATGAATACTTTTTGTTTCTTGTCATAAGATTTACTATTCAATCAACTTCCTATTTTGTTTTATTTTTAATAATGAAAAAGTAAACTTTTGTCAAGAAATTAGCATATTAAAATAAAATGCATAGTATGCTCAATTCTAACAAAATTTTCATATATATATTTTTTTACTTTTTGTATTAATTTCTTTTTGTATAATTTTACTAAATGTGCTATAATTCAAAATTTTGCCAAATGTTACTTTTTATTGAGGTTTATATTTTGAAATATACATTTCAATAACTAATTATTTTGTTGGCTTTTTAAACAAATATTTTATAATAATTATTACTTAAGGTAATAGGCATAATATTTTTAAATATTCCATTATAGGATAAAATCTTCAACAGCAGCCTTTAAAAAAGAAATAATGAAAGAAAAAACATTTCTCACTAGATTAACTATTTATAAATTATGAAAATGGAAAAAAAAAAAATTTCCTGGATTTGTGCACATTTTTTTTTACTTATTCACAATCATATTAAAAATATCTATATGATCATATACTAATCAATAATTGTAACAGTAATGAGGAAATCACCTCGCTACATATGTGGTGTATAAATTTATAATGCTTGAGGAATACTCTCATTTTTAAAATACAAGATAAACTCTTTGAAAAGATAAGTAGTCCACCTTATTTTTTTAACCTAAATATGTATATGCATTATACCTTTTGTTTAGGCTACACATGCTGAGCAAAGCCAATTTCTTTAAAAAATTTAAATTGAGATGATTATAATTGTTATAATTGTAATAGTAATGTTTAAAGAGATTTAAAAAACTTATTAAAATGAATACATAATAAGTCAAAGAATATTTTAAAACTATTTTAATTGTTAAAATTGTAAAAAGAAAGCAGAATAATTTAATATTTTGTGGTTAAAATAATTGGTATTAGTTATACTTGGAAATATATTTAATATTCTGCTAAATAAACATTTGAACAACACCAAATTTTAAAAAAAATGTTAAATAATGTTGAATAAGTTACTAAATTTATTCTTAAAAGTAAGTTAAAATTGTGTAATAATTATTTATTAAAGTTTTTATATTTTATGGCATACCAAATGTTTCAATTTTACTTATTGTTATACAAAATATTAAAATTTACTATTCTAAATATAATTATTACATTTAATATTTTATAATATGTATTATTTTGTAATTAAATATTCATTTAAATTTTATTTCAGATAATAGATTTCAAAATTGCAACATTTATGTGTGGAATAGCAGATCACATAATTGGCAATATGTGTATGATGCTTGCATGAATTCTAAAATTAATGATGAAAATGGAAGCATTTGTACGTGATAAGATAAATCTGAAATATTATTTAATTTTTAAAGATATTTTAAACTAATAAAAATAGACTAAAATTGCTACATTAAATTAAATATTTTTTTTTGTAATATAAAATATTCCTTTAAAATTGAATGAATTAATAAAATGTATTATTTTAAAATATTTTTGTTTGGTTATAAAATAAATTGGTATTAAATATTTTTTATATTTATTATTTAAAGGGTGTTTCATTATTTTATTTCCAATTTTTATAAATAATTAATTAGGAAATATGTAAATGAGTTTGTAGTCTGATTATTTTTATTCAATCAAATCTTTTAAAAAAAAAGGGTATAAATACAGTTTGTAATTGGAAGAATAGTTGTTGTAGTGTTGAAAAATGGTGTTAAATAGTATCAAGTTATATTACTATAGGTTAGTAATATAATAAAAACTAACAGTAAATTATCTAAAATCTTAAATATTATTATTTTTTAAAAGTCAAAAGGATAAAGAAAGTTAATATTTAATTCAACAATATGTGTGAATAAATTCATTAAATTTCCTATCAGTAAATTATTCTGAAGCTTGGTTGAAATTCCTTAGTAATTTATGGATCAAAACCTTATAGTCTGTTGTATGGGAAGATTAAAGATGAGAAACTGAAGATTTTATGGAAGTACAGTTTTTCCAGTGCTATATGAGAATTTAAATATTTATTTATGTGAAGTATTTCAAAATTATACATGAATATTATCTAGAGGTATGCTATATATAATGAATATGTCTGTATTTATAAAGTAAAAAACGTTAAAAAAGCAAAAATATACAATTTTAAGAATTTATCTATCTTATGAAAACCATTGTATGTATTTGGAAAAGTCGTCTGTGGAAAATATACATAAGAAACAAACAATGTGCTACATTTATGAGAATACATGATACAATCATTAATATAAATTAATTTATATCTATGGGAATCAATAAACATTTTTAAAGAAAGCAGTTTTAAAATTAACATACTGACTAATTAGCATGTTGCTGCATTTCATGAATGAGTCATTATTTCCAACACCTAATGAAAGGTCAAACAGGCATAAATACATTAACTAAAACAATAATGATGCTAGCATGTCATAAGAGAAATACGGATCTTATGGTACTTTGAATTCTTGAGGATGAATGAGGGTTGATACGTCCGCCATTTTGACAATACGGTATCAGTGGAGAAGTTTGGTTTTAAGGTCCACAGCACAATGAAAACACTATAAACCTCATGTTTTACAGGGAGTAGTGTCCTTGATTACGAACGATTTTGAAAAGTAGGACAGGAGCTTCGGGAGTCCGATGTCTCCAATGACAAAACAATAAAGGAAATATATGTAGAAGTACCATAAGAGAAAGGAAAGGTATGCAGCAGGATTATACATGTACAATAAACTTAATATACTATATTCTGAGGCCTGTGAATGGTTTGACTCCTGCACAATGACATATTTGAATAAATAATCATTCTGAAAATTATACTAGAAAATAACTCTTTAACTAAGACATTAAACTAACAAAATTTTATATTTAATTTCAATTCCCATATACATATTAACTTATAGAATTAGCCCTTTAGGCAACAACAAGAAAAGGTGAAATAATTATATTAAGGTTCATGATCTTTTAAAATGAAAATTTAAAGACAAATTCAAATAATAAAGTAAAATATGCATCCACAATAAAATATTTTAGATAAAAAAACATGAATAACAGATTTAGATATGACACCAACCTAGTGAGCAATTTCTGTTACAAATGAATACAACTTTATTAATAAATTTAATTGAAGCCCCTGCTTCTTTCTCCATCAACCAAATAAAATAATTACTTATTATACTCGTGAGGTTGACGGACATCGGCATATTAAAGAAAATAAATTATATATCTATATTAAACAAAATAAGTTAAATATTTAATTGAGCCACACAAAACTATATAACATAAATTAAACGTGAAAGGTAAGTTAAAATACATTATATTAGTAAGGGATTACATAGAGAGAATTTATGAGCAAAATTAGCAGAAACATAAATTAATATCAATTAAATGGTTTAACTACATCTTATTAGAAAGTACAAAAGGAATTTCCATATTAAGGCAGCTCTATATTACGTGAGGTTACCTCTGCATAGCAAGTAGATGGAGAATAAGCAGTCAATCAGTTGGGTCATCATATACGGCCGGTCAGATGGATGGAACATGGTGGCAGCAGGTAGACAGTTCTCCGAGAAAAGAAGAGCAAGGTGATTCTTTTCTACTCCCAGTTCATAGCACCAAACTTCTGTTGACTTCTTAAATTTTTAAGGTCTGGAAACACTTTCTGAAAATTTATTTTAGTGAGACATTCTCATAGTTCAAAGTAAAAACCAAAAGTAACTGACTGAAAAGTAACTAAGTTTAATGACTAACTCAATGTAACTAAACTGACTGAAAAGTAACTAAACTAATTGACTAAAAACTGACTTCTTTTGTTCTATGGCCCTTCTGATACACATTTTAATCTCACCAAAAATGCAATTTTAGTTTCCCACAGCTATCTCTGCAATCTCTTGATTAAATAAAAAACAACATTTAATTAGCAAAATATTTTTAAAACAGATAAGGCTCGAGATACCATTTGATATACTTTTAAAGATTTGAAAATAACTAAATAAAAAGAATTTTAATTGATTTATAATTTTAATTAATGAAAACCAGCCAAATCTAGATAAAGATTATTTCAGTATTTCAAACCTCCCCCATTTTTCTTTGTTTTTACATTCCAATACTTTAATTAAATACACATATATAAAATATATATTTACACTTATATAAGAACATCTAATTTTGAGCAATAAATATTAATAGAATCCATTGCTTCTTTCATATATAAATGCATCACGCACACTACTGTTTTACTTTACTAAATAATTTTAATAATTCATTGGATAATTATGCCTACAGTGTGTGGGTGAATGACATATTTATGGTGAGATCTGAATTGCAGGCCCCACAGGAGATCAGTGTATATGGTGAAGCATGAAGCTTGATGATCATTAGACATTGACTGCTTCACTTTTCCCCACTTAAAGTGATCATAAAAAAAATCAATAAAAAATTACCTTCATTGGAGTCTAATATAATTTTGGTGAGAAAAACAACCTTAATAAATGAGCAAAAAAAAACTGCCTGTTATTTGAATCGAGGTTCTAGTATGGAAATGAAAAAAATCTTTCATTCATTTTTTATATTTTTGCTGCAACTTCTTATTACTTTTTTCATTAACTGAAATTATTGGTATACGGATTCATAAATTAAAATGTCCTTTGGCACTTTTTTATTGTTTTCGACTGTTTATCTATGGCTGCTTAGGAATTGATAATTTGGGAATGTCCATTTTCATTTTCTATTGTCTTCAACTTTGTTTATCCATGGCTGCTGCTTATTTTTTTTTCAATATTTTTCTGGATCTGGAGGTATATAAGGGTTATAGACATGTCTTTCTAGATTTCTTACTAAAATATCAAAAGAGGTGAAAACATTGTGCTTTGGTATATTATTATATTGTTCTTTATTAAAAGTATCTTGCTTTAAAATAATTTCTCTAACTTTCTGTGATATAATGGCATCCACTATAATATATTCACTTTGAGAGTTGAGATGTTTTTCTCCATCTTTTATGAAACTATTTTTTTCAAAATATGCCCATGCTTTCAAACAGATTTCATCTTCTCTGTCTAATGAGATCAGCTTCTCATCAATTTTGTTCTGATTATATTTCACAAATAAATGATTATGGGATTTATTAAAATGGGCAGTATTGTACACACCTAAAGATTTGTCCACTTCCTTCATTTTCATATCAGAAGGCCATTCAGCATCATTCCTAAACTTATAACTTTGATGTTTTCATTAACCCTTCATCATCACTTTTCCACAGAACATCCATATAGTTTTTATGAAAAGGTAACTCAGAATTATCAATTATGATTTTAGAAGATTCATCCAAAACAGTATGTATTGTTCTATTGATATTTTTCATGATCAATACAGCCACTCCATTAGATGGTGCTAAACTGGTATCATCACTTTGAGATGGGCTGGCTTGCAGTAGATTTAAAACCATCATTTCCTCATTACTTTCTTCATCTTTAGCTAAATCTGCTAGAGTAAAACTTTGACTGTGAGTAACTTCTGTCAAATTAAAAGCTAATTCTTTACTTTTTTGTTGAATAGAATTGGCATCTCTCTTCACCAACAGAATGTCATGAGGTCCCAACCTTATTTTAATTGATTGAGGTTCCATGTCATCTGCTTCAATGTCTTTTAAAAATGCTTCCATGAAAATTGGTTTTTATCTTTAGTTTCAGCATCACTATCCTTTGATCCAAAGGTGGAACCATCTACAAATATTTCCAGTTCTCATGTTTGGTTCATCAGATCCTTTACTTGGTTAGCCTCCTGATTCTTTGCAGTATCTTAAATTTCATTCTCAACTTTCATGTCTTCTATTACTGTGTTTTCCAAAATTATTTCTACATAGACTATCTTGTCTTTGGTTAGATCAATAAGCTCATTTTTCTTGGGAACATGTACATCATTGAAACCATCAGCTTGTATGTCCTGAGTAGTACTAATCTTATCAATATTTGATTTTATTTCAGTTAATTGGCACTCTATAGTCAAACTCATATCATTTGGAGAATTTTGAATAATGGCCATTTTCTTGATCTCTGACTTTGCTTCCATTGATTTACATTCGATGTCTAAAGCCACATTGTTAGCATCACAGTTCATTGTCTCTGGGGTCACATCAATCATCTTACTCTCTTTCTCCTCAACAGCTTTGGCAGTATTACTGTTGTCTGTTTTACTTTTGGTTGATTTTATATGACCAGCAAGGTGGGTCCTTTCAAAATGCAGTTCCTCTCTAACTTCTCTCACCAACCCTATGAATTCCTTCTCTTGCTCTACAATTTTTTCCATTGTTTTTCATACTCTTTCCTCATGTCCTGAAGTATACTATACATCATGGCTATGCACTTCCATTCTTCCTCTGGCATCATTGTTCTTATGTTTTCTTCACAATTCACTTTTTTTCTTTCTTTTGAAAGATAGTCAATTTTACAAGCATCTGTGAAATATATTTTAATATTTTGCTTTAAACTTTTCTTATTATGTGCAGGATATACTCCTCTCTTCAACTGTCTCCATTCTGCGATTTTTTGTTGCTGCTGACTGTTGCTGATAACAGGGAAAAAAAATTTGATCATAATGTGTATGTGTATGATCTAACAGAATTCAACTGTCTTGCTGCTTGATCTTTGGGTTGTTTTTCTGCAGCTATAATAGATTCTTACAAAACAAAAAAAAATGATTAGTGATTTGTTTCAGCTATATCATATATGTCTGCTCATTACAATTATACAAAACAAAACAGTGGAAGAAATATTTTAACTCTCTCTCAACCCCTAACATGCTGGTTTGAACTCATTTTGATATCTTATTTTTTTTTTTTATATTATCTGTTGGCACCTTTATATAAAGGCACCAGACAACAGTATATAAAATAAAATTTCCAAACATTTACATCTGAGCTATTCAATTAGTAAATATAAATAAGTATTTGTTTACACATGATTAATTCTGATTACATATATAATGTAAAGAAAATACACTAAACATGAATGTAAAAAAATACACTAAACATGAAGTGCACCTTGTTACAATTTCAAGGTTTATAACTTATGGCTGAAGTACATAGGTTTTATTTATAAAACATTTTTATTTTCACGTATATAACATAAGAAACACATTTTATATATTTATAAAACCAGATACAAAAAAAAAATCACTTATGGGTGTAATACATGGGTATCAAAATTCTTTTTCTTTTTAAAAACAAGATTTTTACAATTGTAGCTATAAACATGGAAATACAATATTTTTTCTATAGTTACACAACCAGATACAAATTTTTTTTTACATTTATGGTTGTAACGCATGGACATTGGTTATAATACAAAATTTTCACATTATATATATATATATAACAGAAAAACAAACTCAGATAGGAAGGAAATATACATATATATCAGAAATGATCTCTTCAGGGTGTGGAATTATTAATGAAGCCCCAAGATTGGGCGTAAAAGCCTGGGGAAAAAATCTACTGTACCAGTAAAAACAGTATGCTCACTTAACAAGATTCAAATCCTAAGCAAAAGTACCTCGAATCCAAGCATGCTCGAGATACAAGGCTTGGAGCAATCCCGAATTCTAACCTATTTGTCTATTCTTTGAATCTCTGACCCAATGACCAACAATCCTGATGATATAGTACAATTATTTTAATTCTAGGCCCAGAAGCAAAGCAGTAGAGCATAAGGTCAGACTGATGATGATGATCAAGATCAGATTAGCCCAGGAATTACATTTATGAAAGTTATATTTATTAATGCTAAGTTATTAGTTAAAGAAAATAATTCTAACTACTAATTAGAAAATAATAATTCAACAACAAACCAGGATTTACATGAAATATATATTTAATAAAATATTGTGAAAACACACACACACACACATATATATATATATTACAAAAGGTTTCACGCTTAGAATGATATTGTATATTTACAAAACTTGGGATTTGTTTTTATAAAATCCCCTTTACATTAATTATTTAACAAATATAATTTTATGGAGTGTATTATAACTTGTGCAGAGGTAATATGCCAATTTAATAACATTTTACTAACAGAACATTGTGGATGCCTAAAATAAATATAAAAGATTGTGACAGGTTTAGTAGTAAATGATTTGATAAACAGGAAAAATATACAATTTTAATCATTTATCTATCTTATGAAAACCATTATCTGTACTTTTATTGGCATTTTTTGGAAAAGACATCTTTGGAAAATATACATAAGAAACAAACAATGTGCTACATTTATGAGAATACATGATACAAACATTAATATAAATTGATTTACATCTGTGGGAATCGATAAACATTTTTAAAGTAAGCAGTTTTAAAATTAATATTAGCATGTTGCTGCATTTTCATGAATGAGTCATTATTTCCAACTCCTAATGAAAGGTCAAATAGGCATAAATCCATTAACTAAATCAATAATGATGCTAGCATGTCATAAGAGAAATACAGATCTTATGGTACATTGAATTCTTGAGGATGAATGAGGGTTGATAGGTCCGCCATTTCGATGATATGGTATTGGTGGAGAGGTTTGGTTTGAAAGCCCACAGCACAATCAAAACCCTATAAACCTCACGTTCCCAGAGAGTAGTGTCCCTGATTACATACAATTTTGAAAAGTAGGACAGCAGCTTCAGGCTTCCGATGTCCCCAATGACAAAGCAATAAAGGATATATATGTAGAGGTACCATAAGAGAAAGGAAAGGTATGCCAGCAACATTATACATGTTCAATAAACTTAATATACTATATTCTGAAGCCTGTAAATGGTTTGACTCCTGTGCAATGATATATTTGAATAAAGAATTATTCTGAAAATTATACTAGAAAATAACTCTTTAACTAAGACATTAATCTAACAAAATTTTATATTTAATTTCAATTCCCATATACATATTAACTGATAGAATTAGCCCTTCAGGCAACAACATGGTAGTTGAGGAGGGACTATACTGCCACCATCAGATGGTGCTGCGACATCATCAACAACCGGCCTGAAACCTGCAAGTGATAAATTTATTTACGAAAATGGCTCAAAATTCAAAAATAAAATAAAAAAGTTACAAAAGTGGCTAAAAATTCACAAGTAAAAAAAAAAAGTTACGAAAGTGGCTAAAAACTGACAACCAAAAAAAAAAAAATTATGAAAGTGGCTAAAAATTGACAACTAAAAAAAAAAAAGCAATGAAAGTGTCTGAAAATTGCCAAATAAAAAAGAAAAGAACAAAATGCTATGAAATTCAAATAAAAAAAACATGAAAATATGAGACCCCCCTAAAATCAATATTTCTTCATTTAAATCGAAAAATAGAAATGTCTGAGGATATATATACACAAGAAATAGATCGAAAGTAGAAATTATTAAAAGAAAAAACAAGAAAATGGCAACAAATCCTATAATAATTCAAATTTAAAAAATTAATAAGTCCGTGATTAATACAAAAACAAACATGGCGGACAAAAAGCGGGTAATCCAAAATCATCTAATTATTTACCTTTCAACATTTCCAAATATGAATCAGCAAATTAAGTAGCTTTCAATATTTGCAAATGATCAAATTTAAAAGCAAAGGTTATATAAACTAAAAAGGATATTACTATAAAATTCAAATATGACAAGCCCCTCCCCTCTTAAAATCAAAATCGGCAAATTAAATAGCTTTCAATATTTGTGAACGGTACAGATATAAAAGCAATGGTTATATAAGCTAAAAAGAATATGAAAGCAATGGTTATATAAGTTAAAAAGAATATTACTATAAATTTCAAATTTAAAAATAAATAATACCATGAAAATACAACCAAGAAACATGGCAGAAAATTAAGTAGAATGGTTATATAAGCTAAAATGAATATGAAAGCAATAGTTATATAAGCTAAAAAGAATATTACATGAGAGAATCTATTTCTCAAATTGCATCAAGAATATGATCAAAAATAATCAAAATGCAAATACAAAATTTGGTGTATTACTAAGAGTACTATAAAATTCAAATACAACAAGACCCCCCCCCCCTTAAAATCAAAATCGGCAAATTAAGTAGCTTTCAATATTTGCAAATGGTCAGATATAAAGAAATGGTTATATAAATTAAAAAGAATATGAAAGCAATGGTTATATAAGCTAAAAAGAATATTACTATAAAATTCAAATTTAAAAATAAATAATACCATGAAAATACAACAAAGAAACATGTCGGCAAATTAAGTAGCTTTCAATATTTGTGAACGGTCAGATATAAAAGCAATGGTTATATAAGCTAAGAAGAATATTACATGAGAGAATTTATTTCTCAAATTGCATCAAGAATATGAAGAATTACTGAATAACTATTCAAAAATATACATTTAATATTTAAAAATAAAAAGATTATTTTCAAATAATAAGTCAAATAGTAAGTAAATTAAATATAATTATAGCAAGTTATTCGTTATTTATTAATTAATAATTATATAGAGTTTAAAATAATCATTGACTACAGTTACAGGAAAAAATATTATATTTATTGTCAAGAATATTACAAGATTTTATTTTAACAAGAATTTAAATAAGAATACTAAAATAGAGTTTTAAAAATATATTTGTAGAAATTTTATCAGTTTGAAGTTCAGTTCACAGCCATTTTTCACAATGATCAGTTGATCGATGTCCTTGTTTACAACTCTTCTTTCATTAAAATTATAAAATTTACGTTTCTATTCTTAAATTTCATAAGTTAACACTTTTATCAAAGGTGATTGATCTCCATGTGAATAATAGCAGATTAAAAAAATACTTTAACAGAAGAGATTGACAAAACAGTAGCAAAGTTATTTAAAGAAATTGCTGTTTGAAATATTAGCATCTATAATATCCCAGAGCAGTTTCAAATAACAAATAATTATTTAGCATTTTGAAAAGAGCAAATATTTTATTTAAAATTTACTTTAGTATCATATTCTGTGCCCACTGATAATTAATATAAAATGCATATTTCATTACGTTTTACTTAAACAAGGTTGCAAATTGAAATGACGCAATAGCTTTTTCTTACATTAAAAAATAGAGACGTAAACAATATCCTTCCACAAAAAAATATAACACCACCAATGCAATTCAAAATACAAAATGATTTTTTTTTAATTAGAATTATCAAATAATAAATTATTGGTTACCAAATTATTCTTAAGCATTTTATTTTATGATAATTATAATTAAAGAAAAATCATTTCGTATTTTGAATTGCATTGGTGGTGTTATATTTTTTTGTGGAAGGATATTGTTTACACTTCTATTTTTTAATGTAAGAAAAAGCTATTGCGTCATTTCAATTTGCAACCTTGTTTAAGTAAAACGTAATGAAATATGCATTTATATTAATTACCAGTAGGCACAGAATATGGTACTAAAGTAAATTTTAAATAAAATATATGTTCTTTTCAAAATGCTAAAGAATTATTTGTTATTTGAAACTGCACTGGGATATTATAGATGCTATATTTCAAGCAGCAATTTCTTTAAATAACTTTGCTACTGTTTTGTCAATCTCTTCTGTTAAAGTATTTTTTTAATCTGCTATTATTCACATGAAGATCAATCACCTTTGATAAAAGTGATAACTTATGAAATTTAAGAATAGAAATGTAAATTTTATAATTTTAATTAAAGAAGAGTTGTAAACAAGGACATCGATCAATGGATCATTGTGTAAATGGTGGTGAACTGAACTTCAAACTAATAAAATTTCTACAAATATATTTTTAAAACTCTATTTTAGTATTCTTATTTAAATTCTTGTTAAAATAAAATCTTGTAATATTCTTGACAATAAATATAATATTTTTTCCTGTAACTGTAGTCAATGATTATTTTAAACTCTATATAATTATTAATTAATAAATAACGAATAACTTGCTATAATTATATTTGGTAAAGGTTTACTTTAGCGACCAGGGCATATTCGCCATCTAGTTTTTAAAATTAGAACTAAAATCTTACGTATCTGCTCTTATATTACAATTACAGTAAATATTTATTAATTAAAACGTAAAAGATAATAATAAAAAAAATAATTTACCTTTTTAAGCATAATTATGCCCTATGCATAGCAGGAAGTTGGAGAAAAAGACGGCAGTGGAAGGCAAATTCTTGGAGGTATGATGAAAACAAAGCCCTGCTGGTACCAGATTGGAATTTCAGCTTATGCTTGGCCCTCATCCACATATTCTCAATATTTTGGGTATGTATGTCTTGGTCTTCAGGATTCACGAAGTTGTCCTGGTGGACGACAACTGAATGCATGTACACCCCATTGCTAAGTCTGCTGATATTTTTGTACGCAACCCAGCCATCTGAAATTATGCGAGTCCCTGGTAAAATGTACTGCTGGATTAGGGCCTCCAATGAGCCAGCCATTCTATCCACAACTTCTGTCAAGAAGCACTTCCTTGATCCTCTTTCAATACCACCAAAGACCCAATGCCCTCTATGCAGTCCCCCTGTGGTATTTTCTGTGGAAATAATATGTTTCGTCGATTTCGATGACTAATGGTGCCCCATTGTCATCTATTCCACCAAGAACCTTCGAGATAGTTTAAATTCTTAAGTTATAAATGCTGATAGTTTAAATTCTTAAGTTTCAAATAATTTAAACTAATTATTTTAATTAAACTAGTGTAATTATTTCAACTTCTGTAAAATGGTAAATATTTTTTTATCTTTTACATTTTAATAAATTTTAATGTAATTGTGATATAGTAGTATATACGTAAGATTTTTGAATAATAATTTACTTATAATTTTGAAAACTAGAGGGCGAACATGATTTTTATGCTGTGGTCGCTAAAGTAAACCCCTTTACCTTATATTTAATTACTTACTATTTATTACTCTGTATTTAAGTGTTTTGACTTATTATTTGAAATAATCTTTTTATTTTTAAATATTAAATGTATATTTTTGAATAGTTACTCAGTAATTCTTCATATTCTTGAAGCAATTTGAGAAATAGATTCTCTCATTTAATATTCTTTTTAGCTTATATAACCATTGCTTTTATATCTGACCGTTCACAAATATTGAAAGCTACTTAATTTGCCGCGATGTTTCTTTGTTGTATTTTTATGGAATTATTTATTTTTAAATTTGAATTTTATAGTAATATTATTTTTAGCTTATATAACCATTGCTTTCATATTCTTTTTAGAGTATATAACCATTGCTTTTATATCTGACTGTTCGCAAATATTGAAAGCTACTTAATTTGCCGATTTTGATTTTAAGAGGGGGGGGGGTCTTGTCGTATTTGAATTTTATAGTACTCTTAGTAACACATCAAATTTTATATTTGCATTTTAATTATTTTTAATCATATTCTTGATGCAATTTGAGAAATAGATTCTCTCATGTAATATTCTTTTTAGCTTATATAACCATTGCTTTCATATTCTTTTTAGCTTATATAACCATTCTACTTAATTTGATGTCATGTTTCTTTGTTGTATTTTCATGGTATTATTTATTTTTAAATTTGAATTTTATAGTAATATTCTTTTTAGCTTATATAACCATTGCTTTTATATCTGTACCGTTTGCAAATATTGAAAGCTATTTAATTTGCCGATTTTGATTTTAAAGGGGGGGTTGTTGTCATATTTGAATTTTATAGTAATATCCTTTTTAGTTTATATAACCTTTGCTTTTAAATCTGATTGTTTGCAAATATTGAAAGCTACTTAATTTGCTGATTCATATTTGGAAATGTCGAAAGGTAAATAATTAGATGATTTTGGATTTCCCACTTTTTATCCACCATGTTTGTTTTTGTATTAATCACGGACTTATTCATTTTTTAAATTTGAATTATTATAGGATTTGTTGCCAATTTCTTGTTTTTTCTTTTAATAATTTCTACTTTCGATCTATTTCTTGTGTATATATACCTCAGACATTTCTATTTTTCAATTTAAGTGAAGAAATATTGATTTTAGCGGGGGGTCTCGTATTTTCATGGTTTTTTTATTTGAATTTCATAGCATTTTGTTCTTTTGTTTTTTATTTGGCAATTTCCAGACACTTTCATTGCTTTTTTTTTTTAGTTGTCAATTTTTAGCCATTTTCATAATTTTTTTTGGTTGTAAGTTTTTAGCCACTTTTGTAACTTTTTTTTTTTTACTTGTAAATTTTTAGACACTTTCGTACCTTTTTTTTTTTTTACTTGTCAATTTTTATCCACTTTCGTAATTTTTTTTTTATTTGTAAATTTTTAGCCACTTTTGTAACTTTTTTTTTTATTTTTGAATTTTGAGCCACTTTCATAAATAAATTTATCACTTGCAGGTTTCAGGCTGGTTGTTAATGTTGCAGTGCCATCTGATGGCAGCAGTACATTCCCTCCTCAACTACCGGTGAAATAATTATATTAAGGTTCACGATCTTTTAAAATGAAAATTTAAAGACAAATTCAAATAATAAAGTAAAATATGCATCCACAATAAAATATTTTAGATAAAAAAATGTGAATAACAGATTTAAATATGACACCAAGCTAGCAAACGATTTCTGTTACAAATGAATACAACTTTACTAATAAATTTATTTGAAAGGGCTTCTTTCTCCATTAACCAAAGAAAATAAACCCATATTAAACACACAAGGTTGATGGACATCGGCATATTAAAGAAAATAAATTATATATCTATATTAAACAAAATAAGTTAAATATTTAATTCAGTCGCACAAAGCTTTATAACATAAATCAAACATGAAAAGTAAGTTAAAATACATTATATTAGTAAGAGATTACAGAGAGAGAATTTAAGAGCAAAATTAGCAGAAAAATAAATTAATATCTGAATTAAAATACAAAGGTTTAACTACATCTTATTAGAAAGTACGAAAGGAATTTACAATTTAAGGCAGATCTATATTACATGAGGTTACCTCTGCATAGCAAGTAGATGTAGAATAAGCAGTCAATCAGTTGATCATCATGGTGGCATCAGGCAGACTATTCTCCAAGAGAAGAAGAGAAAGGTGCTTCTTTTCTACTCCCAGTTCATAGCACCAAACGTTTGTTGACTTTATAATTTTAAGGTCTGGAAACACTTCTGAAAATTTATTTTACTGAAAGATGTTCTCATAGTTCAAAGTAAAAACTGAGATTAATGACTGAAAAGTAACTAAGTTTAATGACTAATTCAAAGTAACTAAACTGACTGAAAAGTAACTAAGCTAACTGACTTCTTTTGTTCTATGGCCCTTTTTATACACATTTTAATCCCTCCAAGAATGCAATTTTAGTTGTCTACAGTTATCTCTGTAATCTCTTGATCAAATAAAAAACAACATTTAATTAGCAAAATATTTTTAAAACAGATAAGGCTCAAAATACCATTTGATATATTTTTAAAGATTTGTAAACAACTAAAAAAAAACAATTTTAATTAAGATTTATAATTTTAATTAATGAAAACCAACCGAATCTAGATAAAGATTATTTCAGTATTTCAAACCTTTTCCATTTTTCTTTGTTTTTACATTCCAATACTTTAATTACATACACACACACATATATATATATATATATATTTACACTTATATAAGAACATCTAATTTTCAGCAATAAATATTAATAGAATCTATTGCTTCTTTCATATGTATATGCATCACACACACTACTGTTTTACTTTACAAAATAATTTTAATAATTCATTGGATAATTGTGCAAAAGGTTGGGTTGGATTTTCGGGGGGGGGGGGGGGGGGGGGGGGGGGGGGGGGGGGGGGGGGGCTACAATGTGTGGGTGAATCGAATATATTTACGGTGAGATCTGAATTGCAGGCCCCACAGAAGGTCTGTGTATATGGTGAAGCATGAAGCTCGATGATGATTAGACATCGACTGCTTCAGTGTAGATATGATAATCTGGACCAACTGATGATTGCTGATTTAGCATGAAATATGTTTATTGGTGATTATTTATTTTTTTAATATATGTTTATTCAAGTGTATCAGAGATATGAGATAGAGTGGTGAGAGGTGAGTCATGTGAAAATCTATGCTCGTGTACCCTATATATAATATATTTTATTGAACTTAGTCTCATTATTAAAAATTGCCATATCCAGAGTAATTATAATACAATTACTTTTTCACATATAAATTGTAATTCCATCTTCATCAAAACAACATTCATTTAACATAAAACAATAAATAGACAGAATTCCTGTTTTATTATTTGAATGTAAATTTAAGGTAATTAATTTGACTGATGAAATTCAAAAAAAGTTCATAAAAATATAAAGTTAGTCTACATTAAATGTATTATAGTAATATGACAAAAAATACACATTTTTCTTTGTAATAAAAAAAAATTATTGCTCAAGAATTCATAAGAAATTTGAAGAGCAGAAATGATACCACTGTGCTATGTTTCATGAAACTTAATCCCAAGAGCTTGTTACTTTTCACAATGCATCAACCATAGAGGACATTTTTATGACTCACATATGGTTATCAATGCTATATTGGGTAATAACTCTAAGATAAATTTTCTTATTTAATATTTTCTTTTCTTATGCTATCATAAAATTTCAAATACCATTAGATTATGTAATTTTTTTTAATTTACTTTATCACAACTGATTATTAATTTATTCAATTTTTTTAGTTCTGCATATAACCTACACATATGTCATATATTATATTATGTCATTCTTTTATTTTTTAAATTCCCACATAAAAAAATATTCTTTTTGTTTGCTAAATTTATTCACATTGCTCATATTTAACATATAATGTTACCATATAAAATAAATTTGACTATCTCATATCACATATAATGACACAACATATATGTAATAAAATTGATTTCATTAGATCTCTTGAAAAGCAATACAAATGTAACGTTAAATTGTTAAATATTTCTATTTAACAGTAGACTGATGTGATGATAATACATATGCATATCAGCTTGTGATGTGAGTTACAATCTGGGCTAAATAAAAATGATTTACCAGATCAAGAAGCTTGAGTTTATTTTAGCAGATAAATAATTTTTAGCTAACCTTAATATCTATTCCAATTTGATCAGTAAATAAATATTTAACTATTTTTAGTTACGAGGTAAAATAGGAATGGAAAAATCTTAAAAAAAACCTCTTATCTCTCAACATTTGATGAAATGCCTTTTCGTCCACGTTTATTTTTTGGGAGACTGATAGAAAGCTGTTACTGGATAGTGGGTTATTTAAAGGATGTTTTATATATCCTATAAACATTTATATATATAGTCAAGCGCTGGTGGTCGAGTGGTCAGCGCACCCGCCTTACAATCAGTTGCCCCGGGTTTGCGGGTTTGCTTCCCGGCCGATGCTTTGACACATGAAAAAAAAAAAAAAACATTTATATATATATAAACATACATATGCACAAATACATATATGCATAGTTTTTACTATAAATATAAATAATCTTTCTTTTTTTACTTAATGTTTCTGACAAAATATATATCTTCTTTTAATAATAATAACTACAAAGCATGATATCATCCTCTTTTTGTCAAAAAGCCAAGGTGAACGAAGATGAAATGTCTTTAGAAGATAATTGAGGTCATGACAAATATTGTACACTACTGTCTGCAGACACTTCAGTAAATTAGAATGTTTTTTTTTCTTCTTACGTTAAATTGGTAAAAAATCACCAGGGAAGAAAAAGTAGGATTAATAAAGCAAAAGATTTACTCAGAGTTAGTTCTCGTGAATCATAGAGGAAAGCTATTACATTAACTGTTTAAAAAAACTTCAAATAAATCAAAGATTATTGAGGGCACAATTAAAAATAGTATAGAATTCTAAAAGTAAGTGTAATTAAAATGATAATTGTAGTAAATATATCTAATAATAAATATTAAAAAATAGCTATTGTAGAATAGATCAAGGTTTGAAAACTTCAAGCATTATGAGTTTTTTGTCGGATAATGCTGATAAAAATAAAACAATAAATATTTATTTGTTTATTTTTGATATATATTCATAAAATATTCGATTTATTATTTATAAATAAGTGTCTAAAAGAAATAAATAAATAAAAAATTCAAAAATTACAAATATAATTAAATTGGTATGAAATAAAGTTAGAATGTTACTTTTTAAACATATAGTTAAAATTGCATATTACACATAGATAAAAATATAAAATAATCTTTAAATAGTACACTGCAGGGGAAGGATCTTTCCAATACGCCCCTCATAAAGAAACAGTGAATAAAAAATTCCCAATGTTCTTCAACGTTGCCAATTTTCTAGTGGTAAAAGTTAAAACATTGTCCATTATTATTTTACCTCTAAACTAACAATAAATAGATATTCATTTACTGACCAATAATTGGTTGATTAACCAGAATTGCTAAGGGGCAGATATCTCAGAGAATATACTCTGAATATCTTGAAAATAATTTCACTTGTCCAAATTCGAACCCCCAATCATAAACATGTATAGTGAATAAACTACCTTTGCATTGTGAAGTAGTATATATATATACCGGTATATTATTTTTTGTATCAGTAAATATAAATAAATTGTTTTTGCTCATACTACTCATAAAATGAAATAAACCAATTGATCATTCAAATTTGAGATAAAAGTTTCAGTGGATCACATACATCACACACACACACATATATATATATATATATATATATATTGTGCCCTTTTCTATAGGTCAGTAATAGTTCATAACAGTCAATTACTAAAAATTTTAAATTTTAGAATGTTCTTTTAATATGGTAATTATATTAAGTTAATTATCTTTAAAGTACAATTTGAAGCTAAAGAGAATACGTAGTATATAAAATCATTTAAAAAGTAGTTAAGTAAAGTTTAAAATATTGTTTCATATGGTTGTAAAAGCTGGCCATATTAAATAACACAGCTATAAATATTAAAAGTATATTTAAAAATTTGATTTTAATAGTTTAAAACTTATAGTTAATAAATGCTATGTTTAAATTTATAATCATATTTAATAATCAATATTAATATAGTATATATTTAAAATAAATTTTATGATGGTGAAAATTATATCTAATTCTATATTTTCTAAATTGTTCTTCCAAATTTTATAATTATTTTATATAATATAATAAGTGTATCAATTATATAAATCTAGGCAGAGAAATAGATTGAAAACCGTCTGTCAAAGTTATTAATCATGTGACTTTTAATGTATACTTTCACACACATGCTTGTTTGTATTTAAAGTAACAAAGTTTAAAATATTTTAAAAGTTATATTACAGAATTGGATGGAATTGTCACCTAGCATAAAATAATAATAAATATTAAGTTAATAAACAGAGCAAAACTCTCCATACAGTATTGCCACCTGTGCTAAACAGAGTAATCAATGGATGCCAGAAGGCTTGTGCATAAAATCCCTATCTAATGCCTACTCATCCAATATCCCCAGACTAGTTTCTGGCTTGTGGCCTTTGTCAGTGAGGAGCTGTGGATCTGAGAGCACTGCATCTAGATCTTAGGATCTAATGCAACCCTCTAGCAAACACCTTTTATCTCTACTTAACTATAAAACTATGAGAATAAAATTGAAAACACAAAAAAATATTTTCAATCTAAGCTCAATAGCTTATATAGTCATATGGGTCTGAACTCAGTTCAGCACCCATGCATTTTGGTGTCTTTGGCTCTTTTACAACCATAGCCACCACCCATATGACTATATAAGCTATTGAGCTTAGATTGAAAATATTTTTTGTGTTTTCAATTTCATTCTCATAGTTTTGTAGTTAAGTAGAGATAAAAGGTGGTTGCTAGAGGGTTGCATTAGATCCTAAGATCTAGATGCAGTGCTCTCAGATCCAAAGCTCCTCACTGACAAAGGCCACAAGCCAGAAACTAGTCTGGGGATATTGGATGAGTAGGCATTAGATAGGTATTTTATGCACAAGCCTTCTGGCATCCATTGATTACTCTGTTTAGCACAGGTGGCAATACTGTATGGAGAGTTTTGCTCTGTTTATCAACAATTAATGTGCTAGTATAAGAAATGTGATCATGTGATAAATATTAAGTTAACTATCGTATGTAATGTTTTAAGTAATGTAATAAAGATGAATACAGATATAATAAAAATTAAATATTTTGTTTAAATAAAGTTATTTTAAAAGATTAAATAATTTTAATAAAATAATAATTGATTTAAAAGTAATATTTTAAATAATATTTTTTAAATTTTATTACATCATAATTTCTAATTTTGAAATTCAATTCTACTTGAAATTGAAAATATGTATATTTGTTCTCAAGCTAAAGTAAGAATTAACCAATAGGAATAGGTATTCTTACAGACTATAAATATTGTCATAACTAAGTTATCAGGGGAGATTAATAATGTATTGAAACCGGAGAAAGGTAAATTATAACTATCAAAAGGATAGTATTTTTAAAATTTTTATTTTAGTCAATTTTTTTTTAGTTCTTTCTTATAACTTTATCTGCAAAAAAACTAATTGATAATTTTAAAAGTATTTTTTTGCAAAAGAGAGTTTTAAAATATAATAATTTAGAAACTTCGTGGAAATGATTTTCTAATTTTTAAAGTTCCTTTATCAGTCGTATTTTATCTAAAAGTTTAACCTAAGCTTCGCAATAAAGGATGGATATACTACGGAATAAAATGGATATAAGTTGTAATGCTGAAAAAAATGTTTGAAATATTTATGATACAGCTTTATTAATACTTCACCGGAGAACTGTTTTGGTACATAAAAAAAAATCACAGCTCGGACATTATACGGAGTCTAAAAAATGTATTGAAACGTATTATTTATAAGTTTATCCAAGATTTATTTTTAAATAGTAATAAGACAATTATATCTCATGAATCATTTTATAGAATATTATATTCAAAGGAGTAAAATGTTATATACTTTCTGAAGGTAACATTTTTAAAAAAAAAATATTTTCAAGAATTAAAGAAAGAACCCAGGAGAATATGTTACAGAAGCATTTTGATATTAAAATATCCGGTCTTAGAATTATTTAAAATGTATTTAGAAAAAATTTATTTAAAAGTACTTGAAGTTTTTTTTTTTATTTTTAAAAGAGATTTATAAAAAATACCAAACGAAAGTTTAAATGTATCAAGAAGGAAACATATATAAAAAAGTGAACACATAGTTGAATAAAAGATGGATCCATGGAAATACAAATAGTACTTAAAAGTTTATCGAATATTTTAAAATTAAATTAGATGGATTGATGCATCGGATATGCAGAGAATATCGGTAGAGAAGATTAAGAAGCTTCATGGGATTAATTAATATTATGATTTAATAATTATCATTCTAAATACTAAAACCAAGGATTATTTTCTATAAATTTTACTAAATGGATTAATAATTATTTTAAACTTTAATGCACTTGGAGGAGAACATTTTTAAAAACTCTAGAGAAAATAATAAACATTTTGGACTTATCAGGAACTATCATCAAGAAAATATGTAATTATAGTTTTGATTTTTTTTATTTTGTTAACCTAGTTTAAATCTAAAATTTTATATAAGATTAGAAAAAACATAAAAACATTAATTTATTAATATTAAAATTTTATAATATAACAATCTAATAATTTAGCTAAAAATATTTTAATATAAAGTGTATGGGTGTGAATTTTTTTTATATCTGCAATGCTCAAGTGGATAAAAAAAAGCCTACTGAACACGATGACTAGATAAAGGTTATTGGTAATAATAATAACTATTGATAATTTATAATGTATATATTTTTGGTTTTCTTTAGATCATCCAGAAATTGGAAGAATGAAGTATAAAAGTTTTTTACTTATATGTACCGCATTTCATACAACATTTTAAAAAACATTATGAGATGGGATTGATTTGAAAATATGCATACAACAATTTTTTTTTTATTAGTGATATAATCCAACATAACAAATAATTATGTGATTCTTTTAAAATTTTCATGTTATTGGATATTCAAATATTGTCTAAGTAGATTGTATATGATTAGACATATAGAATAATGAAGTAAGCAGACTTTTCTTGTGGAACAGCTAGATTGTTTAACTATTAATGAATTTTATTTATTGTTTTGTAAATGCAGATAGTTATTTATCGATGTAAGATGTGTAAAATCTTGAGAAATAATGTTGAGATAGTGGCTTGGAAGTACTTACTGAACAGGAAAACAAGATGATGTTTTAAGAAATAGGATGTTATATGGAATGGAAATAATATTTAGTCTTTATGTGAATATCAGCATAGTTAACAAAGCCCTATGACTGATACACATTTTATTCGGACAGTGTTTATATTTCTTTAAATATTTGATGTTCTAATAAAGCTGAAGAAATAGATTTAACATCATTCCTGTACTAGATGATATTAGGCACGTAAATGTCATACCTCTTCACACTGTGCCATGATTTTGAGATATGTTAAGAGTAATACTTTAGCTTTCTTCCTTAATCCTATGCATCTATTTTCACTATCTTTATTTCATGTAACTGCATCGTTCAGTAAGATATATTTAAGAGGAATGATAAATAATTTAGCACTTAGGTTATGCTATCATTTTGTATAAGAATGGTTTATTTGCTTAGAAGGAATAGGACGTTATAACTTAAAATTGAAGATCCAAAGTATCCTAAGGAAAGAAAGGAATCATAGAATATATTTTGAATTTTATTTCAGAAATGAAATATAAACTTTTTTAAAATAAGGTATCTAAACAAAGATATTTTCTTTAAAGTGATAATAATTTTAAAATGCTTTAGTATTATTTTTTTAAGAGAAAAATAAGTATTGCATATTTTTTTTAAAATACAATAGTACAAAGTAAATTATGTAAACAATATGCATTGTATATTTTTTTATTATTGATTAACAGAAATATATTGATGATTACACTTATATCATACTAAAGTAAGGCTTAAAGAAGAATATATTATGATTAGTAAACATTGTGTGATAAATACTAAAATCTAGTACTGAATTTTGGATAATATTTTGTGTAACATCTTTGACTTTGCAAGATGAAATTTTTTTTTTCATATTTTGAGAAGTGCATACTCATTATAAAATTTTTATTTTCTATAGAATGTTTTCTAAGTATGAATTTTTTAAAATAAGATAGTTTAATAATATTAAGGATAAAATGCTGTTGCTAATAAAGTAGATAAATATATTTGTAATAAGTTAACCATAATGAGAAACCAAATAGTAACATTTTTTTTAAAATTTTGTCCTAAATCTAAATAAAGATATAATTGAAATATAAATTATTATTTTTATAACCCGGTAGATCAAATTGTAAAGTAAAAAAGTTAAGGATATCCACTGTAAATAGTGTAAATAAATTGTTTATTTATTTGTTGTTAGTAATAAACTTTGTTAAATTTTATTATTTCAAAAATTTTGTGTCCGAGTTATTTATTTCTCCACATCGCTGCATGAAAACACGATATATGCATAATAATTGAAACAGATATATAATTTTGCACAAAAGATAAATAGAGAATTATTTTAAGAATTTTAAATATTTTATTGGTATTTATTATAATTAAATAATCATAATCTTACATTATTTTATTGGTCATAAATCAGTTATCACAATATTATATTAAATTATATGCTATCAGTTGTCACACATATTTTGTTTGTCAGATTATTAAAATGCTACCATTTATTTATTATATCATTACATGAAGATATAAGATCATATTATATTATTTCATTATTTTATTATGGTAATAAAATTATAGTAAAAAGAAAAGATATCCAGTAGTAATTAAACAATGAAGAATATTATTATTGTTATTTATTATTATTAGTTTAAGTGTAGTAGATTATGACATAAAATCCCTTCTCATATTTTACTACCGTATTTTTAAATTAACTTAGAATGAACTTTATGAACCTGATATTATTTTATTTGAGCTAGATTATTATAAATAGAAGATTAAGATTTAATTATTGGTTTAATCTTAGTGAGTAGAAGTTATTAAAGTCGTAAGAACACTATGAGTTTGTTATTTAAAATAGTAATAAAGGGGGATAGTGTTCTTATGCCATTGAGGTAGTATCCTGTAGGATATTGGCTCAATGTAATCTATCTTGTCACATGTATTTTCACTTCAAGTCTCATGAAAAAATTAAATATTTATTTAATTTATTTTTATAAATTGAACCTTATTCGAATTTTAAATTTGAGCTAGTGAAATATTTTAATTTTAATGCTGAATATTTTAGTTATTAATTATTAACTGAGATAGAACCCGTTTTATTTCATATCATATACTATTCTGGAAGTGAGGATGCACGAGTTTACAGGTTAGAATATATATATTCTTTATTTATTTATTTAAATACACGTCAAAATATATTTACACAAATGCAAATGTCATTCTTCTTTTATTAAACTCTAGTTGTGTTTTCATGTATAAAAAAATTTTCATAACAGTTTATATATTTACAATTTATTTTAATTTTAAACATAATACAAAATAATAATAATAATAATAATAATAATAATAATAATAATAATAATAATAATAATATAAATCAGCATTTATTTTTATAGCGTCTGTATACAATTGTAATTACATTCATATCGGCCTTTCAAGCCAAATTGTGCAAACGCTTTTGCGAGTGTTAAATAATAAATGAATACCCTCTTACCAAACAAGATATAGAATTTATGCAGGAATAAAAGGAATCCACTTATTCCTACGACTCAAATATTTATATATGAGCAAATCTGAAGTACTGGCACAGAAGGTGGCTTGAAAGGCCGATATGAATGTAATAATAATAATAGTAATATTATTATTATTATTATTATTATTATTATTATTATTTACATTTTAATAATATATTAATTATATAATAAAGTATTGATTGTATAACATTAGTTACTGATATATATTTTTCTATGCACTAAGTTCATTTTTTCTTTTTCTCCTCTTGAATTTTTTTTTTAATTTATTTTTTTTATTTCCTTATAATATTGCAAGCTTTTTAATTCAATAGGTATATTATCGACTAATTTATGGACATAGTGATTTCCAACTATAGTTCCATATTTACTACAATATTTTGAAACTATATATGTATTCTGTTTTTCTTAGACACATTTGAAATTGTTTTTTATATGGTTTTTTGAAAGGGCTAACAATTTTTTCTCTCTCTATAATTATACAAGAAGTTGATTGAATAGGAAAACGATTTTTTTTTATATGTCAAAGCGTTGACCTGAAAATAAATCTGGGCCAGCTGCTTGAAAGGCAGCTACGCTAACTGCTAGGCCACCAACGCTTGGCTAATAAAACAATTTTGTATCTACTTTTTTAAGTTTTGACAATTTTTTTTTGTATTACATCAATTATTCTGTTTTGCAGTAGTGTTAATCTATTAATACTGGGTTATTCCATTTCCTAATATGATTTCATAAAGATTTATATAAAACAAGAATATTTAAATGAAAAAAAAAATTTGATTTAGTAGATCATTGTTATAAAATATCTAAATTTCACAAACTAAATATTTTTAAGTACTTTGACAATATTATCTAGTAGTTTGATACACACAAAATATTATGGCAAAAATGTTCCTGTATATGTACTTTTACTTATTTCATATTAATATGCATTACAAATATTGACATATTGACTGATATACTGATGTGTTTATTGAACTTACATTAAAAATATTTTGAAACTTATTTGTTTAAAATGCTGAAACTTTTCTTTTATTATACACATTAGACTTTTCTATTAGTTTATTAATTTGCATTCATTTTATTACTGTAAAGGAATTATTTTTGAATTTATAAATATTTAATCCACAACTATTCACAGTTGACAATATTTGACACTTTACGTAGTTTATTTTTTACTTTAGTTTCTAAAGAAATTTTATTGATTAAAAATGTAATATTATCTTAAGGATGGAAAAAAAATACAATATAAAGAACTTTATATGATATTAGAATTAAAAAAAATAAAACACTACACATTGTTAAACATACCTGATAAAAAGTAAGATATTGAGGAATTATAGTTAGAACATCTCACTAGAGGTTAGAGTGCTGAACAGTAAGTGATCATGTTACTTCAAATTTATCTGTAGGAGTAATTTTTGTCTCTCTGTTTAATTGTTTTAGTTTGTTGTTAAATGTACTCAGGTCTCTTTTTGTATTATGATTGTAAAGAAATAAGCATCTTTTGCACCACAAAGCATAAAATATGAATGTGATGGTAATTATTTCTTTAAAGCAATCTTTTGGAGAAGTTAATTATAGATTAAATTGTACTATTATATTTCCAAAGGATTTTTGTAATGTATGATTAGTCATCATGTAAGCTGCTACACTTAAAAAAGTATTTTTGAATTTCTTTCTTGAGATATAATTGATATATAATTTCTATGTTGACAAATGTGTCATTTATCTCAAAAATATAATGTAGGCAAAGCCCACATGTTTATTTTGAGCATAAAATCAAAATATTTCGATTCAACATTTATTAAAGTAATTTACTTATTATTGATAATACAATAGATAGTTATGGTGTAGAATAACAAGATAAAATACTTTAATTAAGTAGATGTTGAAAGTAAATACAGAAAGTTATGTGATACCTTATTATTATGATTATTTAAAATGCACCTGGATCACATTTCATGCAGTAGATAGGTTCCTCAGAAAACATGCACAAAAGAAATCACACAAAAAATGGGGGATACATAATGTAATTTTCAAAAATCACATAAAAGCAAAACAACAACATAAAATTGTTTTAAAATTTCCATTAAAAAAAAAAAAGGAAATAAAATACAACTACTAAAAATTTTCAAGTTTGAAAAAATTGATACAAGACAAACTTTTTTTACTTTTTTTATTAACTACAATATTTAATTTTATTCAAAACAATATATTTTTATGTGTAATTTACAGTATTTTACATTTTTTCATACATGTATAGTATTTTAATTATTATCGCTATTTGACGATATGCAGGTTTGTTTGTGAAGTGGTAAGACATCAGATTCATCACAAAAAAAATACAACTAGCACCAACTTCATTTTTTTAATTGCTTTTATAGTGGACTCACCCAAACTAAAATGTTTTCCAATTGCTGTTGATCTTTCCCATTTTGGTAAGTGATCTAAAATTGAAATTTTTGTTTCCAAAAAAATTCTTTTTCTTGGGTGTTTTTTCCTCATCATTAGGATAAACTAAAAGTTTAAAATAAAAACCAGAACTTAGACTAATGATAATAAAAAGACACTTACTCATTACTGTTGGGCAAAATTTAATTAAAACTGACAATTAAAAATTAAATTCTCATTTTTGTATTTAATGTTTTAATTTTTAATTCTATTTAAAAATCAAATTTCATTGTTTCACATCACGTTAATTCCAGATCACATTACACATTTTTAAATTGTTAATTACAATTAAAAATCAGATTTTAATTTTTAATTGTCAAATTTAATTTTGCCCACCACTGTTACTCACCTTTTAAAAATAAACTTGGGACACTAAATGATTAATTCATTACATACTTTTTTTTAAAAAAGCAAAAATAGAATGTGATTTAAAAATCAAAAACAACAACATGCATAGTATAGACATTTATAATGTTTGAACAGATTTGCATTATAATCTTGTAAAATTTAAGGTGTGTATATAAAATGAGGAAATCCTGACTTTATGTGAATTATGAACTTCTTTACTGCATAAAATCTATTACAGTACTATTATAAAGTGCTGAAAATATTGAAATTATTAGATGGAAGTTGAACTCCAAGAATGTGCTGTTACTTTAAATATGATGAGTAAGTCTGCACAATTTATAATATTTAAAGTAATAGCGCATTATTGGAGCTCGATTTTTTATCTAATAATTCTTATCACATAAAAGAAAACTGCATACAAGGATATTAAGAAGAAGCATGAATCACATAACTTCAAAATCACATTAAAAAATCTACATAAAACGAGACCAGAGTGTATTATACACATTTTTTAAATAATCTTTTAAAAATTCTATTTATTTAACTTTTCTTTAGTTTACACTTCATTTTTTCACAATTTTTTAAGATTTCATAAAAAAAACTGTATTCTTTGATTTAAATAAGACAATAAAGCCAATTACTCAATGTTTTAACCAGTTATGTGATTATTACAAAGAAACCCTGTAGCTAAAAATTTTTTGGATGTAGCATGCACCATTTCTTGGTCAATTTTGGTCACAATTTCTTTATTTTAGGCTTATTTGATAGGAAATTCAATGTTTAAAGTTGTAGTTCTAAAAACATCTGCATATAGCGTTATATTTAAAAAAAAAAATCAATTTTCTTTACTGCCTATTGGTACATAGGTGTGTCTTTTTCTCTGATTGGATACCTACCAAATCTGGAAATGTCTTCTAGGTGTGTTTCTAAATGACAGATTCAGAAACGAAAACGAATATGTTGTACACGTTCGTAATTGATTTTGTTGTAAATAATTATATTTATTGTATTTTTTTATGTTCACAAATAAGATAATATAGTGCTCTATCAAAATATAAAGTTTGACTTGAAAAATTCTAAATATTACAAGAAAAATACATTTGGAGAAATAATCCATAACAAAAAACTATTATCACTACAGACCGTAATCAGGCATTTTTAAACTAAAAATTCAGAATTGAAAATGGAATGTAGTACGCTTTCATATTTTGGAGTAAATAATTATATCTATCACGATTTTTCATTAATTACACAAATATAAAGTTTGATTCCAAAAATGTTAAATATTACAAGAAAAATAAGTGTGGATAAAATCATCTTTCTTCAAGTCAGATGGTTCATGCTAACGTTGTAATTTGCACTGTAGGCGTCTCTAAATAATAATGACAGAAATAAAAATTAAAGGTTTTATGCATTCGTAATTGATTTTGTAGTAAATTATTACATCTATTGTAATTTTTTACATTCATAAATAAGACTTGATGTTACTTTATGGAAATATAAAGTTTGATTTGGAAAATTTTAAATTTTACAAGATAAATAAACATGCGGAAATAAAAGGAGAATTATTTGACAACTGGAGAACTGAATAACGACACAATCATTGGTTGGAATATAATTTTGTTTTACTACTGACTATTTTTTACACATTTTCTTATATTTTTCTACAGTTATTAACATTATTTTTAATTTTTCGTTATATTTAACCAATTTGAATCTAAAATTATTCAATTTTTAGAAGCCGAATTAAAAAAATTCTGTGTATTTTAGATGAATATTTTAACAATAGAAACCAGCTGGAAATGAAACGGATGAATAATATTGTTCTCAGATTTAAGTAGTGGGCCAATACAAAATTAGACAAAGATTAACTCTTCTAAATAAGTTAAAATAATCAGTTAAGTATGTATAAGAATAATAATAGAAAAAACTTAAATATTTTTATAATAGAAAAAATAAGTCTGAGGAATGAAAAGATTGCTTCATTAGATACTTTTGTGACCACATAGTCATTTAGAGATTATAGATAAAATCTTTAATTCTTTGAAAGTAATGAATAGAATAATAATCAAAGTAGAACAATGTACTTATGTACATATTATTACAAAAACAATATTTTGATTTTATCTATGTAATTTTGCCTATGTATATTTAAAATGAATCCAATTAATTCTATCAACAATTTTGACTTGTAGTCAAGGCAACCTCCTTTAACTAAAGGTTGAGATTGTTGATAGCTTAAGGGTTGTAAAGTGTAAATGTGGCAGTATGAATACTGGATAAAAGACCCCTAACAAAAGTATTCATAAGAGTCTAGAAGGAACTATTTGAGTTTCTATACATTGATGGTGTTAAATAACATATATCATCAAGGACCTGGAAAATATATATTAGATGAGATTGAGTTTCATCTTTTATGTGAGAAAGGGAACATAATGCATCTGTATTATAAATGTATCTGCTATACTTCATAAAATGTAAAGTAAATGATGCCCACATATTTATTTTAAGCAGAAAGTCAAAGTTCCATTTCCCAGAAACTAAACTTTTTAAGTAATTAATTTGGCAGACTAATTTGGATTATGTAATTTGTGAATGATCCAATTTATACATTTTTATTGGGGAGATATAAATGTTAATGATTTTAATCTCTATAAGGGTTTTCTATAATATTTATAACAAACTTTTACTTGGGGTGACCAATCTGCAGGAGTAATTTTTGATAACTTTGCAAGTGAGGGCAAGCTTGAAATGGGTGATGGCAAAAGATTTAGAATTTTCTTTAATTTTAAAGGATTTTATTAAGTGAAATCCATTAATTGAAGTCAGCATTTTCAGGAACTTTAATGATATTACAATGATTTTCTTCCCATAGTAATTTTCTGCACTATGAATATAAAAATAGAATGAATCATTTAGTAAATGTTATTATAGGCAAACAATATATAACTTTTGTAATGATTAGATTAATGAGTTGTACTTTAGAATATATTGGCAGTTACAAATTTGGAAAGTGAAGAAATTGTTTTTTGTGTATCACTTTAATTTATCTTCTAGTGATTTTCATATGATTGAAAGCTCATGTGAAATAGAAAACCCAAAAACTTGGAAGTGTTTTCTTGAAGTATTTATTCAAAGCAACAATGACCTGTATATATACTGTACCAGATCGAACCGCTGAAACCATTTACTTACATGTATATAAGTTTTGGTGGGTTTCAAACTTCTCCATAATACATTTACAATTTTGTTTACTTATAAATGTTACGTGAACGAACCGGCACGTTCGAGCAAAATGGAAGATATTATTGATAGCTTTAATTATCAACAATGGCCCACCTCGGCTGCTAGATTCAAACCCCTACTATCCCAACATTTTATTTGTTTCGGAGTAAACTCCGGGCACCAGCTATCTATTCAGAAGAATAAACAATGTATTTGGTCAGTAGGCTCATAATCCAGTGCTCGAAACCATCCCATAAACTAGCCCAGTCTAATTTTAATCAGTAATAAAATATAGAAAAAGAATTGATAAAAAAAAATTGACCGATGAATAAAGTTTAATTTTAAAGACAATTTATTAACTAACACTTACGAATTATAAACATTTTTATAAATCTATAAATAACACACATATTTTAAGTTAACATACTATGATATATTTTATGAAAGAGCAAAAATAATCTTTGACATTTAAATTATCTAACATTCACAAACATGCACATCCATAGTTCATTTTATGCATGCTTATAGAGTTTATATAATTTGAATCTTGAATTTTTATGAATTACAGCGGTGGCTACTACATATAAGTGAGAATAATAAAATGTTTTACCTAGGATTTTTGGAACATGGATATTGCTTGTTGTTGGCTGCTTCTGATGGAGTATATCTAATAAAGGATATCTAACAGTTAGATTTTGACTTTTCTTGAAAAGATTTGATGCTAATCTGTTGGTTTTATTCTTGGAGACAGTGGAATATTGACGGAGGATTTCTGAGCTGTTAAGTAGACATTATTTTATGGGCAGGTCTTGCTGATCTTGTTGGACTAAGGGCTAAAAGAGGAGCATATATTTCCATAAGGTGCTCAACAATGCATTTTTGTTTCTGGATACAGAATTTAAACAAGACTGATACTGAAAACTAGGCTGAAACTGCAAACTCAAACTGGACATCCGAGAAAAATCTAGCTATTTATATATGCGAATTGTTTTCATTTTAATATCCTCTGGCAATAGGTTCAATAGGTGTTGTCAAAATTCCTTTAGTAATTAATCCTATGACAATGTGTTTTTGAAGATTGTTTAATTAGTAGTCAAAACGTGTTGTTTTTATATCTTTAGTAGCCCACCGCTGTGTTTTTAAATATATTTCATTTCAATATTTATTTTCATGTGTTTTTCAATACGATTTTAACATGCATTTATTATATCTCTTATTAACAGCTTACATTTATTTACATTCGCACGCACATATAAATTTTACTATTCTAAAATCAAAAATAGTTTTAAGATTATTTTTCTTTTTTAATTTAAATGAAGAGATTTATATATATTTTTTAAACCTTTTAAATTGCATTTCAACTAATAATAATAAACTCTTTACTTCCTTTTTATAAAACCTTTAGTTTAATTTTTCTAACCAAGACTCCCCTCCCCTCTTTTAATGAATCAATTTTAACTTTTATTTCAAAACTAATGATAGAAAACTATTTGACTCTTATCTTTTTGAAAACAAACTGTAATACACTCTTCAACATTTAAATATGTTTTTCTTTTACGAAAGATTATTTTAATATTTTTTTTTTTTTTTTAGAATAAAATTATTTTAAATACATGTGCCAATTTGGCCTTGGCACAATACAAACCTTTCTTTTGTTTAATTCATATTGAAGATAAGAGTATATTATTTAATACAGTAAAGATTTGTTTTTGTTGTTGTTGTTGCTAAGAATATTGTTACATTGTCCATGTTTGCTACAAGTGAAGACCCAAAATAAGAAATCATTCTCTAGAGGGTAAACACATTGTAATACATGTTTCAGTCACAAGATACATTTTGCATGAATCCCCCTGCAACATTCTGTTGACCATTGTCATTTAATAAAATCATTGATGATATGTAATAAATGTTTTTGTAAGCATGTCTTTCTTATTTGTTGATTTTTGTAATAGCTAAAAATTTGAAACAATGTAAAAATCTGTTTTATGTTAGAGAAAATGGAAGAGGAAGCAGTTGTAATGCTTGAACTAGATTACAAGCCAGTGGCACAAGGAAAAATATAAATTTATGAGTGATTTAATGGAAGTGTCAAGTTTATCATATCCCAAAAATGTGTGCTAAGTGATGTCCAATGTCATGATACTGCTGATTTGTTTTTATGCAAATGAAATTATTCATTCATAATTTCTTGAAGTATTTATTCAAAGCAACAATCGCCTGTATATATACAGACCCTTCTTTTGTTTAATTCATATTGGAGATAAGAGTATATTATTTAATACAGTAAAGATTTGTCTCCAACTTCTGAAATGTTTGTTTAATGCAATAAAATGAAAAAAATCTTGATGTGTGGTAAAATGGGGAGGGCAAGCTTTACCATGACAATGTGCTAATACACAAAACCTATACTGTGAAACAATTTTTAATGAAAAATAGCATGATACAGTTTATTTATTACTCATAATTACCTAATCTAGATCTGTGTTAATTCGTTTTATTTCTCCAAATAAAAAATATCTTAAAACAAAAAGGTTTGTGAATTTGGAAGTGATGATGAAAAAAACAATAGAGGGGGGGGGCAAAAAGCATCACTTTCCAAGAATTTCAGCACTACTTCTAAAAATGGAAAACATATTAGTCCAGTGCATTTCATCAATTTCAATGTGTAATACCTAAAAATAAATAAACCATTCTTATTACAAAATTTCTTTGGGAGAGTACCCTCCCCTCATATGTATGATATACTTGACTGTAATTCCAATATGTGTATTCTTGGGAACTGCTGTTCTATTGACTTAATAAGTGGGTTAATGTATACTGCAAATAATAATGCACTTAAATGAGATTCTTGTGATATTGATCAAAGTGGCATAAATGGTAATGATATTTTCCATAGATCTATTAGACTTTTGATAGTGATGTACTTGATAATATTTTCTATATGTTTTTTTTAATTGGCACAGAATCAAATGATGTCCAAATATCAAATTGCATTGCAATAGGAATATATTATTTCTCCGATCTTACAATACTGAGTATATTATGAAACAAAAGAGCAGTTTGGTTTATTGGTGATTCTCTTTTAGTAAATTACATTAGGAAAATCATGGGTAACTCATAATTTATCATACACTTTAATGCTGACAAGAATTTTAATTTTAGTGATCCCATTGAAATTTGTCAAATATTATCTAATGTAGATATATATTTATTGATAAAATCTTAGCAAGATTTGATGTGCTGTTATAAATTTATTAAAATGTGTAAAGACAAATATCTAGGGTGGCATGAAATAGGCATCATAGACATCTTTTATTCAATATAGTTTATGGAGAACAATTCATCACCTGGCTGGGGTCACCAAGAAAATTTGATGAAAGCTGAAATGCTTTTCCTTGTTGAAGTTTAATCTTGGAAATACATATATAAAGGGGCTCTAGCATATTATTTCCTGTGACTATCATATTTCTAATGTCAATAGCTGAGGGAACCCGTTGTGTTGAACCTGATCCTATATATTGTCAATATTTTCAATTCCCATTTTTAAAAATATATATAAAAAGTTGTTTTTTCATTTGAAGTTAAATGCCCTAATTATAATTTTATTCAAATTTTATAAATCTACCTATTTAATTATTTACTCTATTATTATTTAAAAACAAAACAAAACAATTTTTAATGCATTTCTACGTTTTTTTTTCTTCAGATCCTTCTTTCCATCCTGATTTACATAATTCTTTGACAACATTAAATATTTTCAATCAAAAAATAACATTAAATTGAAATAAAAAATATTATTGATAATACCGTACTTATAATAAAAAGATGTTGTAATGCAGAAATTACTTTTAAAAGATTTAAATATAAATAAATTAATCGTCACAAACTATAATGGCAAAAAGTACCTCCCCTCCCCTGAAACAATTAAAAGCCAATGTCAACATTATTATTGTTAGCTATTTCAAATTGTAATAAGTGGAACAAACGGCTTAAGAATTGGTGGTCTAGGAAATGCCAATATCAATGTAATTCATCTTTCTTGTCAAAGCGGCCTGTCAAGATTAACTTTCATTTTTTTTGCAAGTCTTGAAGTCTAAAGATTAGATTGAAGGGGAAAAAAGGGAGGGTTTATGACACTATTACAGAAATGTTATATTTTAGATGCAGCGGAAAAAGAAACTTTCCATTTTAAAAATAAAATCAGACTTAATTAAATTTTATTTTTAAATCAAGGAAATTTGCAAAATAAAATATTTTCTACTATTTTAAATTATACATTAGGAAAAAAGGCTAAATTATTAACTAAAAAATTGCTCAAAACCAAAATATCTTTTAAAAGCCGAATTTAAATAAATTATTAAAACAAATAGCTTTTAAATTAATACACTGTACGGGCTTACACCTGCATATATATATATATATATGTAAGGGATTCAAACTCAGACTTTTATACAACCCTCAACTCTCCGAGCCATCTCATATTGCTGACCCACCTGATCACACACACTGTTGAAAAGATAAATAATCACCAATATATGTAATTTGTACTAAACCAGCACTCATCAGTTGGTCCAGATTACCATCTCCACACGTATATACTAACGAGGGCTTTGAACATTCCATCATCAGATTTTCAATAAAATGGAAGGCTGAAAAGTTGTGAGTTGAAGTAGTTTGAAACATGTCCATTAAAGTATGAAGATTGGCTATCTTAATATAAAGCTGAGCACTGATTGTATATATGTGTGGAGATGGTAATCTGGACCAACTGATGAGTGCTGGTTTAGCACAAAATACTAATATTGGTGTTTATTTATCTTTTCAACATGTGTGTGATCAGGTGAGTCAGCAATATGAGATGGCTTGAAGAGTTGAGAGTTGTGTAAAAGTCTGAGTTCGAATCCCTTATATATTAAATAGCTTTTAAATAAATTCTTGAAGGATATACAGTTCAGATGGACAATAATTTTTCTTTTTTTTAATTTAGCAGCTCTTTAAAAAACAATGGGCTACAAATTTAGCCTACCATCTTCATTTCTTGTTTTATATTAATCTATAATGAAATGAATAGTTCTTATGTCGTAGTGACTAGCAAATCCATGTGTCATGAGGGTGTCTGATTAATTGCATAACATATATAGTTCGAATTTAGTATGAGTGACACATTTGAAAGTTTTCTAGATTATAAAGGCCTTATGATTTTTTCTGGTCACTTCTACACAACTAAGGCAGCCATTTGTAACTAATCCATAAATGAATATCTAAATATAAATAACTAAAAGCCAGCCAATACTGCCTATAAAAGTATGATGCATTCTTCATTACTGGTATGATGTCATATCTTTTATAGGCATTGGTTTTATAATTTACTCTTGTAGTTCAAATGTCTTTTTTTTTTACTGTATGAAAATATTGCCTTACATAAAAAACTAACTTTGGAAAACATTTATAGGTTATTAATTTTAATTTAACTTGTACATTTTCAAATGGCATCAACATAATGTTCTTTATAATAATAAAATTATTACAATTTTTTAAATTGTTATAGGTTATAGATGTCAATGTTGAGGTGAATAGTGTTACATTACATTAGGTTGATATATAAATATTTATTACAAACAGCATATATAATATATTTTCTGAAAATTGAATAAATTCAAAATTAACAATATAAACTTTTTTTTTCAGTGTAGAAACAAATTAAATTATAATGAAGCAAACTTTATACATATATAACATGTTAAAGACGAATATAAATATTCATGTTCTGTATACATAAATCATTAAAGGTGGAAGTAAAAAGAATTAAACCATCTAAAACAATATATCATTTTATCCTATTAGTCAAAGAATCTATTATATAATTCCACACAATAAACAACACAATTACATAATTATATATTGAGAGAGTAGTTTATATACAGAATCTATGAAAACAAAGAAGATTTGATATTTAAATATTTTTCAGATGAATCCTAAATGAAATGTATAATATTAATAAAAAAAAGTAGACATTTTATGACATATAAAAAAATTAAAACTGATAGAGTAGAGTATAATTCAGTATAGTTTTAGATTTTTATTATTCAAATCAATTTACTAGATGAAATACTAAATAAATTGTTCTACAATATAGATATACACCATAAGGTATATTCATTTATTTAATAAACATAAATATAATTATAAAATATACATGAGTATGACTACCATTACAAACTGCAAATAATATTATAAGAATCTTTTATGAATAGCTCTGCTTATCATGATATAAAACAAACCATTAGTCAAAATAATAGAACAGAAAATGCAAATAACTTACTTTACATATGTGACAATGATAGTATACAGAAATGTTATGATTATAAATTTAAAAAAAATATCTGCATAAAATTTAAGTGTATTAAAATGGGCTTGAGATCCTGCATATGAGGGAGCAGAATGACTTACAGTCATCTTGGGTATGGCAACAAAATTAACAAACAATTACTTTGAAAATGACCCCATCAGATTTTCAATGATATGGATGGCTGAAGAGTTGGAGAGGATTGAAGCCTGTCCATTAAAGTTTGAAGATTTTCTATTTTCATATAAAGTGATCAGTGATTGTATATATGTGTGGGGGATAGTAATTTGAACCATTCGATGAGTGCTGGTTTAGCATGAAATATGTACATTGAAGACCCTTTACCTTTCCACATGTATTTGGTAATATGTATTAGTGGTATAAGATGGAGTGAATGTCAAAAGAGAGTTTGAAAGTCTGGATTCAAATCTCATATAATTAAAATTATTATTATTATTAATTGTTCTCAAAGAGAACTCAAGCAAATACAACATTACTAACCACAAATACATTATAGCATTAAGTATATAGAATGATTAATGTTTTATTGCAATTTATATCAGAAAATAAACAACTACATAAATAGTGATACCACAGATTAGTCATTATCCATGTGATGCAAATTGTCATTAAAAATTTAATCAAACAATTGTGCAGCCAATTTCTGTGTTAATTATAAATTCATGCTTATGTTGTAATTGGGAAAATTTAATATTATTCATTAGTAAAAGTCTTTCACATAATAACTATTTCCAAACATAATAATAAGTAAATAAGCAATTATTTGATCTAGCACCATGTTTACAATTATATTACATTCAAATATCAGCCTTTCAAGTAATTGAGCAATAAATGCACAATAAAGAAGACAGTACAAATAATTACAAGAATAACATTTAACATAACTATATCCTTATGGTGATCATGATGAACTTGTGCATGGTTTTCATGGAAGATGTAGATCCCATGTGTTATAAGGATAATCTCTCAGACATTCTAAATATGCACAATGTCAATTGCTTCCATTGGAAAAAAAATGAAAGACAACATAATACATTGGAGAGCTACAATTAGAAATGCTATTGAAGTACTTCAGAAAAAAAAATTATGTTGAAGGAATTAAAAGACAATATTAATAAATATCAAGTACCCCCCCCAAAAAAAAAATAATACATTTTATACATGATGTGTTTGTGGTTTACAGACTGGTTTATATATTTATCACAAAACTCATTTATGAACTGCTGGGTGATATTTATTATTATCAGATATGTATAAATGTGTAGTATGTTTATATAATCATTATATGAAATTTAAAATTATTTATTATCCTAAGTAATAAATTATTTCTTAGAGCTGATTATTCTACTGATTTTGTTTTTATTTATTATAAATGAAGTTGAGTTTTTAATATTATTAATATATAAGTAAAAAAATTTAAAAAATCGTTGAATGATTTTTTTTTAAAATTTTATACTTTGTTATAGATAAATAATTTACTAGAAAGTCAATGTGACTTTAATAATTCAACAGCAGGATAGACATAGATTTTTATTGTGAGGAAAATACAATAAAATGTCAGTAACAAAGAGTGACATATATATTTGGTTTTATTGATTTGATCAAGGCATTTGACTCTGTTAATAAAACAGTTCCATGGCATTGGTTGAAATTAATTAGTTGCCCCCAAAATTTATTTGTATTCTGCATCTTTTACATGATGAATTGAGAAGTGTTATTACTTCAATTGGAAAATCCAAGCCTCTGAAATAAAAACTGGTGTAAAAAAAAGATGTTAATTTGCTTCAACATTGTTTTCATTTTTTTTATGAGAGTGGATTTTATAACTGTTTATTGATGGCTTAAAGAATCAGAGAATAAAATGTTATATAGGTTTGTTGATGGAATTTTAAATATGAATCAATTAAAACTAAAACAAGACCTTTAACTTTCTGTATTCTTAATTTACATTTTCAGTTGTTGATTATACTATTTTTATCAGTTAAAATGTGATTTACAGAATGCACTTGATGTTTTCAATGCAATACATAAAAACTTTAGTGTAATAATTAATGTTAAAATAGTCAAGTTCTTTATGAAACAGTGACTAATGAAAAATCCTGGCACTTTCAGTTTGAATTGTTTTTCACTTGAAAATGTGCACCGACTGTAAATACCTTGGTACTTTTATAATTATAAAAATATAAATAAAAAAATAGATTTAAAAGATTAGATACAATACAGGTTCCAATGTACTGTTGATGTTTTAAACAAGTTAAAAGATAGTTCAGTTGAAAACATAACACAATTTATGTAACTGAGTTTGTTGCAAAATAAGCTGTTATGTTATCAATTTTATTGCATGAAAGGGAGTCATGGGAATTGCATCATTGCATTAAAATGTATTGTAACGGGCACATATGTACATTACATTGTTTTTTTATTATTAAACATGAAAAAAATAAAAGTTCACAAATAAACTTCTTTTTTTTTAAGAATTAAAAATTGAAAATTAAAAACTCATCTTAAACTCGTATATATATATATATATATATATATATATATATATATATATATAATCACACAGATAAAAAAAATTATTAAAATAAAACTTTATTAAAAATAGAAAAAGTATTTTAAAAGCAAAAACTTAAAAAGATTTAGAGATAAAAATATATCTTTATGTTTGAAAACAAATTAATTAATGTTATTGAAAAATGGAAATGATTATTTTAATTAGTCAAAGTGAACTAGCCTTTGGGCATTTAAATGTATAAGCGATGGTCAGATAGGAAAACAATAGAAACTAATAGCAAATGAGAGAAATCCATTGGGAAATTGGACCTCAACGGAAGGATCATCATCATCGATGATGTAATGTCAATTGAATCCTTAAAATTAATATAAAAGAAAAAGTTTGGAAATTATTAATTAGTTATTACAAGATGACAGATATGTGTTCATGTGGAGTTGGAGGTGAAGAGATTGAAAGATGCACTTTCAATTCCTTCAGTTGGAAAAAAAAATGAAACATCGTTTTCTACATTGAGGACCAGCTAGAGTAAAAAACCTCCGGATGAATAAATAAAATGGCCTATAGAATACCAACCTCTTTAGGATGGCATGGGAATTCACGTTCAAATGGCAAGAAATGGATAAAGCTGGACATTTTAAAAATTGTAAGAACTTTATATTCATTTGAAAACATTAAGAGCTCTAAATTCTAAACCTTTTAGTAAATAATACAAATAGAATCCTATCTGACCAACATAAATTAATATTAATAATGTTATTTGATGTATTTTTTTATTTGAAATCATTACCATTTATTTTTTTTTTGTTCTTTTAAGTTTTATTTATGATTTTTGTTTTTCGCTAATTTAATATTATATAAATGTTAAACTTAAGTCGGGCGTGAATGGCTATATAGATTTGTAAAGTTATATTAGGGGAGGGTAATCTTATATTATTTGTTTCATAGTTAAATTGGGTCAATGGATTGGATATATTGGTATAATTAGTAGATGTAGTACGAGATTCGCTACAGGCATAATCACTTTATACGCCACACACTTCCTTTTTGGCCTATGGAATGCGATTCATAAATCGGCAAAATGACCGCAGTCCTTTCCTATGGAGTTTTTTTTATTGCTCTTCTTGTCAGATAGATGTAGTATTCCTATCTGACAAGAGGCAATTTTTTCTCTTAACCTTTTGTGCTGCCGTATTTCATGTTACATTGAATGCATCAATATATCAGATGAATTGACATTGGTTTGACTGCGAACTTTTGGCCTAAGGTTAAATAAGGATAGAATATTTTCTTTCAAATGCAAATCTATGTAGTCTATTCATACTCGACACTCTAAATAAAAATGCATTAAATTTAAGTTGGGTATGGATGTTGCATGGATTCGTTATCGGTTAATTATGTTTTTGGTTTTCATATTTGATCAAAATATATAGACATTCGGTAAATAATGATACCTTACGGTGAGTATCTAAAATGTATTTATTCGGATGTCTTATAAGTTATTGGTGTCAATGTGGTATCTTATGATGAATACCATTGGGTTTTTTGTATTCCCTATGCAATTGACGGTATCAATAACTTTGTATTTTGATCATTTATGTTTATTTTGAAATGTTTTTTGACTGTGTAATCTATGTAACCGATCTATACTCAACATTTTAAAACAAACTTTTAAAAACCCATCTGTGCGAAGTTATAAATATTAAAATGTAAATTGATAAAAATTAAAATGTAAATTAAAATCAAAGTAAAAAATGTAAGTTATTTTAAAATGTAAACTGATACTAAAACAATTTTAAATATTATATATGTGCGTAAATAAATGTTTGTGTGTATAATTACTGGCGGTGGCTTATTTTTTTTTTTTTTTAATATATTCTTAGATAAGAATTTATTATAAAATGTAAACCTCTACTATTTCACTGAGCTAGTGACAATGGGCTAATGACCGGAATCAAAATTTATATAAATAAAAAAAAAATTTTTTTTAACTTACTTATCTGCCTACTTTATAAATTTTTTAGGTTCAAATGCGTAGTGGCGCCCTGTAGTGCATATTACGTTAAGTCTCCTATTTTATAGATCATTATAGTATGGGAACATTTAATTTAAAAATGTTTGGTATAATTTTAAAAATATAATGACAATTTTCTGGCTGAGATAATATAGAAGCCATTATATTAAAATCACACCTTCATTCCCTTGGACATGAAAAACAAATAAAAAATACAAGATGTCTGAAAAGAATGGAGTATTTATGATGTATTTGACATGGTACTCATGGGAGCTCTGTTTGCATTATAAGGCTAATCTCAAAGATATTCTAAAGTTGGGCAATACTGATTTTTTCCATAGGGAAGATATGGAATAGATTTACATACATTGGAAAGCTATAATTATACATTGTGTTGAATTATTTCAGAAAACAAATTTTATGCTAAAACAATTAAAGAACAGTATCATAAAATATAAAATAAGTAAAAAAATGAACTAATATGTCCTATATATGGATATACTTATGGTTTAGAGCTTGGCCAGTGTAGTCATAGCAGAACTCATTTCTAGGACAGTTTCTTTGAGAAGACAGAGTTAGAATAACCATATTATGTATATGTATGTATATAAAGTTTACAGCTAGATTTTCTTAAGATTTATAATGCTGAAATTAAATTTATACAATGAGTTCAATATATAAATTAGTGATGCAAAGTTTTAATGTGAAAAATGAGATAAAGTGATACTACAAATAAAAATAAAATTTAAAAATTAAACGAACAAGCTCAAAGGTAAGAGTTAAATTGTAAACTTTAACTACTTATAAAATTATATATATATATTGATTAATTATAAGGTTTTAATGGTGTTTTTTTTAAGTGTCATAGCATCGGCCAGGACACGAACCCACAACCCGGGCAACTGCCTGCAAATGCAAGGCAGTCGCGCTGACCTCTCGACCACCAATGCAAGACAAGGTTTTAATGGTGTTAATTATGAAAATGATTAAAATAGCATGTAGGACATTAAAACTATTTTAACAAAATATTTAATTTAAAAATATACAATTACAAATGCAAGTAATAGTCTTTTTCTTAAAATTACTTTATGTTAGCAAAATAATAATATTTGAATACAAATATTATACTTGAAGTTTAGATGCAATATAGAAAATTTAAATGCAGAATTTCAAACTTCCTTCAGCTATCCACTTTATCTCATATAACTGATACACATGATAACACACATGAGCATGACAATAATATTGGCATCAAAAAGGGATTTGGGTGATTCCTCATCAGATTTTTAATAGTATGGATAATTGAAGAATTGGAGGATGGTACAGATTAAATCCTGTCCATTAAGATTTAAAGATTTTTTATCTTAATATAAACAGAGCACTGATTATATATATATATATATATATATATATATATATCAGTGCTCTATATATATATATATATATATATATATCTGTGGGTGATGTTGCACTGCATCAATTGATAAGTGCTAGTTTAGCATGAATTACATATATTGGAGATCATTTTACATGCATGTGGTCATGTGTCAGTTGTATGAGATATAGTAGATAGCTGAAGAAAGCTTGAATGTCTTGGTTCAAATTCCCCATGTTACAAAATAATAATAATAATTGAGTTATTAGATTACTGTATGTAATAAATGACATATTTTATTTAGAATATTGCAGTATCTCTTAATGTGCTACATGAAATACTTTAGATTTATCACTATAGCCAATTGATGATTATATATATATATATATATATATAAATAAATAAGTTTTTATATATTCAGTTTTTTAGATTTATCACTATAGCCAATTGATGATTATATATATATATATAAGTTTTTAAAACTTCAGTTATAGTTTTAATTAATAAAAAAAGAATTGTGTATTTTTAAAAAGCTGAATCTTCATGGTAGGGAAGAAATTTGTTTGAACGGGGAAAATGTGGTTAATGTATACTACACCTTTACCCCACTTAGCAAAGGCTACTTAGCGGTATTTCACAATAGTGATCATCATCAATTTGTACACACTACTTCAATTTACAATCGGTTATTCACTATAATGATCAGGAAAAAAAAATTTAATTTTTTTTTGGCAGCCATCTTGAATTTTGCATCACTGATAACATCAGGGAATATTTATTTTAAAGTCATTTTACCCAAAAGCAAAAGTACATTACTGTAATACATATACATGTAATGTCTTTGCTGTAATTGTATAGCACATACAATATTTTATTCATAAAACATAATGTTAGTGCTGCATTCAGTATTTTGAATATAGAATGTATAAACTTAAAAAATATATAATTACTGAATCTATAATACTATATACATGTAAGTGCTAAATGTCTTTAGAAAAATTAAACTTTATTTTAATATAATGTACAGTACTTGAATTATTTAAATAAAGTTTAATTTTTCTACACATTCAATATCTATATTAGATGATTAAAGCAGTATAACTAAAATACCATCATAACAAACTTTCAGAAAAACACTAAATACTAATATTATTACATACACCCAAGTGGTTTCAAATCAAAAGAAAAACATTAAAAAAAAAGTTTAAAATAAACTTAGCATATGTTTTAGAAAATTAGATCAGTTAGATTTTTTTCTTTTAATATAAGTTCTTTTTTTTTCTTCTAAAGTTGACTGATTTGCAATAAGCATTAAGCCTTTTGTTACTCTGGAGTATAGTAATAAGTCTTTATATATAATACTGAATTTCAAAAATCTTATACGTTTCATATTATATATGAAGACAGCAAAAACAAAGGAGGAAGAAAAGAATTTATAAGGACTAAATAAATCTTTATGTTCAATTAAATAATTTATAATTTAACATTGTTTTTTAATTTGAATAATTTCACATAAGTAATAAACATAAATATACAGAAATATGTACTGTAATAATAATTTTAAAAAAATGCACTTCAGTATGGATTTTTTTTTCATTACAATGAAAAACTTATGCAGAAGAATATAAAAACTTTTAAATTCAAATTTAGTTTCACTTTCTCTTTCGTTTTGTTGTACTGTACTTTTTAAACAGTGAAAATATGCATTTTTCCCCTAGTGATATAAAACTTTTCTTTTTAGATACCATATTTAGTCATGATTGCCATGAAAAAATCAAGAAAATATTTGAGCCTGAAAAGGAACCGACCAATTTTTTTCCCCATAGACCCCCATTATAAATACATATTCTGTATATGATATTCTTGTTTAATGATGAGTTTTGGAGAACCAATTGCCATCACGAAGTGGAGTAAAGGTGTATTTGATAACTGAGCTGCAAATGAAGTTATGTGATTTTTTAAAATGCTATTTACATATACAATATTTAATAAGTGTACTACGTTTAGGTTTAAATCTGAATTACTTTTATGTAAAATTGCAAATTATATGTAAGCAAAAAATCACATTTATTAAGATTTTATTTGTAATAATAATAAAGTTGTAAATCGTAAATTTTTATTTTTAAATGTGTACTTACTAATTTTTAAAAGAAAATTATGTTTACAAAATTCAAGCTTTATTTAAACTTTCTAAATATATTCAACTGATAATATATAAGTTATTGTATAACATAAGATTTTGAGCAGTATTATGGTTCTTTTTTAAGTATTGCTGAGCTAATAAGCGGTAGTACTAGAATGGGAATTGAACTAGTGATTTTTAGATTTGTGAATACTAAATTTAAAGTGAGACTTTAACCTAATAGCCTATTCTGTTAAGGGCAACAAATAACTGGAGTATCAGTTAAATTCAATATTCATGGTCTAAAGTCAAATCGCCAATTGTAGTATAGTCAAAGATCAGACCAGCAACCTTGAACAAGAGAATAAATTTGCTTAAATATACTAACCTATTTTATATTATTAAAGGTTGAATCTATTTGAAAAAGTTTAGATAAAATCTGAATGTTGCAAAACCATTTAATAATTAAATAATGAAATACAATATTTGCTCAAATATATATATATATATATATATATATATATATATATATTTTTTTTTTTTTTTTTTTTTTTTTTTTTTATTTATATTTTATTGGATATATATATATATATATATATATATATATATATATATATATATATATATATATATATATGCATTGAATTATAATTCATGTATTATTCATTTCATTTATTTTAATGCTGACAATTTAATGCAAAATGTCATATGACTGGATAAATTTGCACACTTTCATAAAATAACTACAATAAATCTACCCAAGTATTTATTTCTAGTATTTGCACTAAAGGACTATATTTACAAATATTAAATAGTTGTTTCAAAGTAGTAAATATATTTTATTTATTTTATACAACAGCCATCTATGGAAAATGAGTAGTAAAAAAATCTTTTATTTTGTTGAGTAAGCTAACATTCTGAAACTAGTTTAACAATATGAATATAATATTATAAAATTATATTTCTTGATTACTTAAATTTAAAATATATAGTTTCAGAATAGAATGAAATACTATTCATATTGCATAAATTTACATATCATTTTATAGATTTCTTGATAAATTATTATTTATAATTCTAGAAAAAAAAATGATAAGAAAGAGCAATAATAAAAAAAGACTTGTATGATAATACAAATCAATATGGCCACATATTTCATACTAGTTCTTTAAATTGTTTACTAGATAATTTGCATAAAACCATAATAGATTGTGTTTTTATTGTGTTTATAATAATATACTGATTAAACAGTATATGGTATACCAAAAACTTTGTCTTAATATTTTATGCTTTATTTTCAATTATTTTAATAGAATTTGTAAAGTTTTTGCTACATTCATTTTTTTAATATTCTTTACATCACTTAAATATTACTCACTACAGTTAAACATATCATTATATTTGTAATTAATTGTGCATTTTTTTTAATTTTCTGATTCTATAATAATTTATCAGGGGAAATAAAATTTTACTTCTTTAAATTATATCTACTATAATAAATATTATAGTATATATCAAAACTTTGTTCATAATTTTTTATACCAAATGATTACTATAAAAATATATTTTGTCAGACTTTTTAAATCAAAACTATTTCTGTTATAGTTTTAACAAAAGTAACTCAAATTATTAATTGACATGAATCAAATAAATGAAAAGTAGAAAAATAATCAAACTAAAAGATTTGTTGTGTCATTTCATAAAAGTATTTGAGACTTTTTTGATTTTTATAATCTCAAATGCTTTTATAAAATTACATATGTTTTTAGTTGGTTTACTTTATTTTTCTACTTTTGTCTGTTTACATAAAAGGATTATTAAAAAAAAATATTATTATTATTTTTACTTTATACTTATAAATAAAACAATTTCAATTTAAATAAAATAATTTTCTTCATCAGTCTTTTTTAATCATTTTTGTTTATGTGCAATATTATCAATATGATGCCATTACAATCACTATTCTGTATATGTTATTCTATAATCATTAAACAAATATATATATATATTAATTTAATTAATTAAGTATAAATTAAATCAATATTAACACAATTTTATTCTGTTAATGTAATGCTTCCATCACATATTTTTATTGTATTTTAATTAATATAATTAATTAAGTATGAGTTAAATCGATATTTTTTAAAAAAGTTATTCATCGTAATATTTCCTTTGGCTCTGTTGCTATGGAATTTTCTTAGGAAGTGTAAAGATATGAGTTTGAGTTGTAAATGGAAATGGATTTTTTTCATTATTATAAATTTAAAAATTCAGATACAGTCAGAAACATACACAGATAGGACAAGTTAATGTAAAAGCATTTAATTAAGTATAATAATAAAAACATAATGAAGTGATAATGTACAATACAGTATTCAATGTAAATAGTATAATCTCTACATTCTTCATTGGAATGCAATTGAAAACAATTCTAATTTCAGAAGGAGAAAAAACAAAGACAAAATGGCCAAATAAAATGTAAAAGTTGAGTTTTGTGATGAGTTTATGTGAACAGGTAATATTTTTTTATATAATACATGGTAGATGTTTTTTCTATTTATTTGTTGTCCTATGATGCAATCAATCATTTTTTTTGTAATTAGCTTTATTTTTTAAAATCAAATTTAATTGTAACTATTTATTGCATTTTATCTTCAATCATATTTAAGTAATCAATATTGACATTTTTAAATGCTTTTTTTGAAGTTGGAAAATTGCTTTTTTTGTTTGCTAGTTTATTTGTTAAGTGTTGATCTTTTTCAAGTTAGAATGAAATATTAAAATTGAGGTTTAATTTATTTAAATTCAATAGAATTGTTTAAATTTGTTAATTAACTAAGTTATCCCAGTCTAACCCATTTAAACACTGATCTTTTCAATAGGTCAATTAGTTTCTTAGATATGGAACAGAGAGTGGGACATTTTTTAAATATTCAATAATTATACTTATTGCAGTTAAAAATTATTCTTAGAACTATGATTTGTTTTAAAGATGACTCATGAGAGAGAAGTATTTTTTTTTTCAATTTAATATTTTTTAACAATTCTAAACTCTTAATATTTATATTAGTATGTGTACATAATAATTTATATGTAATAAATCAACAATTAAGTTTTCTATTTAAAATTATTTGATAGTTTTTATTTTTATTTTCAAATAATTGTTTTTAAAAAAGCTAACTACTATCATTAACTAAAACAATGATTGGAATTTTGTTTTTTTAGTTTTTTTAAAAAATAAATAAATAAAAAAGTATCAAACAATTTTAAATAAAGACTTAGTTACTGATTTATTGTACACATAATTATGTACACATACTAAATATAATATACACATTATGAGTATATGTATTAAATAACTGCAGAAATATTTAATGTCATATGTACAATATATGTGTGATATCAATTTAAAAAAAATATGTATTAAATGAAGTTTATTTACAATATATACACATTCAGTATTAATAATACATACAAAATATATACTAAGATAAGCTTGTTTAATACTGTTAAATACATCAACATAGTATGCCAAGCATGTATTTGTCAAACTGGTAGTCATACTCATAACAAGTTTTTCTTAGTATATATTTTGTATCTATTATTTATATTGAATTCTATTTTTCTGAGAAAAATTTAAAAGTATTGAAATTTCAATATATACACATGCATTATTATGTATGCATACTAAATATGATATATATATATATATATGATCAATAGATTCTTTCAAAACCGAACAGTGTAAAATTTTTTCATAAACGCAAAGGAGTCGAGTCTCCTCTTTCTTTTGCTCACCTCCAGTCGCTGATTTCGCGGTTTGCTTTCGTCAGTGGAAGGATAGAGCTTAGAAACGGTCTAAAGCTGCTCTCGCTTATGCAAAACTATATCAGTTTGCAAGCTGAATTTTTCAGAACAGAAAGTCTTCAAACTCAGCCTAGCAAGCTGATATCTATATGGGTCTGATCTCAGTTCAGTTTCACCACATGCAAAGTCTCTGCAATATATCATTGCAAGAAAACTTTAAAGGTACTTTATGAAAAATAAAACAAGTATCACAACCCACTTGTTATTTATGATCAATAGATGGCCTTACCAAAACCGCCGAAACAAGTAAAATATTTTTACATAAACGCAAAGGAGTCAGAATTAACTACCTCTTTCATTTGCTCCCTCCAGTCAGCTGATTTCAAGCTGTTTGCTTTCGTCAGGGAAGGATAGAGCTATAGAAACTAGGTCTAAAGCGACTCTCAAGCGTTATGCAAAACGTTTATATCAGTTTGAGCTGATTTTCAGAACAGTAAAGTCTTCAAACTCAGCCTAGCAAGCTAGATATCTATATGGGTCTGATCTCAGTTCAGTTTCACCACATAGTCAAAGTCTCTGCAATATATATCATTGCAAGAAAACTTTAAAGGTACATTTATGAAAAATAAAAACAAGTTAGTCACAACCTGCTATCACTTGTTATTTATGATCAATAGATGGCGTAAACGCTTGAGAGACAGTCTTTAGACCTAGTTTCTATAGCTCTATCCTTCCACTGACGAAAGAAAACCAGCTTGAAATCAGCTGATCTGGAGGTGAGCAAAATGAAAGAGGTAGTTAATTCTGACTCCTTTTGCGTTTATGTAAAAATATTTTACACTTGTTTCGGCGGTTTTGGTAAAGCGCCATCTATTGATCATAAATAACAAGTGATAGCAGGTTGTGACTAACTTGTTTTTATTTTCATAAATGTCCTTTAAAGTTTTCTTGCAATGTTTGCAGGACTTGACATGTGGTGAAACTGAACTGAGATCAGACCCATATAGATATCTAGCTTGCTAGGTAGTTTGAAGACTTTACTGTTCTGAAAAATTCACCTGCAAACTGATATAAACGTTTTGCATAAACTTGAGAGTCGTCTTAGACCAGTTTCTTAGCTCTATCCTTCCACTGACAGCAAACCAGTGAAATCAGCGATCTGGAGGTGAGCAAAATGAGAGAGGTAGTTATTCTGACTCCTTTTGCTTTATGTAAAAATTTTTCCTTGTTTCGCGGTTTTGGTAAAGCCCATCTATTGATCATAAATAAAGTGATAGCGGTGTGCTAACTTGTTTTTATTTTTCATAAATGTCTTTAAAGTTTTCTTGCAATGAATATATTGCAGAGACTTGACATGTGGTGAAACGAACGAGATCAGACCCATATAGATATCTAGCTGCTAGGCTGAGTTTGAAGACTTTACTGTTCTGAAAAATTCACGCTGCAAACTGATATAAACGTTTGCATAAACGCTTGAGAGTCTCTTTAGACCTAGTTTCTATAGCTCTATCCTTCCACTGATGAAAGCAAACCAGTTGAAATCAGCTGATCTGGAGGTGAGCAAAATGAAAGAGGTAGTTAATTCTGCTCCTTTTGGTTTATGTAAAAATATTTTACACTTGTTTGGTTTTGGTAAAGACCCATCTATTGATCATAAATAACAAGTGATAGCAGTTGTGACTAACTTGTTTTTATTTTTCATAAATGTACCTTTAAAGTTTTCTTGCAATGATATATATTGCAGAGACTTTGACTATGTGGTGAAACGAACTGAGATCAGACCCATATAGATATCTAGCTTGCTAGGCTAGTTTGAAGACTTTACTGTTCTGAAAAATTCACCGCAAACTGATATAAACGTTTTGCATAACGCTTGAGAGTCAGTCTTTAGACCTAGTTTCTATAGCTCTATCCTTCCACTGACGAAAGCAAACCAGCTTGAAATCAGCTGATCTGGAGGTGAGCAAAATGAAAGAGGTAGTTAATTCTGACTCCTTTTGCGTTTATGTAAAAATATTTTACACTTGTTTCGGCGGTTTTGGTAAAGACGCCATCTATTGATCATAAATAACACGTGATAGCAGGTTGTGACTAACTTGTTTTTATTTTTCATAAATGTCCTTTAAAGTTTTCTTGCAAGATATATATTGCAGAGACTTTGACTATGTGGTGAAACTGAACTGAGATCAGACCCATATAGATATCTAGCTTGCTAGGCTGAGTTTGAAGACTTACTGTTCTGAAAAATTCACGCTTGCAAACTGATATAAACGTTTGCATAAACGCGAGAGTCAGTCTTTAGACCTAGTTTCTATAGCTCTATCCTTCCACTGACGAAAGCAAACCAGCTTGAAATCAGCTGATCTGGAGGTGAGCAAAATGAAAGAGGTAGTTAATTCTGACTCCTTTTGCGTTTATGTAAAAATATTTTACACTTGTTTCGGCGGTTTTGGTAAAGACGCCATCTATTGATCATAAATAACAAGTGATAGCAGGTTGTGACTAACTTGTTTTTATTTTTCATAAATGTACCTTTAAAGTTTTCTTGCAATGATATATATTGCAGAGACTTTGACTATGTGGTGAAACGAACTGAGATCAGCCCATATAGATATCTAGCTGCTAGGCTAGTTTGAAGACTTTACTGTTCTGAAAAATTCACGCTTGCAAACTGATATAAACGTTTTGCATAAACGCTTGAGAGTCAGTCTTTAGACCTAGTTTCTATAGCTCTATCCTTCCACTGACGAAAGCAAACCAGCTTGAAATCAGCTGATCTGGAGGTGAGCAAAATGAAAGAGGTAGTTAATTCTGACTCCTTTTGCGTTTATGTAAAAATATTTTACACTTGTTTCGGCGGTTTTGGTAAAGACACCATCTATTGATCATAAATAACAAGTGATAGCAGGTTGTGACTAACTTGTTTTTATTTTTCATAAATGTACCTTTAAAGTTTTCTTGCAATGATATATATTGCAGAGACTTTGACTATGTGGTGAAACTGAACTGACGATCAGACCCATATAGATATCTAGCTTGCTAGGCTGAGTTTGAAGACTTTACTGTTCTGAAAAATTCACGCTTGCAAACTGATATAAACGTTTTGCATAAACGCTTGAGAGTCAGTCTTTAGACCTAGTTTCTATAGCTCTATCCTTCCACTGACGAAAGCAAACCAGCTTGAAATCAGCTGATCTGGAGGTGAGCAAAATGAAAGAGGTAGTTAATTCTGACTCCTTTTGCGTTTATGTAAAAATATTTTACACTTGTTTCAGCGGTTTTGGTAAAGACGCCATCTATTGATCATAAATAACAAGTGATAGCAGGTTGTGACTAACTTGTTTTTATTTTTCATAAATGTACCTTTAAAGTTTTCTTGCAATGATATATATTGCAGAGACTTTGACTATGTGGTGAAACTGAACTGAGATCAGACCCATATAGATATCTAGCTTGCTAGGCTGAGTTTGAAGACTTTACTGTTCTGAAAAATTCACGCTTGCAAACTGATATAAACGTTTTGCATAAACGCTTGAGAGTCAGTCTTTAGACCTAGTTTCTATAGCTCTATCCTTCCACTGACGAAAGCAAACCAGCTGAAATCAGCTGATCTGGAGGTGAGCAAAATGAAAGAGGTAGTTAATTCTGACTCCTTTTGCGTTTATGTAAAAATATTTTACACTTGTTTCGGCGGTTTTGGTAAAGACGCCATCTATTGATCATAAATAACAAGTGATAGCAGGTTGTGACTAACTTGTTTTTATTTTTCATAAATGTACCTTTAAAGTTTTCTTGCAATGATATATATTGCAGAGACTTTGACTATGTGGTGAAACTGAACTGAGATCAGACCCATATAGATATCTAGCTTGCTAGGCTGAGTTTGAAGACTTTACTGTTCTGAAAAATTCACGCTTGCAAACTGATATAAACGTTTTGCATAAACGCTTGAGAGTCAGTCTTTAGACCTAGTTTCTATAGCTCTATCCTTCCACTGACGAAAGCAAACCAGCTTGAAATCAGCTGATCTGGAGGTGAGCAAAATGAAAGAGGTAGTTAATTCTGACTCCTTTTGCGTTTATGTAAAATATTTTACACTTGTTTCGGCGGTTTTGGTAAAGACGCCATCTATTGATCATAAATAACAAGTGATAGCAGGTTGTGACTAACTTGTTTTTATTTTTCATATATATATATATATGACAACCAATAATTATAGTGATGTATATATATATATATATATATATATATATATATAACAAAAATATCTAATAATATATATCAACTATAAGTATCCAATCAATTTAAAATATAATATTGTTTTACATTTTTATTTACTGTGCCAACACTAAAATCTAAAAATAATAGAGATAAGATTTTTTTATATATTAAATGCTTTTATTGACTGTTCATTAAAAAGAAATAAAATAAAGTGTTTCTTCAAATACAATTGGAGTTTTTAGATTTAACTTGAAATGAAAGCATAGGGTATCCAGTAAATTAATTAAGTCAGAGATTGACTTAAATTAATTTCTGGACCCCCTCCATCCATGATTTTATTTGAAGTTAAATCTAAAAACTCCAATTGTGGATAAAGCAACAATTATTTTATTTCTTTTTAGTGAACAGTCAATAAAAGCTTTTAATACATTTTTTTAATTTCTATTATTTATAATGTCTTTGAGATGTTAATATGAATTGAACATCATTTTACAATGGAATTAATAGTAAATGTTTAATGGAACAAAAACCTATTTTAGTAGCTTTAATTGCACTAAATAGAAAAATTTATCAACATGTGTGTGATCATATGGGTCAGCAATATGAGATGGCACTGAGAGTGGTGGGTCATGTGAAAGTCTGACTTCAAATCCTGCATATACTACATATATAAATGCAGGTTTAAGCCTGTATGATGTATCAAAAATCATTGTGTAAAGAATATATATCAAAAGCATTAAAGTTACTATGAACAAAAATTGGTAGTTTACTATGCCATGCTAAGTATAAAACTCTATTATATCTTTGAATAAGTTCTGTTGTTTTGAGCAACACTAAAAATTTATTATTGATTTCAATATTTTTATCAAACACATTTTAGATTTTTAAAATTTTAATAAATTATTTAACATACAGACTTGCATAATTTAGAGCTTGCATCTCTATATGGTTTTCTTTTTGATTTATTATAATATTAAAACGTTTTAATAACACTTACAATATGAATGTACATACATATATATATATATATATGAAGTGAGACTAAGTTCAGATTGCTTAAAATATATATATATGGTTTTACATTCCGTAATAAAAAAAAATAAAACTAATTAAGTTAGACAAGAAAAATAAACCTTAACTGTCAAAGATATTTTAAAAATGCATTTAAAGTTTAAAAACACATTCCATTTTCACTTTTTTTTTTTAATGGAAGAGTTGAAGTCTTTTACATCTTAAGATTTTACAAACTAAAAAAAAACAATAATGAAGTATGTGGATTGGCTGAGTTTTTGAAAATATGGATGAACTAATTTGAAATGAAAGATGTAAAAATTAATAAAAACGATGTGTGTAAAAATTTCATATGATGTATATTAATGGTATATAATACATAAAAAAAAAAACAAGTAATAAAAAGTTACAAAATAATTAAAATTTATAAAAAGATATACACAAAATAAATATTAATATTGTGTTGCTTAATTATTAATTTATATTTTTCTTTCCGAAAATATATAATATTAAAAATAATACCCCCTGTTTAGTTTATACTGCATAGAAATATAAGCAAAAGAAAGCCTCCTCCTGTCCACTATATACATAATTTTAGAATTGTGCATGTTAATGTTGACACTAGGGATAATGTAAATCTAAATAAAATTACTAAGAATGATTACACCTGAATAATAAAACCATAAATTTATAAAATTGTGAAAATTTAGGAAGTATTAAAATTATGGACAGATTACAATTTATGGTTGTGTTTATAATGAGGCGGATAGCTAATCTATGAAACTTTTCTATTCAGATATAAACAAAGATTAAATAAGAAACAAGTAATAATGTTTTGAGTAAAATTATATATAACATGTTGGCGTTAGCAAAGTATGGAGAGATGTTTGTTGGGGATATTAAGAAAGGATCAAAACAAAAGAGAAAACATATACTTTAACATAATTTAAAAAGAAAGACGAATTAAATTGGAGTTAAAAATTTTGGAAAAAGAGATGATAATACACGAGTAGTTAAAATCTTAAAATGAAGCCTAGAATCAATAAAATACCTAGAAAAAAAAACACATGTGAGGTGGATAGCTAAAATAATAAAATATATTATTGTAGTATTAAAAAAAAGAGGCTACAGATTAAATAAACTAGATTAAATTTGGATAGACTTCAACCTTCATCAAACAATAATAACTGTAAATGAAGATGATAATAATTACAACAAAAGATATAAAATATTTTGCAGTTATTCTTGTTTTTATTCTTAATAATACACGTGGTCAGTATGACATAAATATCATATATTTGTAAAGAAAAAAATCCAGAAAAAAATGATTTACTCTCATTATATTACACTAAAACATTTTATAAAGAGAAAGTAATGAATATAAAAATATATTTTATCATTATACTTATGCATATATAGCATAGTGTAGGAAGTATGAGCCTGAAAAAGTGATAAACCAGCAGAAGTATAGTAAGCATATATTAAATTATAAAAAAAATATTTATTTTTTTTAAATTAATAATAATAATTGATTGAAATCAAAATGCAATAATTTAATAGTATTTTTTGAATGGTGTGTATGTGCGAACGTGATATAAAAAAATCTTACTGAGATTAAATAAAGAAATAAATATATAAATAAAACATATAACATTTATTAAAATAAATTTTAATAGAGAAATTTAATCCACGTAGGGGCATTTAAATTGAAGAAAAAGAGATTGAAATACACATTAATTATTTTTGGCAAAATGATTTGTAGATAGCAAAAATAAATCTACAAATCTGGCATATAATAATAATTCAAAAGATAAAAAAAGGGTCATTAATTTATCATGCATTTTACTTACTTTTAACTAGAAAGTATTTCACCTTTTCACAAATGTACCATAATAATTTACATAAGCTCAAAGTTGTTGTGTTGAGTACTGGGAAACTCTCAAACCCCAACACAAGACAGAGTCTTTATAAAGATAAGAAAGGCCATCATCTTTAATCTAAATTCTGATTTATATTGGCCAATCTGAAGTATCTTAGATTGAAAAAGTGATGTTACTCTGTTCACCTTTACATCCATTAAATTCATTCATATATTGACATATGTAAAATTTATCAATTTACTATGTATCAATTTTAAGAATTAGTAAAAACTTATGAAATGCTCAAATTTATTTATCAAGCACATATGGTATATAATTAACTAGAAAAGATTTCACCTTTTCACATATGTGCTGTAATAATATATTATGCATTTTAATTAAAGAGCAAAAATGTTTAAAAAAAGATTAAAAGAAAGAATGAACATATTCTTTAACATTGTACTAAAGAATTAAAAAAAAAGTCTCTCTCTAATTATTGAAAAGAGCAGAAAGATATTTTTTTTTTTTTGCTTTGTGAAAACAACTCTGACTTAAATACATATTGCTATATTGGAAAAAGATGCTTTATTAAAGATAAATTGTCACTAGCAGAATAAATTTATTTATTTATTCATTTATAATTGAAATCTTCAAAGCGCATGTGCATTAGCTTAATAGCTGATTGTTATTACATTAGCAGAATAGTAACTTTTGATTTATGAATTATTATTATCATCATTATTATATTATTAAGTTTCAAAAAGAAACATTATTGGGCAAAAGGTGTTTACATACATCTAGGTTACATGCACATTTTTATATTAATTGTTTTTTGGCTGGTTAAGTCAGGTTTTCTATTTAACTAGAATGGTTACAATTTTCAAAAAGATGGCTGATTGGTTATATCACTTTTGGTATTTGTTTCATATAGTTCATAAATCTTTTGCTCTAATCCCATCTCCTAATCTTTGTTAGATATACATATTATCCTTTACATATTGGTTGCTCTAATCCCATCCCCTAATCTTTGTTAGATATACATATTATCCTTTACATATTGGTTTAGTTGGTTATAGAGCTGATTTTGTTTTAGTATTGATCAAGTGGCTGCATCTATATCTGGATGTGCTATTGTGTTGTCTTTGATTTTAACTGTGCTAGCTTGTTATGGAAGATGGAAGGATGCCATCTAATGTTGTTGCCAATTATAAATGTGCGTTCTGTGCACCAGAATGTATAGAGTATAAATGTTGCCACCCTTATTATTAGGATTGTTTTTTTGATATGCACTGATAATCTTTTTATTGAGGTATTGGCATTTCTGTATGTGTTACACATTATTTTCTAATCTCTTCTAGTGCTGTGCATTGATAAAATAGGTGTTGTTGTGTTTATTCTGCATGGTCTCAGAGTCTGCCAAATGGGTCAATTGTGATGTATATTCTCATGTAATAGAGGAAGTATGTTATTATAATGGCATAAAGGTTGACTTTGATGATGAAGTCAAAAAACTTGGGCTCCAGTGACCTTTTTAAAAATTATGGATTAGCTCTTTGTTATTTATTTCTAGCATTGTGGGAAAGTCATTATTGAGCTGATGTTGCTGCATGAGGGTATAAATCTTCCAATAAGTTTACTTCTTGTATATTGTTTGGGTATTTGGTTGATTGTGCTGGGTTGGTAAATGACTGATGATAGGTATAAATATTATGGAGATGGTTTGTCTGTTGGTGTGCTTGTAGTAGACATTTTAGTTGTGGGAACTGCTTTAATGTGGCAGTGAACAAGTTTTTAAATTTTGTCTATAAAAATGTTTATATCGTGTAGACCAAGTCCATTGCTCACAAGTGGTTGACTGAGGCATTTGGTTGAGGTCATGAGTATATTTCTGCACCATAAGAGTTTGTTGCAGATGAACCAAATTTTTGGATTTAAATGATTTAGAGAAAGATACAATAGACAGATAGTAAATAATTTTTGTGATGGTGAGTTGGTTTATCAGTTGCACTTTTGAGTATATAGAAAGGTATGTCTTTGATAAAGAGTTAAAGATTCACTGAACTTCATGTTTTAGTTTATTTTGAATATGATATCTCATTCCCATGACCCCCAGATGAAATGAGAAGCCTAAAAGCACTTTGTTTAGTTTAGTATGCATTTATACATGGTTTACCAGTAAATAATGATCAGGTGGTGGTTTTGATTGTGTTAAATTTAAATTTGTGTGTATTTGTGTATTCTCGTAGAATTTTTTAAAAGTTAAGTAAATGTTTTTTGAGGGTAGAAATAAGTATTACATTTATATATGCAATGCATGTAATGTGTTGTGAAGTGATTGGTATTAGGATCTCTGTGAGTGTTTGCTGTCTTTTGCAGAAGGTGGTTGATGTATAGTGTGAATAGTAGCGAACTGAGTGGGGATCTTTGTGAAATAGACTGTGTAAAGATGAATGATGGAGAATTTCTGCCATTGAGTGTTATGTGTACTTCATGGCTTAAGAGCAGATTTTAAAGTAAATATAGCTGAGTTTTTGGTATTGTGGTACTTGTGAGCATGTCAATATGTACATGAATCAATTGAATCAAAGGCTCCTTTGATGTCAAGTTGGAATTCTATTGGTGCATATTTTTTCTTCCCTCATATTGAGTTTAGAACTGCCTTGAAGATTAGTGGTGCTTGGATTATTGATGAGTTTTTCATTGCAAATTGCATATTGAAGATTGGCAGCATTATGTGTGGTTCTATTTTTTATTTGATGATTTTAATTGTCAGTAGTCCCATGGATATTTGGCAGAGGTCATTTAAAGGAGAGATGGCTTTTGTTTTTTTTTTGATGAGAGGCACTATTGCAATTAGGTAAATTCCTTCCAATCTTCCATGAATTGAATTTTCTGTGAAAATTATTTGCTAGGTCGCAGAGATATTGAGTTATAAATCGACTGAGATGCATTAAGACAAACTGAGAGATGCCAGGGCTTTCTGAATGGCATGTGTTTGAAATGGTTTCTAGCTTTATTGCAAACTCAGCTGTGTTGAATGGAGTTTTTGTTTTTGGTGTTCCAAATAGGTCAGAGGGAAGTTTAAGTGGTTGGTTTGTTTGTAGTTTTTGTCTAAAGTATGAGTAGATAGGCAAAATCATGTTATGACCTGTCTATGTGGTTTTATTTGCTTGGATGACCTTTGGGACTTTGATGTTGGGTAGGTGTCCTAGTGCCCATTTTATGTATCTTCTGGTCCAGATGTGCTGTTGAGTAAGACATATTTTGTTTTTGTTTTTATTTTTAGGTAGTTTTTTAAAGTGTTGCATGTATTGTTATATGTCCATGTGAGTTTATGCATGTATTGCTGAGTATGGTGTGAATATTTTATCATAAGAATTCACATATCAAGTTTGTCAGCAAGTGCTAGTAATCTGGAGGATGATGAACCAAGATTCATCCTTGTGGTATGATCAATATTAAAAGAGCGTATGTTAATGAATGCTAGATATTTTTGTACAGGGTTACACGGTCTGTTTTGAATTTTATTAAGCATAATGTAAGTCTCTGACAATAAAAATTCTGGGGTGATCAGTAGGAGCAGTACTTTTATTGTTTTGGTTACTGAAAGTACTGATGTTTGAGTTTGTATAAAGTTGATGGTCATTGTTAGAATTGAATGATCTGAGAATTGGGAGAATGTAAGGCTCATTGTGATTAGATGATGTAACATTGATGAATAGAAACAGAAGACAATTAGTGATGCATGTCAGCTATTGTAGAATGTTACTGCATTGTCTGGTAGGAAACCCTCAGCACTTATTAGTGGCACAGAAATTTGATGCAGCCATTGTGTAATGAAGTCTTTTTATGTCATATTGCAGTCTCCAATTAATGTGGTTGGATTTGTTTGGTTATAAGTAGTGAGTTAATGTTGCCTATTATATTGGTAATTATGCTAGCCTGCAGAGGTATAAAAATTCTTGACTGTCACAGTTCGATGTTGGAATGTTGCTATTAACAGGTGTGAATATATAAATATTTTAAATGAAGTGAATAGACAATTTAGGGCAATGAGGAGTCCAGTGCCAACAGATAGTGTTGATGAGTTTCTGGAGCATGCGCATAACCCTTCTTTGTGTAAATATCTTGTTGGGCCTGTTAGAAAGCCAGCATAGTCTTTAGTTTCAATTAATCCAAGTATGTGGGGCTGTGAAGTTTTAATCCATTGTTTTAGTTGGTTGATCTTGGAAATGGAGTTCAACCCTCTTACATTAAATGCAGTTATCTGGACTTTCATCAAGCTTATTTAAGCTGGGTGGGATTATCTCTCTGTGTTTATATGTTGTTAAGGATAGTTCCTGATCATTAACAAGCTTTAAATTCTATATCTTCATTAGTTGGATCAAAGGTATGTTGTGTATAGAAGCACTGGATATATCAATCCAAAAACCAGGCATGGATACAAAGGATGGCAGTTATTAAAAATTTTAAACATAATGATGATAGATGAAACACAGATAAAAATTTAGCTACTTTACAAAAGAAACAATTTATTGAATTATACTCTAATTATGGATATAACCCTAAGAGTATTGAAAAAATATATTTTTTAATAATCACCTAATCCAATTATTTATATTAATAATGATTGTATTATAAATAATAATAGCAGATCTAAGAATAATACAAAAATGGATAAAACTTTTATACTGCCCCAAAATTTATCATAAATTACTAAAAAATGATATAGATAAAAACATTAGGATAGGATGGTCCAGATAGTAAAAATCTTGACAAATAAATAGTTAATTATAAAATAAGAGATGATATCAAATATAAAAAGAGAATGGTATATAAAATTAGTTGTGGAAATGCAGTATAGTTTACTATGGACATACAAGGAAACAATTAGATGAAAGAGCAAATAAACAATAATGCTATTAATAGAAGAAATGATAAATCTGACATACATTCATTATTTAAAATACGGATATAAAATATATTGTGTCAAATATACAAGACTTTTAAATTTTATTAAAGAAATTAATAGAAGGAAGATATATGAAACCGATTACATTAATTATAACAAAAGTAATTAAATGAACATATATAAAATATAAATTAATTTGACTAATAATTGGCTGATGATAAATGAATGGAAGGTTATATAATATGCATTTATATAGGTTTTTTATGCCTTAAACATATATTGCATGGTTTTAATAGGTTATAGTTAATTTTATATAAAATAGATAGATGACATTATATATGCAATGTAAATGAAGCACATTGAAAAAGGCAAAAATTAATATTTGCCAAAAATAGCTTTTATGTGTATAATTATATATATTATTGCTGCTATATAAAGATATATATTATATCATTGATTTATTTATATAAGGGTAAATAACATGAAGCTAGGATCGAACTCAGAATATATATATTCTAATATATATATTCTAATTCAAATTTTATACTTTCTAGTAATATTCAGGAAGGGCATGGGATTTAGGGCATAATTAATATAATTTCTAATTGCATTAAATATTTTTTGATTAAAGCACGTTTGACTTTAATTTAACTTGATCAGGTCATCACGTAGAGCACTCTTTATATAAATTGGGTATTATTATTTAAATACGATGATTACCAAGTCATCATTTTCCGAACGTTGCTGACGCGAGCCTACTCCTGTTTCATAGGCTTGTCCTCAGTGATATTTTTATTAGTTTGATTATCTAGGAAGAAAGCACTTCCTCCACTTGCTTGTTTTATATTTGGAACACCAAAGGTTCGAGGCTACGACCCGACCTGGTTTTCCCTGTGTTCTATGGATCCTTCATATAGGGCATTGAAGACTTGTCAAATACAAGCAGCCCTGCTATTTTCTCAAATCATAGACAAGCCATTATTTTTCACATTTATTCTTATAGCTCATAAGTCGTCAGTACCGTTTATAATTATATATATTATTGCTGCTATATAAAGATATATATTATATCATTGATTTATTTATTAATTATAAATAAAATACTAAAATTTGTTTCACTCTTCATCTCTAAAAAATAGTTAGATATGGAAAATTCAAATATTTAATCTATAAATAAAATATCTCATCATCTTCCTACTTTAAAAAAAAAAAAACTGATATAATTCAGAAATTTAAAACATTAAATGTTTTGAGTAGTGTTTTGATAAAAAAAAAAAAAACTAAGAGAAAACATTCATACTTCTCTGACTATTGTGAATAATTTTTATTTCTGAATTAATAAAGGTATGCCTTTATTTTTCAAAAATAAATCTTTAATAAAATATATAAAAATAATTTTTACTATATAATTACCAAGTTAAAAATAAAAAGGATAACACCCTAAAGTTAATAAAATAAGACTTAGATGCATTTTAAAAACAGATTAGGTTCTCCAGAAAAAATTCATTATAGTTTGCTGTTATATATATATATATATATATATATATATATATATATATATATATATATATATATATATATATATATATATATATATATATATATATATATATATATATATATATAATTTACTTTCAAATAAATTAATTAGTACTTTATATTTTTGAAATATAAGTAATTAAACTCCTGAGGATACTGATTTAAAGAATTCCTGTGGCCATTTTGAATACCAAGGACTTCCAAAAAATTATCACTGACACATTCAAGTGATAAATGGCATTGAATAATTCATACATGGTCATGATATGACTATTCATTACAAAATCACAATTTAAGTCAATAATTATAAAAAACTAAAGTGCAAATTCCATAAGGATTTCACATGATCAAGTGTAGATCTGATAGCTACATCAGAAGATCAAATGTGAACAACACTAATTTTTCTTCTCTCCATTTTTTTTTATAACTAATGGAACAAAGGAAGCATCAACATCATAGTTTCTTTCTGGTAAAAAAATATCTGATTAATTATAAAATTAATAGGTTTTATTAATAGGTTTTATTTCAACATGTGATTATAGGCATATATTATGATAAAATTCATATTTTTGAAGTTATAAGCTTTTAGTATTGCAAAATTATAAGCTTGGTTAGATCACACTTCTGCATTTTTTGACAAGACTTTGTATAGTCAAATACATCCTTCCCCATCCCTGCATGCTTCAGCACTTTCCATCATCATTATTGTAATAAAATTCATAATTTATAAGATTTTAGTATTTAGACTGAGCTCACCACCATTTTGAATTTAAGGATTTGCCAAAACTACTGCTGACACATCCAAATGACTCTCTGTGAATTATTCAATGCCATTTATCACTTGAATGTGTCAGTGGTGGTTTAGGGCTTTCCTTAGAATTCAAAATGGCAGTAAGTGCAGCTAAATCATCACCATCCAAAAAATATTATTTGTTAAATAATTCTTACCTTTACAAATTAGGCCTCTGCATGAAATCTACAATAAAAAATAAAAGTATGTTAATATATTAAGCATTATTTTATGGAATATTATTCATATTTATTAAGATGAATTTTAACATAAAGAATAATGCAATATTTCTTTTAATAAAGTACAAAATGTAAAAATGTCTGCAATACACAAATGATTTAATTTATTAATACAGATCTTTTAAAAAATTTTGCAAATATTTTTAATTCTTAAAATATCAATCTATACTTCTTTAAAATTATATAAATTATCTTTTTTATTTTACTTAAAAGAGGTATTGTGACAAAATTATCATTAAATTTGATTGCCATCAATAGTTATTAGTATTGTTGTCTACTCATTCCTTAAATAACACAATGTTATTACATTACAAAGTTATTATATTGCAAATATCCTAATTTTATTAAAATAAGTATAATAAAAGTGAAAATTTAGATAAATAAATATAACAGGTTATGAAAAATGTCTTTCTGATACTTCAATTTTACAATAGAATAATAATTATATAGTTAACTATTTGGAAAGTCGTCATGTGATTTCTGAGCATCCTAATAGCATAATGAGCATTTAACAGTTTCACTCCATTAATCCAACTGCTTTTTATTTATATTACTCAGATCACTATTGATCCTACTAATTTTTATTCAAAGTCCATATCTCTACTACAAAAAAACAACATTAAAATAAATATAGACATATTATTCCTATGCTAAGTACCTTACTGAACTAAGTTTTACTAAAAGTTTTTATTATAAGCCTAAGTATTAATCAATTGCAGTGTTGCTTCTTAATATTTTTATGAATTATTTTTTCTTCTTGACAAGTACTTATAAATTTTGAATAGCTTATATAATAAAGCTTTTATTATCTTGATAAATGTAAGATTGACTTCTTGCTTTAGAGTTTACATATTAAAAAAAAATACTACCTGCTTAAGCTTCTTGTTATCCATAATGAAGTGCTTTTTTTAAAAAAAAAATCACTTTTATTCTAGCTTTTTTATCTGTGCAAATAGTGCATATATATATTGGTACATATTACTGTACATTTATTTTTATTACTTATGTGAAATTATTAAAATTAAAAAAAACGATGTTTAATTATAAATTATTTAATTGAACATAAAGACTTATTGCTGTACACCAGAGTAACAAATCAGTCAACTTTAGAAAAAAAAAAAATCAACTTTTTTTTTCTCATATGTCATAATACCGGCCGGCGCGAACCCACAACCGCTGCAACCAACTACTTGCTTGCAAGGCGGCTGCGATGACCTTTTGGCTAACAACGCTTGACTAATAACTTATTTTAAAAGAAAAAAAAAATCTAACTGTACTAATTTTCTAAAACATATGCTAGGTTTATTTTTCTTTTCTTTTATATTTGCTATAAGTCGATTGTTTTTTGGTTAAAATGACTGTAAAATACATATTCTCTGAGACATCATCAGTGACGCAAAATGCAACATGTGCCAAAAAAAAATTCCGATCGTTATAGTGAATAATCGATTGTAAATCAAAGTAGTGGGTACAAATTGATGATGATCGCTATTGTGAAATATCGCTAAGTAGCCTAGGTGTATATTTATCTGCAATAAATTAAAAATAATACTTTTATTTATTATTTTTTTGTTTACAAGTTAAGTTTTATTTTTCATTTTCTTTTCAACAATTGTAATAATTTTTAACCTTTTATTAACAATATATTAATAATATTATATAATATATAATCATATTATTGTTTATATATATTTATCAAAAATACATGCATGTACATATATACGCACACAAACATAACGGGTGCATAAATTTAAACAAATTATTAGGCATTGATGTTATTAATTGTATCAAAATATTTTCAAAAAATATGATAATAAAAACATGTTTTGAATATTTTCTTAAATTGGAGAACTAACATATTTATAATTTAATAGGTTGCTAATTTCATTTCATTTAAATAGCTTTTTTCTTTGTGTATTTATAGTGATTACAGCTATAAATATGTATTTATATGTATTTAATATATAACTATTAATCATATTTATTACTTAATAGCAAACAAAAAAATATTGAATGAAAGTTACTTTATTATGCTTGTCAATTTTATAAATATTTTTATAATAAAGTAGTTTACTCCACTGTACATGCACTTACAGATCAAATGAATTATAATGATTACTCTCCTTTTCAAACACAAGGTAACATCTTTTTAAAAGATATAATGGATCCACTCTATCCTTTTCACTTAAACTATATGTATAGGAAAATCTGAAGCATTTGGAACTGAGTGCATGAAAAATTAATTAATCACTTTAAATTACTTATAATATGATTTTTGTCAGTGATGCTTGCAAAATTTTTACAATTTATAATACATTATCAAATGAAAACTTAAATATTGATAAGAGTTACATTATCATATTTTTTTTAATTATGCCCAGATCACTAACTTCTGATACCTGAACATTTTATAAACTTCTGAGCAACAAATCCATTCAATAATTATCATTTCTCATGTTTGGTAAAGCACTTTTTACCAATGCTCTATTAAATATTGTGTAGTAATTGAAATATATTTAATACAATATTTGTACCTTTTACTTCAGTATTAGTTAATGGTGATGTTCAAACAATGGCATTAAAAACATATTGTACTTCATATGTTAAAAAAATGAATTACCTTTAACATGTTCTAAAAGTAGTGAATTTATATAAACTATTTACCCAATGGAATATTTGTTATTCGATTGTTTGTGCAGAAGATTTATCTTAAATGTTTACAAAAATTTACAATCTTTACTAACATGAATATAAATATAGATAAAGATTAGATCAATTACAATGGACATTTATAAAAAAATAAATAATTGAAAGAGAGAGATGAATATACAAAGTTACGTTTAAAAATACTTCTATAGCTTAATGGAATCTATTATAATATATTCAGTAATATCAAAAGACAAAATATAAAACAAAATTTAAAACTTTATGATTTACATTTTTACAAAACTTCCATATAAAATTCATTTGAACACAAAATTTAATAATACATTTTGAAATTCTGTCAACAGAGTGTTTAATTTTACATTTGTTTTATTATAGGTTAATATTTTTGTTTAGTGTAAAACTTTGGTTTTATTTTAAAATTGCATTTGTTTTTAGTAGTCTTAGTTTATAGATTTTATTTTAGTATGTGGCAAATTATATTTGATTATTTTCATCATTGATATTTAAAATAATAAGTTAATCAATATGTCTGACATAATTTAGTCTTTACAATCTTAGATTAATTCTCTTAAATGTTGACAAATTGCGGAATGTTTTTCCAGGATTATATAATATTGTATAAATAAAAAATTAATATTGTGTAAAAGATATGATTTTATTTTAAATCAAAAGGTTTTGATTTAAATAAAGCTATTAGAGAATATCTGTTTTTATAATTTTTGAGTTTAAGTCATTTAGTACATGTTTAAGTTTAGAATTAATTTTGCAATTTTAAATTAATTTTTGAAATAATTTACTTTATATAGTTGTTACTTAATATTAAAAATATGATTGTTAAATAAATTTAAGAAAGCAAATGTTTGCAACAATAACGTTTCTGAAGGTAATTGTTGTATAATGCTTAATTGAAACCCGGTGCTTAATTTATTTAAATTTAAACTAAGTTCTGACAATTTAAAAATATTAAATAATTTTTTATTGTTTGTAGCATTTAATAATTAAAATGTGCAACAACAGATGCTTTTAAAATTTCTGACAAAAATAAAGTGATTTTATAAATTATTTAAAATAGAAATTTACTTGTTTAAAAAAAAAGATTTGCCTTGGTTCTAATGTTTTTAAAAATAGGTTTAATTTCAATGATGTGCTTGTTTTGAAAAAATAATAAAAAATATTTTGTTGTATGGAACAATGCTAATTTTGTAAAACTTCTAAAAGAATTAAATAATAGAAAATATCAGGTTTTAAATAAAAATAATGGGAGAATGATAAAATCTAGTTAATTGATTTTATGTAAAAAAATTTGAAAGAGCAACTTATTTTCATTGCTATAGATTATATTACATATATAATATTTTAATTTGAAATTTCATAAAAATATTTTTTTAAATATATTTTTTATTTCATAGGACAATGCTAGTCTGTATTACTAAATTTAATAATAAGGTATATATGTATATTACTTAAGTAAATATTCTGTATATTTTTCTGTTGAGCTTTTAGTATAATTAATTTAACATTAATGAGGGTTTTACTGTAATAAATAGTCTATTTATATAAAACTGACTATGTAAAAAACATCACATGATAACTACAATAGTATAGAGAGTTTTGCCTGTTTTACTATGTATATAATATAAATAAGTTTGTATAATTCATTTATTAAGTTATTATTCAAAATGGTGAGCTAAGATTGGCTTATATAACCATAAGTTCTAAGCATAAATGGTTCACTTATGTTTTTTAAACTGATGCTCATGGAATTTATAATAGTGCATGACCATAGGTTTGTTTATCTTCTTTATATTAATGAGGATTGTATATATATATATGGGAACTATAATATTAATGAGGATTGTATATATATATATGGGAACTATAATATTAAAAAACATGTATAAATCTGTTAATAAATTAAAAAGTTATAAATTTATTTCAATGTTAAATAGGGAAATATATTTTTCTGCTGCCAAAATTAATAGCATTTATAAAAACAATTTTTATTACAGGTATAATGTTTTATAAAATTAAAAAAGGATGAATAATTTGTTATGTTACTTCTGTAATTAATATGCTCTGACTTTTTATTTTTAGAATAAAATTAGTCATAATTGTGTTTTTTCAAAGTTATTTTTCTGATATAGAGATGATTGTTTATGTATTTTTATAAAGTTAAATTAAATAATTTTTGTTTGAATAAATGTCAATGATTAAAATTTTAAATTTATTATTCTGTGAGTGTGTGTGCATGCAGGGGTACTTTGAATTATAATGAAATAAATGTTTTACATTCAATGCTTATAAGAAATAAAGTTAATAGTACTTTTATAATTATTATCTGAAAAATGATTAGATTAGATAAGTTATTAGTCATTTGTTCTTAAAATTTATTAATGGCATTTTATTATAGACATGAAATGTCAATTAATATTTTAAATAATGCATTGATTTAAAGATAACAATTTTCTAATAAATATATTAATTAATTTAACTTATCCTAAGTTGTCAATTTGTAGATTACATAGTAAAAATAATACATTTATTGTGTGGATGAGAGATTTGCTTGAATCAAAGTTTTTTAAAAAATTATTTTTAAAATTATTTTAAAGAGCTGACATATATTAAAAGTATACTAGAAAAATCATGCCTTTGCTCAATTTTATATATTCATCAATGATTTGTGATCATGTGATAATGGTCTTAAAATATTATTTGGTAATACAATAGTTGTCTTCATGTATATAATTAAATCTAAAGAAGAAATCAAAAGCATTTTTGATTAAATATTTTGGTCTAAAATCATCATTCTAAAGAAAACAATTTTAATGTTAGATAATTGACAATTCATTTGAATTGTGGGTAGTCATATGTGATATCTATATATTAGTTGAGTTGTTTATACTTTTTTTTTTTTAGAAAATGAAGAAAATTTTGTAAATTTGATTTTGCTAGTATTTTCACTATTCTGTATTTTTACTTTTAAATAACAATGCTTAAAAAATCCAATTATACTAAGATATGTCATTTAAAACAATAAATGAAAACATAAATAAAAATCAGAATGCATCTATTGCTTTAAAAAAAGAAAAAAGAGAAAACAAAATCAAAAGAAACTTAAAAAAAAAAATAGAATTTAAAAAAAGAAAAAAAACGAGCTTTGTTTATTTTTTTCTACATGATCCTGTTTATCATGGAGTATACTATTAGAGCTTCGCATAAGTTTTCTTTATTTTAATTTGTAAGAAAATAAGGAATTTTTTAACATATTTGGGATTTTTTCATTTGTCAATTAGCAAGTAATATTAATCACTTAATGAATATATCGATAGTCATAATTTAAGTAATTTCGTGAGAATTGAATGTAAAAAAAATAATCAATTTTAATCTATCAAAAACATTATTTACGAAAAAAAGAATTTTGATTAATAATTAGAAAAATAATATTACGAAACTGTCGAATAAATTTTTTATGATCTTTTTTGACAACTTTTTTTTTTGGTGGCAAAAAAATATAGTAAATGTAAAATTATATCAAATTATATACTATTTATAATTAATAGTTAATATTATTTACTTCATAAATTTTATTTTTAAGTTTGTTTTATTTTATTATTACGAATTAAAAAATAGAAAAGGTAAATATTTATTTAAAAAAAAAAGTATTAATAGCTATTATATTTTTTAACAACATAAAATGCTACCAATAAAAAATATGTTTATATTAGGTATTAGACTACATTTAATAACATGTGAAACTAAATAATATGTGTAAAGTCGAAATTCAAAACTTTTAAAAAACCGAACTATAATAACTTCAGAATATGTGTTAAAAAAGCAGGTGGCTTTTGAATTGATTCTCATAAAAATACAATCAAGATAATGTTTATAGCAGAAGTTACTTAAACTATAGAACTTTTAAATGAAAAGATATCCGTAATGATTTGCAAAAAAAATTGAAAAAGGAAACATATATTTATTTATACGAGGATAATAATATTTATTTACACTTTTGTGTTCTCCATAAATCTCAAGCGAATGGCAGGTGTTCCAATTTCATTTATCTCAATTTTCTTTCTATTAAATAAATAGGAATAAAATAACCATATGATGTATTTTAGAAGAATTCAAAAAATCTGTAATGTAGTTTTAAAATAAGAAAGAAAGGAAAAAAGAACCCTCAACATCTAACAAATAAATAAATAATACTTAAAACTAACTTCATTCTGTAATATCTGTGGAATATTAATTCTAATTAAACAGGTGAAATATAATAAATTTAATTTAATATTTAAATACAAGTATAATATATATATATATATATAAGCTGACGTAAATATAGGGAATTTGAATCCAGACTTTCAAGCTCTCTCCAGTCATCCACTCCATCTTATACAATTGATACACATGAGATAGAGAGGACGACTTAGTGGAACTTAACGATCTGGGTTCAAATCCCCTCTAATTAAACATAGTTTAACTTTTTATTTGTTCAGATATTTTGTTATAAGTATATATATATATATATATATATATATAATACATTGATATATATATATATATATATATATATATATACTCAATGTATTTACTAGAAATAAAAATAGTAATTGTTAAAGATTTCCCCCCAGATGCTATTAGCTATTCAAGCACTCAGAAGGGTCAGGGCTGAGTAACTATCCATAGATCTTTAGCTCTCACTGTATTAATTCTAAGCTAGGAAGGGCTTTACATAAAATAACACGGGTGATAAACATTTTTATTAATAGTAAAACGTTCTGTACTTTCTCAGTAGAAAATATATCATTTAGCTTGCTATACTAAAAATAAAGCAATTTAAAATATATAATTAGTGATATTACAAAACTTTTTGTTGTTAAATAATAAAGATGAGTCATTCTCTTACTTAATGAACAATATTTCTGTAGTGTAGTTTTGACTATATATCTCTCATGCAATGTAAGGACTCATTTCTATCCGTTTTAACAGTTTGTGGATGGTTGTGATCATAAACATCTAACCAAAGACATATGAAAAATATGTATGACTTCCAAGATGTGTATTTCATGTTAAACCAGCACTCATCAGTTGACCCAGATCATATAACATTTACACATATTTTTTATCATTGTTCAATATATATAGATAACTAATTAGTACTATTTAATTGATGTGTCAAACTTACTGCCCTTACAACTTTGACACAAACAATTTAATGAAAATATGTTAATAATTTTTATTAGTCATTCATCAGAATAGAGATTATCCACTTAATAAATAACATTTCTATAGTGTATTTTTACTATCACGTCTTGTGTGAGAGAGTTGTAGTGAAAACATTATGTATTAAGTGGATAATCTCTAGTCTAATAAGTGACCAATATAAATATTATGATTCATTATGTATCTATCAAATGACCAACTTACTTAACTATCCATCTATATACACTATTTAACTTATCTATTTATGCAAATTATTTCATTTTTACCTAAAGTTTAAGAATTACTAATTTTAGTTTGACAAATATTTCATAATAGAAAAATTGTCACATTTAGAAATATTTGGTGTTAAGCAGAGCTGATTATTTTACAACCATGAATAAAATGGGATTTCTCATTATCATGATTTAATGTTAGTTTATGTACAAATAAATTTAACATTAATAAAACAAATAATTACAAAATAACCATAGAAAATATAAATAAATATAGCTTAACACATATGAAATTGAAACAAAAGTAATTGCTATTTCCTATAAGTGATACATAAATTAATAATCACCTAACAGTGAATAAAAATATAATGATGCCGTCTATTCATTTAGCCCTTATAGTATTTAAGCATCTGTTTATTATATTATATTTTTTGAGTTTGTTATTATTTTGCAGTCAGTTTTATTTCAATTTCATATAGGTTAATAGATGATTATTTATATTTACGTTTTACTGAAACTAATGTTTCATTCAATATTTAGGAATTGTTAAAAACAAGATTCTGCCTATTTCCTCTGAATATTTGATAGTGATTCCAGAATAATTTGAACCCTACAAAAATCACATTCTGTATAATAATATGTCAATAAGTAGTATCATTCTATCATATGATCATCATTTCATATTATTACACATGCTGTTAATATGAGTACTAAACTCTCCATACATAGTGCCACCAAGTGAAAGCCATACAAGTAATAAATGGATGCAGAAATATTTTTGCATAAAATTTCTACCTAGTGCCCCAATGTTGGGTATGTTGGATGAGTAGCACTAGATAGGCTTTTTAGCATAAACCTTCATGCAGCCATTGATTACTTATGCAAGAGTAGCTGTAGAATTTTTATTGGGAGCTATTAAGTTAAGTGTGTGAATAGATATAGTTATTTGAGAATTATCTTAAGTAATCAGAAAAAATGTTCGGATGAATGGGAGAAAAAAATTGATAAACAAAGAAAAGAAAGGAATTGATAAAGAAATTAACAATGTTTTCATATAATAAATCTGATGTAGCTAGGTTTATATGGAAAGGAGTTGCAGTAGCAGGGTTAACATAAGGTAATGATGTGTTATGTGTTAGTAAAAGGTATTAGATTACTTAGAAAAAGTACAAAGGGAAGTAGAAAGACATGCATTGGATGAAGATGTATGAACAGCAAGGGAGGCAATTCAAGGAGAAATGGGATGGTCAAGTTTGTTATATGAGAGATGCAAAAAAGAAAATGAAAATATTTGATAGATTGTAGCCAAAATAGTATTTAATTGGATTACGAGTAATTGATGAGAAAGATAATGTGATATGCAAAAGTTTTGGATAAAGAATTTATATCAGTATATCTGTACAAAAGATGGGATGATTGTGTTTGGAGGATTGTTGAGTGTTATAGTGGTAAGGAATGAGATAAAAGAATAGATTCATTAATAAAAAAATAGGGAATTAGAGAGATGGAGAACTAGTATGGAGAGTAAAAAAAGTTTAAATATATATAGAAGTAAACAGAACATTATGTGCGAGTTAATGCATGATAATAGTAAGGAAAGTAGTTTGTTGTTTAAGGCTCAAATGGGATATTTAGCAACAAAATAATAAACATGTAAATGGAAAATATGGGTGCTTTAGTCTGTAAATTGTGTAAAGAAGGAATAAAAAATATTATACATTTGTTAATTGAATGTAAATGCTTAAAAACAAAAAGGTTACAAATAATGAAGTTATGGAAGAGTAAAGGTGAAAAAAGTGATTATATTGAAAGTGGATTATTGGTTTTTATGCTGGGTTTGGGAAAAGATAAGGGGGATTTAGATATAAAGACCATAAAGTTGACAAAGAGTATGTTGTTGAAATGGTATGCAGCAGAATATGGGAAAACTTAGAGTGGGGAATAGAAAGTAATGTGGCTAACAGATTTCTCTCAACATAGTTACTGAGAGATTCATGATTTCGTTTAAGGAGAAGTCACAGTGCCTCACATCACATTACTCTTATAGTATCATTCCATTTGGGTTATTTTATTTAATGATGGTGATTATTATTTTATACCTAGCTCATGGAAAAAGGGGTGCACATATTTTTCTTTGAATGGCGTAAATAACAATAAATTAAAACAACATATTTGGGAGGAGTAAAACTAACTAAAAGTAATAAAAAGAAGTTCATTACTATTGCAAAAATTATAAATGTTAAAAGAAAATTATACTAATGAAAACTGTGCTTGTAAATTATATTGTTACTAAATGTATATATATACTTAAAAAATATTAAAAAATTTAAACAAAATGTCACCTCTAATATTAAAATAAAAATGATAATTATTTTTATTCTTTAAAATTTTTAGATATTTGAGTCTTTTAAGAGAGAACAGTGTGTAAAATGATAGACCCAATCTAACAGCCATATATGGCTTACTGTAGTGGTAGGTCTACATATTATGCCTCAGTGCTTATTATTTTCAGTGTTCTAATTTCTTATAAATTCTCAAGAAATAAACTATTCAAATTGTATTTATATGTTGGGCAATGAGTACTGGATGTCTTTAGAAAAAAAATAATTATATTTAATTGTACAAAATACATTCAATTATTAGTAATAGCAAGAAAATCAAGCCTGGATCCTTAGATTCTTTGAGTATTGAATTTTCAGGTAACACTAACTACCTGAGCCATCCTACCAAAGGCATCAGTCAGTAGAACTTTCATGTACTTATATATGAAGTACTTCCTAAATTCTCAGCTTTTTCTAAGAGCAAAATTGATAAGTGGTTTTCATACTAGTATTGTCACTAGTCAGGACAGAAACATCTGAGGAAGAGGAAGGAAAAATATCGTTTGAAACATTAAGCTTATAATAATGTGTGATATTACTAACAGTAGAATACATTTGAAATATTTAAATAAAGTTAATATTTTCTAAAGACATTCAATACTCATATTAGGTGATGAAAATAGTCCAACATATAAATACATTCAAATATTTTTCCCTGCATAGTATTGGTCAACTGTAGTGTGAGGATTCTGAATCCCAATGACCATAAATTATAGTTCCAATTCATCACTTAGTTTCACAAATATCTCAACAATAATTTATTTCTTATACAAATAACATTTAACAAATAATTTTTAGAAAAATAAAATATAAGTATTTTTCTGCATTTAGGAATTATTTAAAAAATATTTTCTAAATAAATATAACTAAATAACAGTAATTTTGTATTAAAAAATAAATACAAAACAAACTAAAATATAAAAAAGAAATTATTAAACTCAGGTGCTTACTATACATGTATATCGCGCACAACAACCGAGCTTCATCAGGATTAAATAACAATATATTATAAACTCAAGATAATTATAATATCTAAAGAATAATGCCCGAGCGCTTTCAAGAGAACTTAGCTCTCATAATCATGGGCAACAAAGAATAAGCATAGCATGTTATGAGAGCTAAGTCTCTTGAAAGCTTATTTAGTTTTAATTATTTTGAGTTTTAATATATTGTTATTTTGAGGGGGTTTGTAAATTATAAACTAAAATATAATAAAACAAAAACATAAAAATATGGTAATATTTAAAATTATTTCCATTTCAATTCAATTTAGTTTTTAAAATTGTGGTTTAATTTGAATAAATTTTTAGCATAGATATATAAATATTTCTACATTATTTATAAAATTTGATACTATAAATAAATAAAATATATTTACTTAATATGGTAGAAATCTTCAAATCACCTCACTTATATAACATTTTGCATATAAATATTATATCAAAATCATAAAATGATTAATCTTAGAAAATTTGATTAATAATGTATCATATAATTACTATACAAACACACCCCCTGATCCTTCAATTATATTCTAGTTTTTTTTTTAAAAAAAAATTCCTATAAAATATATATATATATATATATATATATATATATATATATATATATATATATATATATATATATATATACTTAAATAATTCTGTATATATATATAACACTGATATTTATATTTAAAAGTGATATTTTTATATAGGTATTCTTTCAGGTAAATACAAATATAAATATATCTGAATTTACCTTTATATTTACTATATCTTTTTTTTCTTGAAAAGTTTATAAAATATAATCAAAATGTCTGGTATAGATTTTTGAGTAATATTTATTCATAACAAATATTAAAAAAAATGTTTTGTAACAATGGTAATGTTGAAATTTTTGCTATATAATTGCTTATTTTGTATTTTTTATAAAATATTTATTATTTTTATAACTATTACAAAACCATAAATCCATTGCAAAGTTAATTTTGTAAATGTAACCATATTAATTATTAAAGAAACAATATTTTTCTTAGGGATTCTTAAAAAATGGTATTATTTTTTTAAATAACTATAAAATTAGTTTATTTTTCAGTTATTACTTTATTATGCATAAAATTTAATTGCAAATACATATTTTTTATTCAAAGATGAGGGGAAAACTGTTAATTTCAGAAATATTATTAATTGAAAATCCAGATTTAGTTTTAGATAAAATGTTAACTGATGGATTTTCACAATATATTAATAGAAAATTTACTTACACTATTAAATTATTGTTAAAACTAACTGAGAGAAATGAATTTAATAAATACATATCTATATATATATATATATATATATATATATATATATATATATATATATATATATATATATATATATATATATATATATATATATATATATATATATATATATATATATATATATATATATATTGAAGTTAGTAATCTCAAATTTTGATTATTGTAAGTATGGAAATTATTTTTTTTAATTTTCTAAAGATATTCTATATAAATTTTATGAACATTTCTTCTAATAATAGTTAATGCTTATATTCCTTTTTTATTTTGGAGATAATTTATTTATGATTATTGTTATTGATCATGATATTGATACTTATGTTTATTACTAGTTGAATATGTTTGCTATTTTTTTTAAAAAAATAATATAGCAAAAACTGTAAATATTAAAAGAATGGGCAATTTTAAAAGTTTAAAGAAAAATCAGACGGTTAAACAAACTGGACTTATATCAGACATGGGTGACCTTGGATCTGAAAATCACACGTTGTCCTTTATGATTTTTTTAAATACATGTTTTCTTCACTATTATACCAGCACAATAAATTTTTAAAACTTTGAATGTTTTGTTTTTATTTAGCCATTAATATTCTACTAAATGCAATGTGTTTAAAATTTATTTTTAATAATTTGTGATGATTAATATAGGGTGAGGTCCATTAAATGAAAAGTTTGCCTCAGCTTATTTTAGATAATGCAAAGTTATGTTTAAACAGAATCCCTCATTACTAAAATCCTTTCTACTCTGAGGGAAAAAATCTTTAAAATGGTTTATTACTAGAATATGGATCATTAATTATTGCAATGTGTGTAATAAGTCTTTAAAGACTTTGACTAAAATACATTTAACATTAATATGTCTAATATCAAAAACTTGTAATCTTCATTTACTAAAGTTAAGAACATTTTTCAAATAAGAAATAAATTAAAAGATAAAATAAAATTTTTGTTAAAATTATAAATTGAAGACTTTGAAAACAATTAATATTAAATAAAGAGAAAAAATTAAAATATTCAAATAAGCCATCATATGCTAAGTGTTGGATCTTAAATTGTGTTTACAAAATGTCTTATGATACAAGTGATTTTAATATGGGTCAATATATATTTAGATTTGTCAATGACAATTAAAAAATATTTAGTGACAACATAAAAAAAGGAGAAAAAAACTTTGTTGGGCATCGTTTAACTACCAGACTTATATTACTATCTAATCTATTCCAAATATTAAATCATGGATTGTTATAGTTTAAAAAAATATTATAAGCTTTATATAAGCATTAGGGCTAGAAACAATTTATATATTTTTCCAATTTATTAACAGTTGATATATTGTGATTGTTAGCTTAATTTACTTTCAAATTAAAAAAAAAAGAAGATTTTAAAGAAGCTTCAAGTTATTATTATAAGGTTCTGAGTGAATTAATGTAAAAGAAATCAAAATATTTTGTGGATGATTTAAGTTTCCTATCATGTTTATAATAGATGGATATTGATCATATCTTCAAAAATAAAATAAAAAACATAATAAAAGTTTGATTTAAAATCTGTAACAACACAAGGTAATAGGCTAGTAAAACCTTTTGGGGATCAATTTCAACTGCCCCTATAAAAAATGTACAAAAAATTTAATGTATTATTTTTTTATTGCTTCAGTATTTCAATAGTTGTTGACTTGTGCAAAAATTTTTTTTACATACTAATTAAAATGTGATGATTTTGATCACTGTAGAGAAATTGTCAGTAACATCTTCTTTATACAACACTTTTGCTGTTCTCAAAGTCAAATTTGGATATGATATTAAATGATAAAAAAAAAATTCTATACTTATTTTATATTCTTTCTGATTACTAAATATTTAATGCTTTTTGATTTTAAGAATCACTTTGTCCAATAAAACTATTTTGAGAGTTTGACATTATTTTATATGATTAAATAATTTGTTGCTTTAGATTTATAAATATCTAAATTGGATAATGAAACAAAAATTATGTATTGTTATTTTTTATTTTCTCACGTGACCTAAAAACTTGATCAAATGATAATTGCATGAGAAAAAAATAAGTTGCTATCTTTTAAATAGTTACACAAACAGAATCTCAATGTAAAATGAGTCATTCAATGTATCACCATTTTTTGGATTGCATGGATAGGACAATTGTATTCTGGTCAAATTGTCTGATAAAAATGTCATATTCAAATAAGAGGCAGTATCTTGATTAAATTTTATAAATATAAATTTAAGATGATATATTGATTACAAAAGCTTTTATTGTTTTGTTAGTATATAAGTTTTGTTAGTATATATATATATATATATATATATATATATACACTAACTTATATCTGTATATATATATATATATATATATATATATATATATATATATATATATATATCTTCCCCAGAGCATTGTGTAATTAAATTAACTAAACCTAGCATAATAGAGTTATTATAAAGGTTAACAGAGAAAACTTGTTTAGCCCCAAGTCTTTCAACCAGTAATTGATGGTTCTCTGAAACTTATCAAAAAGTAAAAAGTTATTTCTATTTATAAGCAGCAAACTCTTCATACAGTAGTACCACCCGTATAGATCTTAGTAATCAATGGATGCAGAAAAGGTTGTGTATAAAATCTTCATTTAGTGCCTACTCATCTAATATCTTGGGACTAGTCCTAGCTTGTGAATTTTATCAGTGAGGAGTTTTGTATATGAGACCATTACACCTATAACTAAGGATCTAATGTGCCTCTCCAGAAACAACCTTTTCCTTATTAAGTCAACCATAAAAGTAGGATCTCAAGATGAAAACACATTAATGTTTTCAATTCAACTTCATTTGCCTGCATAGTTATATAGATATGAACCCAATTCAGTAACTATACATTTTGATGTCTGTGGTTTATCAAAAATCATAGTCACCATCATCACTTGTGTAATCATAGGAATTGGTGAGCTTGTGATATTTTGATATTTTTATTTCTGCCTACATGCATGTAATCTCTTAATTTGTAAATTACTCCAAATTCATAACTCAATCAGACTAGCCAAGAAAATAAAATCTAAAACACTACCAAATGTTTCACTGCTACAAACAGACTTCTCAAGTGTAAAGAACTACAAAGTAACAACATATTTAAACTAATAATTACCCACAATTCCACTTCCTTCTTATATATCCTTAATATTAAATTTTTTTTTTAAATAAGTTAATTGCCTCAGGATCATAAATTTTTAATAATAAAGATTCTTTAATTATTTTTATTTCATTTCTCTCCAAGAAGACAATGTTAGCTTCATCAAAATTAATATATATATATATATATTGTGCACTTTTATTGGCCCAGTCTATTCTAAAATAAAATTTTGGTGTATAATTTTAAATTTTACAAATCCAATAATATTTACTTATTAAAAGAAGACAATAATGAAATATTAGATCATAGGGTTTGAACTCGAATTTAGCTAATAGAAATTTATAAATGATTTTAACTCAAAATACATATAGAAAATTACCTACAGAGTCATATATGTGCAAATGGATTGACAAGTAATATCACTTAGTATTTAAAATCAGTGAAGTTTAACTTGTAATTTTGTAAACAGAATGTGTCACAGATGCTAATAATTATTATTTGTGTGCATTTGATTTTAAAAATAGAAATTATTTATCTTCAAATCTTGCTATATTCAAAAGTAAATAAATAAGGTTTAATTTTACAAAATACTGATTTAAAATTAAAACAGTAAAGTCTATCTTTATTTAATTTCTAAAAATATTGTATTTTAATATTTTTTAAAAAAAATGGAAAATCGGTCATTTTAAAATAATAAACCAAAAACTTTCAAATTAAATAACTGTTTCATAGAAAAAAGTGGGAAAATATTAGCCAATCAAAGAGTTTCAAACAATCTTGGAATATGAAATTCAAGAGAGAGGGGGAAAAGAGAGAGCTTCTTGATCTTAAAGTATAAGTAACTAAGTTTTTTTTCTTGGTGATATTTTTTTTTTTTTAAAAAAAAAAAACAAAGTTGGATTAAAAATTCTTAAAGCCTTATGATTTACAACTCTATATCAATATACATGGATAATTATAAGCTCTGTTGTTAACATAATGGAATAAATTAATCGTTTTTCTACTGGGCAAGTCAATAATCGGAATTCCCAATAATCTCTTGAAAATTAATAAGTATTGAAGAAATAATCGGAGATGAATAATCAACAAATATATTCATGGAAAAATAACAATAATCGTGCCATAGGGCAAATGAACTGCAGTAATACACAAAAGGAAATAAATAAACACCGTAAATATCCAATAAGGATAGATAAAAGAATAGTAAATTTCTTGGAAACAGTTAAGTATATATATTTAAAATTTAATGGAACTAAAAATGAAAAGTGTTCATTATTATTCTGGATGTATATAAAATCTTAATTACAAGGTGAGATAAAATTATTTATTTGGAGCCAAAAACGTGACACGACACATTCTTAAGTGAAATCATAAGTGTGCCTTTTATTATAGAGAGAAATATGTATCATCTAAAATAAGTAAGGCAAGCCACAAATAAATTTTTATTACTAAATAAAGAACAAAATGAAGGATTATTGTTGCAGTAACTCAAATACCTCGCGAATCTTTGGATAAGCAGAATCTTCAAAAAATAAGGAAAATAAAAATGTTCTAATAAGTTTATGGAGTGTAGAGCAACTAGAAAATTTAAAAGGGTTATTATACGTTAGCTGAGAGTTTAAAAGAGAACGTCTTTCTAATGTTGGTATTTATATTTTTAATCTATGATTTGTTAGTATAATAGGGGAGGGAAAGAGAACTAAATTATTTAATATGGAATTAATTCAAGTGTTGTTATATTAATAGTTATTTAATAATCCGGTTAAGTTTAAAGATTATGAATCCTTTAAATAAACAAATATACTCGATATTTTAGTATGAAAGGGTATTTAAAATGATATATACATATTCCAAAGAGCAGGTTATATTTACATGTACAAATGGATAAACTTAAAAACAATGATTTTGTTCTTATGTGAAAGATAAAAATAGTAATTTTGTTTGCTTACCAACCTCCAGAATTATAACCCTATGTTCTCATTTATTTTTTGTATTGTTACTTAATCATCAAGTACTACTATTATGTAGAGGTTGAACTAACGAACCATGAATGGAAAAAAAAAATGATTGTTTAATAAACTGAATATGTGATATATAGTTCACATACATAGGGATAAATATCTCAACATATAATGGGAAATCATTAGTTTTATTTGATAATAATACTCCAAAGATTAATTTTCTGTTGTTATTATTATTATAATATATAGGTATTATTTTGTTATGTTATTTTAAATTGGATATTAATGGAAATGTTTATTATCATTTGTAATGGATATTATTAAAATTATTGCTTTAAAAGTTTTATTAAATTCCAATTGCTGCATATCTTTTCTGGGCTCATTTTCATCACATCACACAACTTACAATGTACAGTCAAAATTAAAATGAAAAGTCAATTCAATTTAAAGCAAATCTAATAGTTTAATAAGCATAAATCTCTTAGAAAAAATTTTTTTTTACTTGTTACATGCTGCCTTGATCCCATAGGTCATTGATGACATTGCCAATTATTAAAGTGTATTTATTAATATAAAATTAAATGATACATTAGTTATTAGCAAAAGTATTAGTGTTAATCACAGTTTAGTTAATAATATTATTTTAATATTTAGTATTAAAGAACATACATATAAAGCTTGACTATGAATTTAAATTATAAGCCTTTCTTAATTTGTACACTATCCATGGAAATCTGTAAAATCCTCTTGATATTCCATAGGTAGTATGAATAATTAATAAATCAATGATTTTCCTGAGATCTCCTTATTTTAAAGTTATTTTTGTGATTATTGCCAATCTTAATTATTAAACATAATATGAATCAAAGCTTATCTGTAATTATCTAACAGATTAATTTAATGAGTGATTGAATTAAAACTTAATAGTTATAAATATAAAATAATATATTAGATATTATTGTTAGTCATGAGAGTATGTAGATACTTAATAAGCTGAAGTATCTGGGTATTCTTATGCCATTGAACAAGTATTTTGTATTTGTTTAATGTTAAGGGGATGTGATCTGTTTATAGGTAAACGAGTCTCATATTGATTATATTTAAAACATATCTTATTTTAGAAATGTTTACTCATGTTAAAGTAACATGGGATAAATACTAATCTTATCTAAATTCAATTGTTATAGTTAAAGAAAATGGTCGTGATATAGTAACTTTATTAATAGAACCTAACCCGAATCCAAGTAGGGCCTAATATAAAAGGGACTTGGAAACTCTGCTTAGGGTCGTACCACCTATAGACAGGCCACAGTATATATATATATATATATATATATATATATATATATATATATATATATATATATCTCTCTCTAGAGATAGATATATATATATATATAGAGAGAGAGAGAGAGAGAGATTTTACATTTGCAGATCTAACAATATTAGATGACTATTTAATTAAGCAAACATAATAGATATTAGTGTACATGTATATTGCATTGATCTACTTAATAATTTCCATTTGTTTGCCAATAAAATATTTTATGATAAATAACCACTTTAAAAACAAAAAAAATATATATTTACAACATTTATTTGTCAATGTATACAGAAAAGAAAAAACAATGTAATAATTTAAAAAAATTGTAAAAGAAAAATGCTAAAGATAATTAAAGCAAATTAATCATGATAATTCAATTGCACTATGGGATAATTTCAGAATCAGAATCCCACAATTAAGTCAAATTTGCTTATTAAATGAATTAGATTTTGTAAACTTACACTGGCACATGTCTACAGTATGTTATATTACATTTTATACTATCTACAAATATAAGCTACTTTATTACAATATTATTTTAATAAAATAATCATTTTTGAATAATTATTTATGTTACATTAATGGTTTTATTAATATAATTAAAATTAAAATGACATTAAAAATTGTGATCAAGAAATTAAAATTAGTTTTGCAGAACCACATTTATAGGAACAAAACAAATATTTATAGTTGTTAGGTATAAAAGTGTATTTTCTTTGAATGATCATATTTGCAAAAATAGTAAAAATATTTTATAAGGTCTATTTTATTTGTTAAATTAAAAGGAGCATATGTTATTTAAAATATCATATATCAGTATTTAAAATATTGGATATTATATAATTAATAATTTTATAGTTCAAAAAGTTAATATCTTAAAAAAATAAAGAAAAATATATATATTTTTTTACACTATTGATCAAACTAACTGATAAAAGTGATTTTAATAAATAAATATCTAATATAGAAGTTTCATTTTTGTTTTTATTTCTAATTTTTTTTTTGGAAAATTATAAAAATATTTAATGATTGAAAATCTAAAGGTTCAGTATGTTCCTTTCAATGACTGATGTTAGTGAATTGTATAATAATTTTTCAATACTTGCTAAAACCACTTCCAATCAGTCATGTGAAGATTCTAATGATAGTAATGGCAAATTTATTCACCACAACATTATAATAAAATATATAACCAAAAATAATATTGAAAGAGTTGTAAATATAAATTAATACAATGTTTAGTGAAGATTTAGATGATTTTTCTGCATTATGTGACATACTTTCATGTCAAATGAACTATGTTTTTAATCTTACAATTCAAACTGCTATTCTTTCTTTATACTTAAAAAAATGACAAAAGTAATCGATATATTGAATCTATAGATATGAACATAATTATGTATATTTCCTCTTTGAATGTAAAATTTATGAACAAAATTTAAGTTTAAAAGATTTAATAATTTTTTATAAATAAAAATTAAATATCTATTATAAATGCATATATAAATGTATGTAGTTATAATTAATTATAAAGTTAATTTGTGTTAAAAATAAAATATTTTCTAAAGTTTGTAAAAAGAAAAAGATAATACCTTTAAATTTTACCTGAAAGTAGTTTAAAAGTAAATGGTATTAAAAGATGGAAATGAAATTCTAGAAAAAGTAATTAAAATGCTTGTAAACAGATTACTAGATTAAGTTTAAGGGGATAAATAATTAAAATAATTGTTATTCCTACTCAAAAGTAAAAACTTATGAATAGAGTATTAGATAAATAAACTCAGCAAAAGTAATGGAGTTATCTATAAACAAGTCACACAATGGAAGTTACAACTGATGGATCTGAATTTTCCTGATGAGATAGCAAAATGTAAATAATGCTGAAAATAATTCTAGAAAAAACCTATAATTTTGAAGTGCTTAAGATTTAATATGTGTTGTGATTTTAAAATGCTTACAATTATGCTGCTTAAATTAATTCTTGCCTGGTTCCAGGATCCCTCATATGCTGTTATTCTGTGAATTGAATAATTAATCTACTAGTTTCAGCCACATCTATCATTCAGAACTAGAGAAACTGTTATCTGCCTTTAACTGCCATCTACAACAGAAGAAACCAAACAAACATGTGTCCACTATGAATCCATCAGAAATAAGTAAAAGTTTAAGTTCCAGTGTTACTGAAAGAACAAGCTATTAAACCAAGAGGAAACTACTGTTCAATCCCTCTAATCAAATCTGAACTGTGACTTAAACCCTTTCATCACAGCTATGATAAAGAATCAACTCACCAAAAACTAAGAACTGAACATGAACCATGACAAACAAAAAATAAGTATATACTTTAAAATCATATTTAGGTAATTATTGTTTCTGATTTAGTGAAATATGTTAATGAATAATTATGTTAAATATATGTCAGTTTGAGCTAACTAGTTTATATTTTGAAGTAGTATTATTGATGAAAATGACAGCTGTTAACCCATCATTTGAGGTCATGAACTACAATCTAAGACTCACTGTTATGTAACACATTAGTATTAGATGAATGTAACTTCATTTGTGACTGCTGATCCTTTGCAATCATTATCTTATTTAAACAGTGATGTGAAAGTAGATGATAATTTCCTACAACATACCACCTATTTTACTTCATACATTTCATAGTGATATGTAGGTGATTGCTAGTTGCTGTATGCTATACATATGGTAGAAAGTTAATTTCTACTGTAGGCATAAAATTATCACATGTATTTGCACTTACATGGATACCATTGTAGTACAGATGTGATTTCCTATATTTTACAATTATTTTATTATTTATTGTTTATAATATTGTAACCTGTAATTTATTGCAACAGACAATTAATAAGATCGTTCTTAGTTTATAAGTTTGTATTATCATCATTAAACATGGCCAGTTAGCCTATGTACAGCATATATGAGAATTGAGAGCAGTGAGGTGACTGTGCAGTAGATTGGGATCCATTCAAATAATTAAAATTAAAAATATCAAATAGGAATTATTTTAAAATATTGAATTATTAGCTCCACAGTATACTAAATTTGTGCATAAGTTAAATTAAAACTAATAAAATTAGAAAAGTTTAGTCAACATGAATTAAGATATAAATTAATTAACTTAAAGTCACACTAGTATATGCTTTGTGTTCTATATACACGAATAAATAGCATTGTTTTATTATTTGGGGCAGTTTTCCATCTTTATTTGCAATCAATAATCTAGGCAAATTGTTGAGCTATAAATAAAAAGTTGGTATTCTGTGACGATAAATGTGGAATGCAGATGTGAATTGCGCTCAGATGATTTTCATGTGGGTTGTGCAACACAGAATATATATATTTATAATCTGGCACAACAATGTGGAATTGATACTTTAACCACAGATCCCTGAGATTATTTTTTTTATATATAACACTTGAAATATGAGATATAATGAATTAACCACATATCATTGAGATATAAAGTATATGTTTGTAAGATAGTTGTATTATCAGTGAATTAACCAAGTATTCCAAAGAAATGTAGATTTTAATGATGAAAAAAACGTTTAAAAAGAAGAAATTTGTTATTGTTTTGTTAAAATAAATTTGATAGGTATAGAAAGGGGAGAATTTTTTGAAAATAATTTGTGTTAAATTAATAAAAGTAAAATGTTGATTGCAGAGTATGCCTGAAAATTAAAAAAAAATATTTCAGACAAGTTGTTGCCAATAATGAGAATAATGTATATATTCAAACATGTGTCATAATAAGAATTATTTTAGTTTTATAAAATTGGTTTTGTCTATGAAAAAATAAACATATCCGGTATTATATATATAAAGAATTTTTTTTTGCTAAAGTGGACATTAGAAATTTTAAAATTAGGACATAAATATAATGGTATAAGGACATTGGTGGAAATATGACATATGTTCAACTAAAGTGAGATAGAGTGGAGTAGGTATTCAATAAGAATAAAGAATTAATAGTTAATAAAATTTTATAGTTAATAAAGTTTTATAGTTAATACAATTTTATTGAGAATTAATTGTTAATACAGTTTTATAGTTCATAAAGTTTTATAGTGAATTAATAGTTAATAAAGTTTTATAGTTAATAGAATGTTTTATAGAGCATAATTTTGTCAAGTTTAAAAAGTAAGAAGTTTATATTTTTGTGTGTTCCTTTTCATTCCAATATAGAGACCAACAAACCAACAGATCTATGGATATTGATCAATCTAATGATGGAATGGTAAATAAAATCAACAGAATTTAATGGAAAAGATAGGGCTACATGTGAAAAAATTGAAAAAGTTAACTTCAAATAATAAAAAAAATGAAGCAGGATCTAAAGAAAAATATGAAAGGAATGAATCAAAAGATGGAAGAAATAAGGCAAGAGATGAGGGATAGAGCAGATCAGACACAGAAGGTAATAAAAGCAGAGGAGAAAAGGCTAAGTAATAGATAGTGATGAAATGGAGCAAAAGTTAAAAGAAAAGAAAATGTTCATGAGGTTAGAGAAGAGGAGCAATTAGAAGGTAAATGCAGGGATGGTAAAAGAAGTCATTAGTACTGAAATAATAAAAGAAATAGAGGAAGTAAAAAGTTGTTAACGAGGTTAAATAAACTTTAGTGAAATTAAAAAAGGATGATATGTATAAAAGTCACAAAAAGTGAAGAAAGTGAAGGAAAAATTGAAAGTGAACTTATAAATAGTCAGAAAGAGAGTGTTAGAGTAGACAGAATGGTAGAAGTAATACAGATAAAAGAGATAGTAAAAATCATTTAGAAATGGTAAATAAAGTTGTAGGAATTAAGGATGAAAGATTTCATAATCATATAAAAGGCAGAATAGGGAATATAGAAAAGAAATTTTATAGTATAAAGAAATAGGAAATAGAACAAAATAGCAGTATGTTAAGAAAGATTGACCAAAAATTTGCAGAAGTTAAATTAGGCCTGGGTCAGAGATTTCAGGAGACTATGAAAAGATTCTTAAAAAGTCTTTGTATTACTGTAGACAGAGGTTGGAATAGATTAATAAAATGCCACCAAGTTAGAGTGGCAAAACAAATAAAAGAACCTCTGGAGAAAATCAGTTAGTTGAGGAAATATTATTACTCAAAAGTTCAGATATATAAAGCATATATTTTTGTATAACTAATTTTTGTGTGTAGTACTCTAGCAAAAGATTTGTTAGAATACTTAGTTTGAAGGCACATTTCATAATATTTTAGCCAATTGACCCCTGAATAGCTTATGTTTGACCAAGAGAAAAATGTTCTTAACATATATTCAATTTACTTTGGACTATAGTGTCCATATAAGCAATGCACATAATATATTAATCTTTCTTCTTTTTCTTACTAAATTTTATCAGGCCAGAAGTCAAGAAATTAAATTTGCATTTTTTGTCCTCACCTGAGAAATTTTATGAATCTTTTATGTTTTACAACTTTAATGTTTTACAACTTTAAAATTTAAGTATATATTTTTTTCTAACATTTTAATTTCAAAAAATTTCAAAAGGTGTCAGGATAATTGAATAAACCAAATTTTTAAAGTTTCTTAAACTATATGATGCTGGGTGCTTATTATATATTTAGCAATTTCAAACTTTGTGATATTACTTTGAGAAAATATTACAATAATCTAAAAACTTGATTTTTTGTAAAGTTTATGAATATTTTTGTATAATAATTATTGGGATTTATAAATATATTATTACATATTTATTTTTTACAGAAATGCTTTGTAAGAATATTTATTTCTGAATAACATTACCATTTAGATCATGGTCACAGGAAATATAATGGTCTAGAAATGTAATCACTAAACAGTCTGTTATAATCTTTAGCAATATCATTAAAATTGCAAAAATAATTCAAATTTTTAAAGCATAAATTGATAGATTAATTAGATATTAAAAAATAATTTGTTCATATTTTTAAGACAAATGTCAACAAAAAAGATTTTGATTTGCAAGTTGAATTTGCTCCACCTAAAATTTGATATCAAAACAAGACTTTGTTTTGATTAAAATTTAATTTTTAAAATAATTCCAAAAATCAAATGTGATTTTTTAAACTTTATTTAATTTATAAACAAAAATATCTATCAAATGAGGTCAAATTTATTATATTCTGATAAATAATAATGGTTTAATATTGAAGTGAAAGTGAAAACTTAAAGTAAGTGAAAACAAAGTTTATTATGACCTTAAGTATAACAACTTCCCAAGAGTTTTAATTATTTGATTAGTTTTATGCATTAAAATATTTTGTACTATCTTAAACATATTTTGAATTTTACTAACATATGCATAATTATAATGAGAAGCTATTGATTCAGACAAAACAGCTAAAGTTTTGTTTAGTTTTTATCTTGCACTTGCAACATGGGCAAATTTTCCCAATCCCTTTTTCCAGAATTATCAATTACAAAACTTACAGCAGTGATTATAATATTTTCAGTATCTGGATGAGTATAGCTTATTTCATTAGGATGCCTGCCCAAAATAACTACAACTATATTCTTTTTATTCTTGATATACTGTGTTTTGTAATTCAATTGTTGCAAATATAGGCTCCTTTGGATGAGACATTCATTATTTAGGTAGCTTTTGTTTAAAAATTCTAAGCTTTTGTGGTCTGTGAGTACAATTACATAAGACCCCATTAAAAATTGGCACAACTTCTGAAATAACCATACCACTGCTAATGCTTCTTGTTTCACAGTAATGTAGTGTGTTTCAGCCCTTTAAATCAATCAACTAAAAAAATATAAAACTTGGGGTTTCAGAAATCGCTCAAGTTGATGAAGTCCTATAGCCAATCCAGAGACATGCTATCAATTTGAACATAACATGTTTTACTAAAATCAGGGTAATGCGATATTATTCTTTTCAGAAATTTAGCTGTGATAAGCTCAAATTCATTGATTTGTCTTTTATCCCAACACCATCTCTCATACTTTTTAGTAGCTTTGACATGTATAATGTGTCATATGCAAAATCCTCATGGAATGTATAATAAATATGAATAATGCACTAAAATGACTAAAGTTGCTTTTTATTTTTGGGTTTAGGGATTTTTGTATAATGGTTATTTTATATGGATGGCTTTTGATATCTTTAAACCCAATAAAAATTCAATTTCTTTAATGGATAGGGTACACTTTTTGAGATTAATTTTTATATTATGCATGCTACGTTCATTAAAAAACCTTTCCAAAGTTGGAAATGCTCCTCAATACTACTAAAAGTTATAACAATATTGTCTTGAGTAAATAAGCATTTATTTTTATATAATGCTATGCATACAATTGTATACATTCAAAGATCAGCCTTTCAAGCTAATTGTGCATGCGTCTTCTGCGAGTGTTAAATAATAAATGAATACTTCACTCTACAATACAAGATATAGTATTTATGCAGGAATAAAAGGAATCCTCTTATTCCTACAACTCAAATTCTTTTATATGAGCAAATCTGAAGTACTGGTGAATAAAGTGTGAGAGTAGAATTCTTATTTTAAATTACTATCTACAATGTTGTGGTGAATGACGTCGGTGAAATTGTCTAGAATTTACTAAATGTCACTCTAAGTGAAACTTAATTATAAGTAAATAAGCATTTATTTTTATATAATGCTATGCATACAATTGTATACACTTGCAGAAGATGCATGCACAATTAGCTTGAAAGGCTGATCTTTGAATGTATACAATTGTATGCATAGCATTATATAAAAATAAATGCTTATTTACTTATAATTAAGTTTCACTTAGAGTGACATTTAGTAAATTCTAGACAATTTCACCGACGTCATTCATCACAACATCATAGATAGTAATTTAAAGTGAGAATTCTACTCTCATGCTTTATTCAACAGTACTTCAGATTTGCTCATATAAAAGAATTTGAGTTGTAGGAATAAGATGATTCCTTTTATTCCTGCATAAATACTATATCTTGTATTGTAGAGTGAAGTAATCATTTATTATTTAACACTCACAGAAGACTCATGCACAATTAGCTTGAAAGGCTGATCTTTAAATATTGTCTTAAGTAAATAATCAGAATATCCTTCAATCGTTGTGACAATATTTTATCAAGATTTCTAATCAGATCAGCATCACTATTGACCAATCCAAAAAGCATTCTCTTAAAAATATAAGATTGCCCCTCTTACCAGAATACAGTATAGTTTTGATATAATTGGGTGTTAAGTCAAAGATGTTAAATGTAGATTTATTTTTAAATCTAATTAGCAATTCATGTACTGATGAAGGAATGAATAGTCACCTGGTTAAGAAAATGAGGGTCAAGGCATAATCTGATTGACCCTTTTTTTTTATAGACAAAAATAAGATTCTTATAAGCAGATGGATATTTTTTATAATTTTCCATTCTAGGATTTACTTATTTGATGACTAACTTCATTTTTATATTGAAATGGAATTGGACATGTTTTTAGATGGAATGGTTTGCCATTTTCAATAGAATATGGTGAACATATCCTCTGACTATATTTTATTTATCTGAAAATATGGCTTGGAAATAATTCCATTAAATTAAATAATTTTTCTTTTTAATTTACATTCAGGGTATTTAAACATTTATTTTTTAATTTAATATGTACATCAAGAGGTGTATCTTGAATGCACATAATGCCTGTTGTTTCCTGAATTTGATGGCAAAATTTTCAAATTTCACTCTGGCATATAAACTTTGGTTATTAAAATCTAATGTACACTGATAATTATCCATGAAATCAGAACTTATAATCATCACTTCATGAACTAATCCAGTCATAATCAAAAAAGATATGCTTGAAACTATAGATCCTGATTTGCCATCTGTCTAACTTATTCCTCTTGTCACTGGCGAGAATCACCTGCATATGTTTATCTGGCCCAGAAAGTATAGATTAATTTATTTTTTTAGATTTTGCTAGTTGTGTCTTTTGACATTATATATATATATATATATATATATATATGTCAAAAGACACATATATATATATATTGATATATATATATATATATATATATATATATATATATGACTACCATTGTCTAATAATGCCTTAACAATCTCTCTCTCTCATTTTCTACTGCTATAATAGGACAATTATTTATAATTGGTAATTCAACTAACCTATCTGATTCAAAATAATCAGTATTATACTTGGTAATAATCTGTTTCCCTTTCCAAATTATTTTCATGCCCCCACAGTGAAGAACATTCCCATGGGTCCTCAGCAGACATTAAATCTTTTCCAGAATGGTTTGAACTGCATTTTTGGTATCTCATTTTTAGTACCTTTATTAATATCCTTGATAATATGTGTGTAAAAATGTGATTGTAGGGGCTTTTTCAGCTTTTTTCCCAAACCCTTAAAACCCCTTAAGTTCCCTTCTTTCACTTTTTTCTTAAATTTTACAGTTTTGGGCTCAGTGTATTTTACTAAGGTATTTATTTTTGTTTTTAAAATTACCTTTATTAATACAAATATTATTATTGGAAGTACTAGGTCCATTTTCCCTACTCCTAGCTAAGTGATTATTTTTATTAAATAATTGTCTATGAGTGTGTCTACCTTTATTCAACATTTGATTATTAGATAGAAGAATATTAACACTTGATAGAGAGTACTGAGTGGGATATTTTATCTCTTTTTGCCCATCCTCATGATCTCTCACTAGTTTCTTATGCATTGAGAATTTCTGTTACTTATATAGTATGTCAATCAGCTGCTGTCAAGTCTGACCAGTATGTGCTTTGGAAGATTGAGACATATGATACATACTATACTGATAGTGGATTGCATCTTGTTTGCAAAAGAATTGAGTATACTTCTATTAGCTACAGCATACTTTTACTGGGAGATTTTGCATTTAAAATTGTCTTGCTGAATCTCTCTCCAAAAGCTTACGATTATGAGGCATTAAAAATTCCCATATGTTTGCAGCTTAACAAACAAAGATCACCATCAATATTTGGCTGTATTGCATAAATGATTCATGACAATTGCCAGTTTCTCTTATCCACTAAGTTGACATAATTCAAAGAACCCCTCTAAACTAATATTCTGATGGATTTCATAATGCTCTCCTCTGAATATCTTTATTTTAATAAATTTTAAAGCTGAGGGATTGGTTACAGCATTATCCCCAGATTCCAAAATGTATATTTTTAATTGATTATTTTTTAAAGACAAACTTTTAGTTATTTCTTGTAAATGTCTACAGATCAAGTTTTATTTGAAAAATTCCCATGAAATATTAATTCAATTCTTTCCTGAATCATTATTTTATCTTTGGGAATCTGATATTTCTTTTGCATCATCCTTAACAGTTCATAATTCTTCTATCTTTCTGTTTTCTTCTTCCAATCTAATTTCCATACTCACTTTATCTATGCTTTCTTCCATACCACAATTTGTCCTCCTATCATTTTTTTTTTTATAATTTCTAGCTCAATTGCAACTTTATCATCTTCATTGCTAGTCTGCTCTAGCATTCCATGTATTTGACATATTTTTTTTTATAATCCTTTCACAGTTTTTTAGTTTCTCTTCCAAATTTGGTTTGAAATTTATGGCTTTCTTTAACTTCCTTTTTTATTTTTTCATGATAACTAACTAACTTGTATTCTACCTGATCTTTAAACCTCTCTATTATTAAATTTGATTAACATTCTATTTGTTTTATCTTTTCTCTCAAATTAAAATCAACTTTATCAAACTTCTCTTCTCATGCCACAAATTTACATTCAGATTCCTTTTGATATATATTTAACTTTATTTTAATTTCATCTAATCTCTCATCTGAATCCCTTTTTACTTCATGACAACTATTTTCAAATGCATCAAGCTTTCTACTTAAACCCATTACTTCCGTTCTAAATACTTCATTTAAATCAAATATTTTTTATGCACTTTCACTTAATTTATTAATATTCTCATTCATTTTATCATTACTTTCACTTGATTTATTCATTTTCTAATCTATTTTATTTTGATTATTCCTTAACTCTTTCTTAAAATCTTCGTTATCTTCAATTTATTAAGATTTTAGCTCATTTTACTATTATTTTCACTTAATTCATTCATTCTCTCATCCATTTTATTTTGATTATCCCTTAATTGTTTCTTAAAATCATCATTGTTTTTATTTAATTTGTTAAACTTTTCATAATAATTTGGGCGATTTAATTTAGTCTAAAGGATTCCTCTGTTTTATGGAAATCTTTAGTGATTAAGTTTCATTCATTTAAAAAAAAAAGTAATACATTAGCTAGTAATATAAAAAAAATAATGCATTATGATCTAAAATCTAAGATAACATTTCAATCTTAAACTGTTTATCTAGGAAATATATTTCTGGACTAGGCACATCAATGGATATATTATTTTAACAAGCCTATTACTAAATATAAATTATTAAATATTCTAGATGACCATTTACAAACCTATTTGTTTGAACCTAAAGTTATTTAGTCTCTCTATGCCTACATGTAAATTCTTTATTTCTTTATAATTTATGATGACCATAAAGATTTTGCTTTACTTTTTATCAGTTGAAAATCATACTAAAACTTTGTTATTTTTTAAATTATACTAAACTTTTAACAGCAAATTAATAATTACTAGTAGTAACACTACTATATGTTTATTGTGGCCCAAAACATTGTGATGCCAACTTGTAATCTCTCAATCTAAGTGAAAATGTAAAGAATCTGACAAACTCTAGGTGATTGATCTAAACTTTTTTGCTGATTTATAGCCAACACATGGGGCAAGTCAAATTATAACCTTATATTCTGAATTTGTTTGGAAGAGACTCAGTAAGTAAGAGATTAACTATGCTAAAACAAAAATCAGAATGAAATTAACCTGAAAGACTGCAAACCTCTTGCGCTTATTAGCCTGTTAAATTCTCTGTCTTGTATTTACAATTTGATCACTATTAATAACACCTGATTGGCTAATAAGTGCGAGAGGTTTGCAGTCACTGAGTTTAATTTCAAATACTGTTTGCACTTTATAAATTAAATATTATTTACATACGTTACTGCAAGTTATAACATCTAAAAACTACTGCATAGTAAATCGTAGGATTTCATGCTGTATGTTTGTAATTTAAACTCAGTGAATTAAATGTGAATATGTTTGAAGATTCACACTTTCAAATTGAAGTACTTTAGACTGGCTTGGTATATAGAAAGACAAGCAAAGAGTAGGGTGGATGCCCTCTTTATGTTAAATTCTCTGTCTTGTATTTACGATTTGATCGCTATTAATAACACCTGATTGGAATAAGCACAAGAGGTTTGCAGTCCTTCAGTTTAATTTCAAATACTGTTTGCACTTTATAAATTTAAATATTACTTAAATCAGAATGAGAGGAAGTGAAAACACACTTCCAGTGCATTTGCAGATAGTAAAAATATATTTGCATATGGTTGAATCTTATAACATTCTAAAGCTTACAAATGCACTCACTTCAGATTTCCAAACAAAATAATCAATTTCTCATGAATTTAAATATTGACTACTAAACTTCTAAAATAAAATATATATTTTTTTATAATATATCAACAATCACAGGTTTATTACTAAATTATTTTCTACTTACATAATTCAGTTTAATCTACTCATTGATTTCATAATCACACGGTTTCCATTAATAAATATTCCTTAAAACTTATCATAATAATTATCTCAGGACTTTTTTTTAGTAAACATTTACTACTGCCATGATGAATATATGTATCAATGATTTTTATGTATGCATTCTACTTTTAACTTATTGGATTCAAATAACAAATAAAATAAACTATTTAAGTAACCTTAAATGAAACATCAATGTGAAGCCTTGACTGAATTTAAATGATATCAAAATGATGACCAAAAAATAATACCATATAATTTAACAAAATAAAATTATTTACTTCATGTAAATAATAAAACAATATAATAATAAAATACAAATCAACACTATATGACAACGAATATTAAAGATAAATATTTCTTTATAATATGAACTATCTCCATATGACAACAAATATTAATGACAAATGTTTTTTGATATTAATTATCTCCATATGACAATTAATATTAAAGATTATCTCTGTATGACAACAAATATTAAAGATAGATGTTTTTTTTGGTTTTTCAGAAGGTGTATGTGGTGCATTGATAATATCTACATTTTATAAATAAAGTCACAGTATGTGTGACCATAGAACATACATTTAGGAGATTGATTTCAATATTTCATTTCACTTTTACTTTTCACATATAATAAAATAAAGTATCTCAAAACTATAAATATATTACTTACTCATTGTCATTCTCTTTATCAACTTGAGTTTGAATCCAAATTCAATTATTGTAATGTTTATTTTATTAATAACTATGCATGGAAGTATTTTAATACTTTTTCACCATGCTAGTGGAACAGTATATAAATTATATTACAACAGCAAATCTCAACTTGTATTTTTAAGTTAGTTTCTAGCCTATATTTTAACATCTAGTAAATGTAAATAACCTTTATTTTGAAAAATCTACTACTTATTCTTGATTGCTTTTACGCAAATTTGGATTTAGAAAAGAACTTTAAAATTTATAATGATGAAATTTATAATATTTATATTTTTAAACAAATTTAACAAAATGGTTAAAAAATGCAATCTCTCTCCACCAACAAAGATTTAATATGTGTTTATTCTCCATATGTCACACTAAACCTTTAAATATTGAATATAAAGTATACTGTCTGAATTTTCAACAGAGCTATATAGTCAGATTTAGTATATTTATTTTTTTTAATAATTTATTAAGCTATTACTTAGAACACTAACAAATAATGCATCATTCATATAAAGTTTACATGGCAATCAAATATTGAACTCTCCTAAATTTATCAAAAATATGACTTGCAAATAATAGCAAATTTAATGATTTTTAGCACTATTATTCAAGTTTACTGAAGATTAAAATAATCACAATCAAATTAATTCATTTTGGAAAATATTTATCTCAGATATTAAATGTATATTTTGAATTCCTTTAATCTCTTCAGTGCTTTTGATAGTTATATGTATAAACATAAAATCTTCAAGCAAACTTTACAAATACTGCAATCACTTTACCACTTTCCATTCTTATGATGTTTTAAAAAAAATATTTCAATTGTTTCTATTCAATATTTATTTTTTTATATATAAGACACTTCCATAAACCTTTGCCAAATGCCCCCTTTATTGGATAAAATCCTGGGATAATAACTCAAAAATTTACTGGAACATATATTAAAAGCTTATTCCTTAAAGAAACATAATTTCTCAATGTACTTTTTAAAACAAATTTAATCAAATATTCTAAAATTTCAATTTCACAAATTTGAAATTTTCTTAACTGAAAAATGTAAAAAAAAAAAGAAAGAGTTGTTGATTAAAATGTATCGATTGCTGTTATTGAAATGGAATAAAGACTGGACCCTGCTTAGAACAGATTCTTTTTCAACTGTCATTTTTAGATAGGTAAGTAGAAAAATTATGATTTTGGATAAAAGCATAAGTGATCTTATACTACATTAAAAATTTTATAAATTGACTTTTCATTTTAATTTGCTGATATTTATAAGTTTTCTCCTATGACATCAACATTTTCCTCAATGCATCTCTCTTTATAGTTGATTTCTGAGGTGTTCCATGGTACTGTAAATAATAGAATTAGATCCTACTGTTTTTCTCTCAATTAGTAGGAATGCATATTTATTTTGAAATAAAAAATAGTAAAATAATAATAATAAAAAGTTTAACATCAATTTATTATAAACAAATAAATGAAATGCATCCATTTATCAATTAACAAACCTTATTAGAGCAATAAATATTTGTCAATAAATGTTATTCAATCAATAAAATTTTATTAATATTTTAACACCAATAATTTCATTAGGTTTTGCATTGTTATTTTAGAAACATTTATTAAATCTATACATTTAATTATCTACGATATCAGCAGTTCTTTTGTTAATCTTTATAGCACATTTTTCTAATTTGATGAATATTATTTATACTTGCGCCCATACATTTATATGTAAATGTTCAAAATTTTATATATTTCTAATTGCTTGTACTTCTGCAGATTTAATCGACAATTTATTCTTTTTGAATTCATTGTACATATGCCAATTTAGTAAAATTTGACTACTTTAGACCTCAGATATAGTTCATTCACAAATACTGTAAGACATGTATCTCAATTTATAGCCACAGCTAAAACAATTCACTAATTGTTTGTTAAATTGTTATAAAGAAATTAAATACTTAATATTGGAAAATATTCAAAAACGAATATTTGAAGTCTAAAAAACATAAAATAAACTTATCTCTTTGCACATTTCCTTTATAGAAGTTGACCCTAGGTTTAACACCTATCACTTGATCTTTCTATCTATTATGAAATGTATAATCAAGAAAATTTTTTACCATTCATCATTCATAGACCATTATATATAGCATTGGTACCAAAATATAATGCTACAATATATATATATATCACTAAATGGAGCTTACCAATAACTCTAAACAAGCTTTATCTTTATAAGTGCCAAAAGAGAAAGAATTCAAAATTTCTATCATCAACCTTACTTCCAGACCAATTGTTTCGAGCTTATGGCTCACCTCAGTGAAGGGGTGCTCAAGCTTAAAAGCAAGTTATGAAATTTATAACTTGTTTTATTAATTATATATATATATTATAACGATCTAAAAGAAAGTGGAGATCGAATCTAACTGCAATCTGCACTATAAGGACGCCATCTAGGCATTTGAGCCTAGAAAAATTTATAAAGTAGGCAGTTATGCGCTGTTAAGATTCTACCTTATTTAAATATTCAGACCATTAGCCCATTGTCACTAGATCATGGAGATGCAGAGATAATAAATAACTTGTTTAATTGCATCTTAAATATATATAAAAAAATAAAAGCCACTGCTAGTAAATAACAAACAAATATTTATTTACGCACATATAAAGTTTGAATCATTTTAAATTTTGAGGAATAAATTTAACATTTTAGATTTTTATATTAACTTTTAATTTTACATTTAAATAGATTGCAATGAGTTTAATATTTTATTTAGAGGGTCAAGTATGAATAGACTACATAGATCTGAATTTGAAAAGAAAATATTCTTTCCCTTATTTAACCTTAGGACAAAAGTTCACAGTCAAACCGGCATCAATCCATCTAATACATTTATGTATTCAATGTAGCATGAAAATACAACAGCAAATATGTACTATACTGTCAGGAATGGACATCTGAACAGTATAGTTAGAGAAGACATTGACTCTTGTCCAATACAGGAATGTTACATCTGTATGGCAAGAAGAACAATAAAATAAAAACTCCATAGGAAGGGACCACAGTCCTTTTTGCCAACTTACAATCCCATCCATAGGCAAAAGGGTTTTTGCAGTGTATACAGTGATTCTGCACACAGTGAAACTCATACTACATCTACTAATTACACAAATATATCCAATCCATTGACCTAATTCAACTACAAAATGAATAACCTAAGATTACCCTCCCTTAATATAACTTTACAAAATTATATAGCCATTCATGCCCGACTTAAATTTAACATTTAGATACATTCGCACAGATGAATTTTATAAAATTTGTTTTATAATGTTGAGTATAGGTCGGCTGCATAGATTTCATGGTTAAAAACATTCCAAAATAAAAATAACCGATCAAAATACAAAGTCATCAATAACGTCAATTGCATAGGGAATACAAAAAACCCAATAGCATTCATCATAAGATGACGCAGTGACATCGATGACCTATATATTCTAATCGAATATGAAAACCACAACATAATTAACTGCTAATGAATCCATGCAATGTCCATACCCAACTTAAATTTCATCATTTAAAATTTAAACAATAAATATTAATACAAATAAAAATAATAAAATGGAAACAATTTTTTTTAGCAAACAAATATGTAAAAAATAAACATTTATAATTCATTTGAAACATACATCAGAGAAAAGTTCTTTTTTTTAAAAATTTAGATTAACTGATCAAATCTTTAAAGTTCTTAATTACTTCAGATTTTAAAATTGTTCCATTCAATTGCTTACAGTAGAAGAGTTCAGGTTCCTGTTGGAAATTCCCACGAAGACTTTTATGGAAGATCGGTCTGATATTCTGGAGGTAGCATTAGCTAGTTCCATTCTGGTATCACAGTCTTTTTATTTTTAAAATAAGTGAGAGAGAACGACAAGTGTGTCTTATTGTTCATCTCTCCAAATCAAGCTGGAAACTTACTGGAACTCAATATTTTGCTTTTTATAGTAAATCTCCTGATTGATTGAACAAAGACATCACTAATCCAAACTTTTGTTAAGGTCCGAGAGGCTTGGTGCTTCCATTGGTCAAGCTAAATTCTCTTTATTCTCTTATCTAATTTTCATCTGACTTTTTAATTACACAAGAGCCCCAAGGCTAGCTTGCTTTTCAATTAATAAACAATCATTTCCATTTACAGATTACAGGAATTAATTAATACATGTTTTTATTTTTACTTATGTTATTTCTTTATTAAAATATTTTTATATTTAAATCTTGTATTTTTTTTTATAAAAAAAGTACGTTCAAATACTTTTTTATTTATAAAAAAAAAAAATTTAAAGTTTTGCATTTGTGCGAATTTATATATGTTTAACAAACATTTTAATTTTAGTATTTAGTTTTTTAATACATTTATTTTTATTTGCGAACATAAAAGTTTTTATTTCAAATTAATGTAATGGCATATTTATATATCGTTACTTATCAGTAAACTTCCTCAAAAAAACAAAAAACATTAAAAAAAAAGAATTTATTTAGTATTAGTTACACAAATTGATTATATGAAAATTTCAAAATGACAAAACTTTTTTTTTTAAGACAAAACAGTAATTACACCCAAATGTAATGATAAAAATAATATTGACTGTTGATTCCTTACTATCAGCTAAATTTCTGCCCCCTCCCTTCCAAATTTCTTTTCTTCTACTTTTAACTATTACTTACGCAAATTGAATGATTAGATTTTAATTTAACAAGACTTTAAAAAAAAATATGATTTATATTTATTATTACATTTTATTTCTCACTTTTATTTTTTCATATGCACAATTTTTCTTACTGGCAGTATCTTTAAAACACAATTCAACCTATAACTTTACGTTAATACAAAAGATATATTTATACTCATTTTCGAAAAAATATTACGGACATAATTCATTTTCAAAGGTACTCCTGGTTCATTAAACATCTGGCTATAACTTTACATTAGTACAAAAATGTACTTATTTCAGGAAAAAATGTTACTGTCATGATTCACTTTTAAAATTCTCAGGGCACTCATGGTTTATTAAAGATCGGGCCCCACGTTGGATGCGAGTTATAACGATCCAAAAGAAAGTGGAGATCGAATCTAACCGCAATCTGCACTACAAGGGCACCATCTAGGCATTTGAGCCTAGAAAAATTTATAAAGTAGGCAGATACACACTGTTAAGATTCCACTTTATTTAAATATTCAGACCGTTAGCCCATTGTCACTAGCTCATGGAGATGCAGAGATAATAAATAACTTGTTTAATTGCATCTTAAATATATATATAAAAATAAAAGCCACTGCTAGTAAATAACAAACAAATATTTATTTATGCACATATAAATTTTGAATCATTTTAAATTTTGAAAAATAAATTTAACATTTTAGATTTTTATATTAACTTTTAATTTTACATTTAAATAGATTGCAATGAGTTTAATATTTTATTTAGAGGGTCAAGTATGAATAGCCTACATAGATCTGCATTTGAAAAGAAAATATTATTTTCCTTATTTAACCTTAGCCAAAAGTTTGCAGTCAAACCGACGTCAATCCATCTGATACATTTATGTATTCAATGTAGCATGAAAATACAACAGCACATATATACTATACTGTCAGGAATGGACATCTGAACAGTATAGTTAGAGAAGACATTGACTCTTGTCCGATACAGGAATGTTATATCTGTATGGCAAGAAGAACAAGAAAGTAAAAACTCCATAGGAAGGGACCGTGGTCTTTTTTGCTGACTTACAATCCCATCCATAGGCAAAAGGGTTTTTGCAGCATATACTGCGATTCTGCACGTAGTGCAACTCATACTACAACTACTAATTACACAAATATATCCAATCCATTGACCTAATTCAACTTCAAAATGAATAACCTAAGATTACTCTCCCTTAATATAACTTTACAAAACTATATAGCCATTCATGCCCAACTTAAATTTAACATTTAGATATGTTTGCACAGATAAATTTTATAAAATTTGTTTTATAATGCTGAGTATAGGTCAGTTGCATAGATTTCATGGTTAAAAACATTCCAAAATAAACATAACCAATCAAAATACAAAGTCATCGATAACGTCAATTGCAGAGGGAATACAAGAAACCCAATAGCATTCATCATAAGATGCCACAGTGACATCAGTTACCTATATATTCTAATCGGATATAAACACCACAACATAATTAACTGTTAACGAATCCATGCAATGTCCATACCCAACTTAAATTTCATCATTTAAAACTTAAACAATAAATATTAATACAAATAAAAATAATAAAATGGAAATGATTTTTTTTTTAGCAAACAAATATGTAAAAATTAAATATTTACAATTAATTTGAAACATATGTCAGAGAAAAGTTCTTTTTTGAAAAATTTAGATTAACTGATCAAATCTTTAAAGTTCTTAATTACTTCAGATTTTAAAATCATTCAGTTCAATTGCTTACGGTAGAAGAGTCCAGGTTCCTGTTGGCAATTCCCATGAAGACTTTCATGGAAGATCGGTCTGATATTCTGGAGGTAGCATTAGCTGGTTCCATTCTGGTATCACAGTCTTTTCATTTTTAAAATAAGTGAGAGAGAACGACAAGTGCATCTTATCATTCGTCTCACCAAATCAAGCTGGAAACTTACTGGAACTCAATATTTTTTCTTTTTATAGTAAATCTCCAGATTGAACAAACAAAGATGTCACTAATCCAAATTTTGGTTAAGGTCTGAGAGGCTTGGTGCTTCTTTTTATTCTCTTATCTAATTTTCATCTGACTTTTTAATTACACAAGAGCCTCAAGGCTAGCTTGCTTTTCAATTAATAAACAATCATTTCCATTTACAGATTACAGGAATTAATTAATACATGTTTTTATTTTTACTTACGTTATTTCTTTATTAAAATATTTTTATATTTAAATCTTGTATTTTTTTTATAAAAAAGTACGTTCAAATCCTTTTTTTATTTATAAAAAAAATATTTTTAAAGTTTTGCATCTGTGCGAATATATATACGTTTAACAAACATTTTAATTTTAGCATTTAGTTTTTTTACTACATTTATTTTTATTTGCAAACTTAAAAGTTTTTATTTCAAATTAATGTAACGGCATATTTATATATCGTTACAATACATATATACACATGTAATAATGTTCTAAGCTTTATAAGTAATCACTAAAATCAATCAACATAAAATGTACTATAGAATTGATACACACTCTCCAGTCAATAAATGTTTTAAAAGCATAAGTGGTCCTTCTATGCTTAGAGCTTATAACCAACACTTATTGACTGTGCTTAAGGGTGTGAACTTATTATGAGCCTGACTTTTTAATTGTAATATTACTTGTACAATATCACAGAGAAAAAAAGGTTCATTTTTAATTTCCTGTGACATTAAAATTTATTAGTTTGTATGTATGCAATAATTAATGCAAAAAAATCAAAATATGTATATTATCTACACAAAACTTTTTTTATAAAATATCACATGAAAAAATCTGTTGTATAAATACATTTCATTGGTCCAAATGAATTGATACTTTATGGACATACAAGTAACAAAAATATATTTCATATTAAATATGATAAATACAAATATGAACTTTATATTAACAAAACAAATGTTTAGGATAAACATTTTAAAGGCATTAATATGTTATTCATTTTATAGATATTTATATAAAAAAATATATAACAAATTTATTTATTTTAAATTTTAAAATATTAATAAATTGAAATTAAATTTCTGATGATGATGATGATGATGATGATGATGATGATAATAATAATAATAATAATAATAATAATAATAATAATAATAATAATAATAATAATAATAATAATAATAATAATAATAATAATCTTTATCTTTCTTTTTTAAAGCTGGTAATGTAACTAAATTAAGAAAAAGTGAAATATTTATTATGTCTTTTTAAGTTTGTACAATATTATAAATGCTTTTTTCAAAAAATACTTTTAACATAAAGCACTAACATGCATCTAAGTAAATAAATATTAATTATTTTTACATGTTATTGTTTATAAAAAAACATATACATCATATACATTAATATAGAAAATTATTACAGCATAAATACAGAATTTAATTTATATTACTTTTCTTCTTATTAGAAGGGTTACACATAGATGCCATTTAGTAATATATATATATATATATATATTTTTATATATATATATATATATATATATATATATATATATATATATATATATATACACACATACATACAATGTAAAACAACTTTATAGTGTTTTGGAAATCCCATAAAAATACAAAAACTATTGTAAACAAAATAGCACTTCCAAAAGAAAATGGCATTTCAGATAATTTGCTATTATACCATGGATATGAATATAACAAAAGAGTGATGTTCATGAATTATAATGAACAACTGTTTACTTAACAAAACTTTCAGTAAAATAAGATATTACTATACTTATAGCAACATGATAATCAAAGCAATATTAAATTTTAGTTTACTTTTGGAATTGTATAAAATAAAATATGTTTTCTATTAAATAATATTTATGCTATTGTTAATATATATATTTTTCATTTCATCTCTTCTTCAAAGTTTGTTTAATTTGCTTAATTCTTCAACTGCCTAACTTACGAGGCATCTCAGTCGACATCTGACGTCACTCTAACTCTGCTAGTTCTTATGCTAAAATATTCGTTTGACAGGTATTGATTAGGTTTTTAAAAGTTCTGTAAGATGGTGCCCTCTTCCGAATTATTTTACAAGTAAAAAATCAAAAAAACCGCATTTTAAACTAAACAAAGAAAGAACCTTGTCAGTAATTGGTTGTCAGCCAGCTCTCAGCCGAAAAAGACATTCTGATTGGCTGGAAAGAACAAAGAAACCGCCTGATCAAAGAAAATAAAGAAAAACGCTGAGATTTTCATTTTGAATGCAATTTAAGTATTAAAAAAATATAATTTGAAAAATTAAACTAGTTTTTTAAAAAATATACTATAAAAACAAAATTATTTTCGAAAAATATTGAAGAGTTTAGTAAAAATATTTAAGATTTAGCAAAAAGAAATCTTTACTTTTCGATAACGTAAAATTGAAAAAAAGCGTTTGCGTCAGCCCTTTTTTGTTTAGACATTCACTTTATATTTGCCGAAATTGAATATATTTTATAATAAATAAATAGCAATTTATTTTTGAAAGAACTTTTGTTCTCTTTCATAACCTGAAAAATTAGTAATATACTTTTTATAAACGTATCTGAGTTGAATTTAATATTATAGGCGAATATGTTTTAACAATAGGCTTTGTCTTCAGTTTGTGAGTTGACCAATTAAAAGATTTGAGTTTTACCTCATACAACCAATAATATAATTAGTGGTTTAAGAACATTGTAAGAAAAATACTTACTAGACAATTGGAATAATTCAATTTTGGTGAACAATAGTAAAGTTAATTTAAGCTATTAATATTTTTTAATTTAAAATTAAGTTTTAAAATCAATTTATATATATATATATATATTAGAACTTAGTTTCTTTTTTTTTAATATTTGAAAAATAATATTGTAGAAGCCTTTTTATAGAAAAAAAAAATAAAATCACTTGTTTAATTTTTGTAGCATATCTGCAAACTTCTAGTAATTATAATTAAATATTATTTATTGCATTTTCATAATAATTTGTATAAAAATTATTTGCTCTTTTAAGGAAAATTAAAATTTAATGTTTTTAAGTTATGAAAGTATGGATGTTATTTATTTTTATTTAATTTATGTATTAATTATATATGTGCATTTTATCTATAACAATAATTTATGTATTCAGTATGCATATTTTAAAATTAAACATTTTTTTTCAGTAATAAATGAAAATTTGTGAAATAAAATAGTATATTCACAAACGTATATAAAAATATTTATATGATGCTGTTGATAGTTTTGTTCTCATTTATTTATATATATATATAATTTTATATATATATATATATATATATATATATATATATTACTACAAATTTTAGATCAATTATAAAAAATAATATAATCTCTTTTAGATTACCATAATGATATAATATTGATTGGTAAAATATAAAAGGCAATACATCATATGAACAGACACGTAATGATTTATTTTAATAAATAATTTAATGTATAAAAAAATTAAACTATTTTTGCTACAGCAAAAATCAAGATTGTGGATGCTTACAATCAAGATATATGTTCTGAATTAAACAAAAGAATATTTAATTAATTAACTCAAACAATAATAATTATTATAGATCAGATTATTTACAATTTACTTAATGAATATTAAAAAAATCTACATACTTTCAATTAAGAATTTTAATGATTGTCTAAATATCAAAATACAACACTGTCGTGATCCAAATAGTAATCTTAATATAATTAGTTTAACTCTCATATTATTATCTAAAACTTTAATGAAGCAAAATTTAAAAAGATCATTATCAGAAATGATTTTTTTTCTCATCACATTTACACTATTTCTTGTAAAATTTAATAATTAATAGATGCCAGATGATATTATTTATTAAATCCCTATTCAGCATCATATTGATGAAAGTCATAAATTAGAAAATAGTGGAATAATGAATAAAACAACATTTAACAGGGATTTAATAAGCAGTGCTATCTGAAATCCATTGTTTATTAAAGCTAATTTAGGGGGCTTAAAAGTGGTAAGAAAAAAAGTTGCTGCAGAACAGCATGATATAAACAAAAATTATGTAATGCCTTATTGGTTTTATCTGTAATGGTGATGTTTAGGTATTATATTCATTATCACAATACATAAATCATTTAAGTAAATCATAATCAAAGAAAGTAAAAATTATGACTACTTCTTTAATCTGGGTTTTTAAATATTGAATAATTTGTTAAACAACACAAATAAATAATTTAGAAGAGGATTAACAATTTAGAAGAAATTTTAATCTATACTGTCAGTTCAAAATATTTTTTTATAATATTTCTCTCTTTGTCTTTATTTTTTGTTAATATAACATAATAGTAATGTCTAGATTCAAATATACTTTCACTGATATGATAATTTGGCATTTGATATTAATTAATTAACACGTTTTTGCTATTATCCTTCATATATGTTTAGTTGAGCCATCCACTCTAAATGTTCTGAAAAAATAATTTATTCTCTTTGAGGGATATACTTAAAAACAAAATGAAGAGAGATATTTTTTCCAGAAATAAGCCATGTGATTATTTCAGATATGCATTATTTTAACAGCCATGTATATCAATAATTATCATATTTAGGGATAATATAGCAATAAGGTTGAACTGCAAGCTTTATTGTTAACAATTTTTTATTTTCCATGAAACTCTGTCAGAAAATTATTTTTCCCTTATCTCTTCTAATCTGTTCTGCTCTCATTTAATTTTAATTATTTATATTTATTTTATATATTCTTTCAATGTCAAAAATTAATCATCATAACAAATAAAAAACAAATCTCAAAATTAACAAAGGGTAAAATTTTATTAATAAGATATTCATGATTAATTAATATTAGAGTGTAAAATTTGACAAAAATAAGTTTAAAAATATGTAAAAATAAATGAAAGGAAAAATAAATCATAGTAACCATAATTATATTGCATTATATTATAGTTGTAAATAAATTATTATATTTTAAATTAAAAAAATATTTTGAAAATATTAATTTATAAAATTAATGAAAATCCAACATAGTACAAATTTATGTAAGCCAATTTAATATATTTTTTTAAATGTCATAGCATTGGCCGGGCCGCGAACCTGCAACCCATACAACTGCCTGCAAGTGCAAGGCAGTCGCACTGACTACTCAACCACCAATGCAAAACAAGCCAATTTTATATTTATCATTACCTTCTGTTTAAAATTACAGTTTGAAACTTCTAGAAAATGTATTAATTAATTATGCTAATTCTAACATCACTTAATATTAAATGCATTAAATATTAAAATTTTGTGAATGTTAATATGTTTAATAAGGAAAATGGAAGTAAAGAGAAGAAATAACATTTTCATACTCTTATACCAAGATACTTAAGATTGATCTATATATTGAATTTAGGTACAAAGAAAAGATAGCCACTCATACCTTTTTAATGTTTTTATCTTGTGCCTTGGATCAAAGTATTTTTACATTCAACAAAAACAACCTTCATTTAATATACATTTTCCATACTCTCAAACAAATATACTTAAGATTGGATTATATAGTTAAACTTGGGTACAAAGATAAGATGACTATTTATATTTTTTTAAGTCATTATTTTATGTCTTGGATCAAAAGTTTCCTCACATTCAACAAAAAACTCATTCATTTAAAATAACAGTTCATGTGTAAAGTGTTTATTACCTTCTGTTTAAAATTAGAGATTAAATTTGCACTAGTAAATCTTTTAGTCAATTACATTCTATTATTATGTACAATCAAATGATTAAATTTACTCATTCTCACCAACTAAGTACATATAATGTCAATACAAATTTATACATGCATGTGAATGTCATCATAATATGGTGGTTAGCACATGTAATTGTCATGATTATGACTTACAGTTTGAATCAGGATAAAATATAGAAGTATTTAGATAATTGACCATTTGTAAATAAAATTCACATTTTTTTAGATATCTACGCTATAATCAATGCAAGTATCTATTCAAGTATTGGCAAGTAAATGTATATTTAGCCATTCTTAACTAAAAGATAAAACCATAAAAATATTATTTAATGAGCAATTAATTAGTCTTATAATATTTTCTCCTTTGCTATTCATCTTTAAAGAGATAATAGAAAGATTTTTATTTTATAGTAATTTATATTAGATTGTTTTATTTTTCACTAATGCACACACGCACATATGACAATTCTAATGATTGTATGGAATAAATTTTTATTACAGCGGTCATATATTACATAAAAAATTGAAAAAAATTATCTGTAGTAAATATGCATTAGTAAATAACTTTCTTCATTAGTCATTAAAAAATAAAATGTACAACTTAAAAAGTAATTTATTTCACTAGAAAGTACGAAATTTTATTAATAATTAATACATTTATTATATAGTTTATTACTGTTAAGTAATATAAAATTGCATTTTTACACATGCATTGAAATTCCAAAAATAATTACTATTGAATTTAAAAATTTTTTTTTGAAAAAAATATAGTTTTATTAATGATATTAAAAATGTTTATTTCTGTTAAAATAAAATAAAAAAAATTATCTTAAAAACTTATCTTTTTTTATTGTCCATAAATTGCAATATAATGATTACTTTTAAACCTTTCATGAGCATAATATAAAAATACAAGTCTATATTACTTAAAATGTTTACTTCATTAACACAATAATAATAAATTGTACAATAAATATATTAATTGAAATATTATTCATAAAACTTGTTTTTACCTAAATAAAGTATTTTTAAAATCTATATATTTTATGCCATATTTATTTTGGGCTATAGGCACGTATATTTAACTCCATATTGTGAGTAGAATGTATATTAAAACAAAAAAAATTTTTTTGTCAGATTCTGCATAAAGTTTATGTTAACTGAAATTTACACTTCAATCACGTTTATAGATTTCAATGGTGTTATTTATATATATATTTAAAGATAAAGCTATTAAATACACTTTTTCTTTTTTACAAAAAGGTAAGATTATAACATCTGATGAATAACATGATTTCAATAAAGAATAAACATATTCTGAATTTTTATTATTATTTGTTTTTTTTTTTACCGAAACAGGATGAAATACTATTGCATAAACTTTAAAACAATCTCCATTATTTTAAAATTCAATATATATTTAGTTAGTGCAAATTATCACTTATCAATAATCTTTACGAAAAACTAATTAAAATAAATATCTATAGTTATTTTAAATAATATTTATTGGGAACATATAAAACTATAAAATATAATATATAAATAAAAAATAGTTTGTTTTTATTAATTGATATTTGATTTTTTGCTTAATAAATCTACAAAAGCTAACCAGGTATGTAAATTGAGTAAATTGATTCGTAATCTAGAGTTGATATCTTAGGATCTTAAACATTTTTTATTAATAGTTGATAAAATACTTAAGTTGTTTTGAATTACCAGCAGTCTTTTATTTAAATAAAAAATTTGTTCTGTGATTTATGTATAACTAAATTTTATTTAAATAACATCTTTCTTCAGATAAATGTTTGCTATAAAATATAATGCAAAATATGAAAATATTTTTTAACAAACATCACAATGTCTTATAAAAGATGACAAAGGACATACAAAAGTTGGGATTGTCTTTTTTGAACATCATATTATTCTAATTTTTGGCATTATGTATGCTAAAAAAAACTTGTATATAATTCATATATATAAATCACATTCGCATTATAAAGAACTACATGCATTAAATCATTTTTTTTATATTCTGAAGTCAATACATTAAGAATATTCTGTAGATTAACTTCTGAATTTTTAAAAATAGTGCAGTTATCTGTCTAATATAAATGTAAAACCAAGAAAATGAAATTCTTGTATTTGTTTTTAATTAGTTGAAATTTAACAAAAATGAAACTTTATAAAAGCTTAATGTCTGTTCAAGAAACTGTCTACAAAATGTTCACAAATTCACTATTATATCTGGAAAGCAAAATTAAAATTAATGCAATTGTCAGTCTAATGTCAGTTTTCTTTTTTGAATGCATTAAATTTCTATAGTCAGTAATAATGCATCATGTCATTTTAGCCATTTTAGGCTTTATAATATGAATACATTTTAATGGAGAATTAATTAATTTTAATAATATTTTTTATTAGTCATTCATTAGATTAGAAATTATCCAATAATGAATAATATTTCTGTAGTGTAATTTTCATTACTCCACTTTAATGCAAGATAGAGAATGGTTTCTGTCCAGATTTAACACTTTATGAAAAGATGTGGATATAAACACATTAACACAAACACATGCAAAATATTGTCACCAATTGTTTTAATGATGAATGAAATGATTTGACAGTATTAATAAAAGAAATATATAAATCAGTTTTGTTTATAGCATTTTTTAAATATTTGCCTAGTAACAAAAAACATGTCTTAACACTTTCATGGATCATTTTTATTATTGGACAAGTGAAGTAAAACTCTGAAACTTTTAATTGGTTTTAATTGGTCAAGTGAAACTCTTTGATAAAAATATTTTCATCTTTTAATATGTATTAATTTTAGTTTCATTTTCAAAAAGTATATTAATTATTTGTAATGTTAGGAAAGTAAACCAAAGTTATTTCAAAAATATATTTTTATTTGTATTTTATAGAAATATTCAAAAGTGGAAAAATAAAAAAAAACAGGAGCAAATTAGAAGCAATGTAAATGTCATTTAAATCCCTCCCAGATTTGCCATTACAAATTTTTTAAGAATTTTTTAGGAAAAATCTTAACGTTTTCTCAAAATAATTATACTTTCAGCATATTATTAAAAAAATACACCAAAAATACATTATAATGCCAGAAAAATATTCTAAAACATTAATCTTTGTTTGAAAATCAAATAAAACATCTTGGATCAATCTCACCTCTTGACAAGATGTCAAAAATTGCTGCTACGGCTGGTTTCTTTTTCAATTTACAATCGTGTAAAGTATACAATTTTTTAATAAAACCTTACTACTTTTGTAAAATAACTATATTTTTATTAGAAATATTAGATTTTATGAAAATTATTTATAATATGCACGAAAAATAATAAAAAAAACACTCTAAAACATATATTTCATTTTCAGCGGTGAAAAAATATTTATCAAAATCATCAGCCAATAAGAATTGAGAATATATTGAGAATAGATTATCCAACCAATCAGAACTGGCCTTCTTCTTTTGTAAACTTTAAACACTTCTAGTATCGATTTTTTACTTGTAAAATAATTCAAGAGGGCAGCATCTTACAGGCCTTGCTCTAAGCTCAAAATTGAATGTAATTTTATCATTGTAGCTTATAAAATGGCTGAGTTAGAGCAATCTAAAGGTGACAACGCAAATTCGCGTTTTGGGCTAAGAAAGTGTTAATTCTTTAAAACCATACTGAGTATCTGATAGCTATTCACATAATATGAAAGCAAGATATTAAACAAAGTAAATATACTTTTTATAATATAATTATATATTAATATTTCAGTATAACTATTGCAATCATTTTTGTCTTTATTTTTTTTATAAATTGTAACAAGAAATCATTCTTATAATCAAGTAGCACAACTTTATGAGTTTATGTTTTCTATAAATTGTCAATAGTTTAAAAATGAATACAGCTCCATAATTTTTTTTTTTTAATTTTGTGATCTGACTTACTATGAGATTCAGCCAATGATCTATTTTTAGTTAATTCTGGATATTTTTATACACCTAAATAAATATAAAGGAGAACATATTTTAAAAGTAATCATCTGAATAATTATTGTATTATCTTTAAAAATAAAAGCAAACTATTCACCTCACTTGTTAAATATTATATTATTATCATATAAAAGAGTATCACTTATGGATTTAATATAATTTTTCTGATCAGTTATATTACTTTTAATGAATCCAAAACACACAAATTGATATCAATTAGCAAACAATTTAATCTCCTTTGCAATATAAATCCACCCATCAGCTTTTTACACTTTCTTATCTGTTATTAAACTTGTGCTTTTAAATCTTTTTTTATATTAATTATAAAACTCCACATTCACTTCATTGTTCTATCAAGAAAAAAAGTCATGTTTTATTTCAATGAATTTATTAATATTAGAATTTTTGTCAGACAACCAATTAGATTTAATATTTAGTAAGCCTTAGATTATATTTAATTGTATTCACTGATACATTACAATGGCTTGTAATATTTTAATAACAGTTCGTGTTTGAAACTTTAAATTTGACTTTTTTGGTATTTGATAGCCTTTAGCATTTACCATGAACAGGAAGTGATTCTGAAAAATGAGCATCAAATTTTTAAGCTGGCATGTTTGAATTAAAATCTTTTTTTTTTAAAAGTAACTAGTTTTCACTTAGAAGTATACTAGTTTATGATTGTGACTAAATCTATTTCTGTAAAAATTTCTATAATATCATGTTTTACTCTCTTTGACTATTAAGTAAAATAAATCTCATAATATGCCATTAATTTGAATGTGAATGCATTCATTTCTTTACATTAAATTTTTAGTCCAAATAAAATGTTCCTGGTAGTCAATGTACATTTAATGCAATATTGAATAAAAATGGGATTTAAGTTCTTAGGGCAATATCATTATGAATAATTTTAAATTAATATTTATTATCCCTACCTATATATTCATCAATGTTTTTAAAAAAAATGTTCTTTGATAATATCAATTTATGTGATCCATTAAACAAGAAATAAAATCATTATTTCTGTGAACTTTCTGAATGTCATGTTGGAAGACAATAACTGATAAAATTAGAATGCAAACTATTGCATAAAATAATTTTTATATCATTAACATCTCTCTAAAAACATATTACATCTCTCAGAAACTTCAATAGTCTACAGTCTTTTTTCACATAATAATATATCTTTTCAAGAAAATTTGAAAATAGTTTTTTAATTTGTCAGTTAAATTCATCATTTGCTGAAGAATTTGTTTATACATATGTGACTTTATATGCAACAAACCACACATAAACATATCACATCATATTTATATAGAGTGCAGCTCATGGTAAATTATTTAAATAATTTTTTTAAATGATATTTTAAATTTAAATACAATTATAATTGAGGATAAGTGAAATTTATATACTTTCAACATGGAATTAACTATGAAAAGATATTTTAAATAATATCATTCTTGATTATCAAACAGGTTAGTATATGCACAACAGTTCAAGATGTATTATTCTCTCCTCTTCTTCAGGTGTTGTTGGCCTGACTAATGCCAATACTGGTATGTAAATGGAACCAGGACTCTTAGATTCTTGAGTAGTGAATTTTAAGGTAACACTCTAACCAACTGAGCCATCGTGCCAAAGACAACAGTCAGGAAAAATTTCATATAATTATCTCTGAGATTCCTGCTGATTTCTCCACTTTTTTTTCTTAAGGGAAAAGTTGAATAATGGGTTTCCATACCTTATGTATAGTCACACTAGGTTGACTTATGGAATTGTTTGCCATTTTCATGTGAGCAGCTTCTTTAAGTTTTCTTCTTTGTACTTTTTTTCACTATCCAACGTGTTTGTGTTTTCCCAATTCATTGGTAAATACATAGTCTGCTACCTTAGACATATCTGTTTTCTCTCTTCTAATAATCAGGTTGTGTTCTTGCAAATGCTTTTAATAACATAAAATGCAAGTAACTAATATTTTGCTCTACTAACTTGGTTGATTAGATAAATTTGTCCAATGATGCCAAGTGTCATTGTCATAGATAAGAACTCTGTTTAAAAATTTATTTTCATAATTTTCAAATACCAAATCTTATAACATTTCTACCATTTGAAATCTTACATTTTTAATAAATGATGTTAAGATTATCAATATATGATACAGAAAAAGATTTCACTGTAAAAATAATATATTCAAATAAGGAGAAATATGGATGACAGTTTCATTAAAATCCATTCAAATTAAAAAAGGAGTTTTAAGCTAAACAGGTTACACATATGGCCATTAAAAAAACTATATGGTAAATACTATTTTCAATTTTTTTATATAAGCAATTTTAATGCAAGTGGCTTTTTTTTTTCAAAAAGTTAACATTTTATTTGAAATTACTTCAAAGAATAAAGCTAGTAGCCATTTGCAATTCTAATAAGCATAATAGAATTAATAAAGTGTATTTTATTGATAAAATAATTATTAATTTAATTTGTATACATATAAACAAAGAGGTTGGGCTTAAGAAAAATTAAATGACCTTTCAAAAAAATAATAAAAAAAAAATCATTTTTATAACAATAAACAAAAATTGAATATTTTTTTATTATTAATTTTTGATCTAATATGATTGACTAAAAACATATATGCAGACATTATTATATGAACATGTAAATATTAAAAATAACGAATTTAAAACAAAATTGAAACAGATAATTCACTATAAATAAAAAAAAAAGGATTTAATATATCAACCTGTCTTTTATTCCTTAATGGAACTCTTTTAAGATGTTCCTTTTTACACAATCATATGATCAATTATCCTACAGCGACTCACCCCATTGGATATTATTTACATTACAAAAAATATAATTATTAAAATATATACATTAAATATAATTAGTAAAATACATATATGTACATAAAAATTATTAAACTTATTACAGTCCTTTCTCCCCCCCCCCTTACAATATGTATTTACAAATAATGTAAAAAAAAACAAAACAATAATAATCTTTTTCTTTTATTGTTAAAATTATAACTGTAAAGTTTCTAATTATTTAATAATGTCCATTTCTCCCCAAATTGTGCCGAAGTGAACTTTTAACAATGTTTACACATTTGTTTAAATTTTTTTGAATATACAAAGTTTCATAATATTTTCTTTTCTTGTAGTTTTTAAAATACTTTATTACCTAAATATTTTCACAATTTATTTTATGTCCAGTATCCAAAAATATATATATGGCTCTGCTCTTATATATTTTCTTTAATTGCCCTATCATGCTCCTTTCTTCTTCCCATGGCTGGTTTTTTTTCTGTTTAACCTATATATATATATATATATATAATGTTAAATATAATCAATTTAATAGGCAACTACATATTTTAATCATATATTTAATTGTATCTAATTGACTTTTGTTCAAAATTAAACTTTGTCAAGATATTATATTAATTCAAAATGTCACGTGATTTACTTATCATCTTAGCATGCCATTTATTGACCAACCTCAACCCTAAAAAATGTTTTTTTTTACTTTCAAAGTTGTATTTAATGTCAACCTTCCTCCCAACTTCTTTGAGCCTCGTATGAATCATACATTTCTTTTTTTTTATTTTATTGTATATACTTTGTCTTATACACTTTCCTTTCTTTATAATTTCTACAATATTTGATCATGTCAATACTTTCTCCACATTTCATAACATGCCCAGTTTCTAAAAAATGGCAAAATGTTCCTGACTTAACATAATTCATTACTCTATCATGCTCCTTCCCCCTTTCTATCTTACTTTTCATTGATTGACCTACATATACCATCACAAAAGCTATACAATATATAAGGGCTACCTCTGGTTTCAATGGTCCCCTTCATTAAAAACAAGGACCAATTGCCACAGACTCCAATCTGCAGCCAATGTCAATGGAGCCTTTGGGAATAAAAATTTCTGGAAAAAGTTTTAAAAGAAAAAAAATAAACCATATATAATAAAACTAATATCATAACATTAATATGCTAAAAAGAGATCATAAACAGGTCAAGTAGCACTAATATACAAACCAATTATTAACTCAGTAATTAAAAGGAAAAAATATGCACCAATGGCCATTTTCCCATCTCTTTATAAGTTTATCTTGCTTGAAGTAAGAATGGTGTTGCTTGTTGGTTCTGTAAATATTCATTTAATTGAGTCACTATCTCTGAAATTTTAAAAATCTATTGAGTATTGAGAGGTTGATTCCATTTTCATATTTTTATCTATTATTTATATTATCGAATTTAATCTGCTATATTCCAGCAGGATCATTTGTTTAAATCTTTTTATTTTCTCTAGTTTTCTTTGGTTTTGCTTGTTTTTTTTTTTTTGCTTTCCAGAGATGTGTTTTCAATTAGTGGAAACCAACTGTGTGATGGTATCCATTATTTCAGTTTTCATTTTTTTATAATTGTCTGCTCTGCTTGATTATTATCTCTTTTTGGCAGTACTTTTGTTTATGTTTGTAGGCAATCAGTTTCATTTTCCATTTTATTATCACTAAGTGTCTTTGCTTGAGGATCAAGATTTTCATTTTCCTCATTCATGTTTGTTTTAATTGTCAATTTTATTGATGTGCTTGGGGTACAATCTATAGTTTTATTTTTATTTGCTTCAATTGTCAATTTTATTGCCTTGAGTGGGGGGGGGGATCTATCTTTTCCTACTGCCTGGGTTTATGTGTGATACCTGGATTCTCTTCTAATCTTTGTGAGGATGGTTACTCTTTTTCACTAGACTTATTTCTTCATTGCATTGTGTTGCTATGTGGTTTCAGTTTTCAGATATATAAGCATAGCATGGCTTCTTGATCTGTTATGTGTTGGGATGTTTTCTGGGTCTATTTCTTTATACAATTTGACTTATATTGAAAATTATTTGTAATTACGAGTACTGTTGTTTCTTTAAGATATATTTGTTGAAAAAATAACCTTTCCAAAGGTATTCTTCATTCTTTGGAAATCATGCAACTTATATCCAAAGTTAGACATTTTTTAACATTCCAGTGATATTCTTGTCTCTACTTTCATCAACTTGTATGATGGCAAAATTTCCTAGGGTTTTAATGTAATTTTTAAATTGATTTTGGGTAGTTTCATAAAATTCAACTGCTACATAACTGCTATTAGGATGGTCACTCATGCATTGTACTGTCTTCAGTAAATTATTTTTATTTAGTGCTTCAATTAGAAGTGCCTTGGGAAAACGATAGCATGCAGTGATGGTTACAGCCAACATAATTGATTTCTCAGTAAAAATTATTTTGAATGTTGCAAAAAGTATTCTAGATATAATATTATTGAGCCTCTCCCCAATCTGTTTAAGCATTTCATTTGCCCATTGTGTGTGTGGAGGGGGGGCTCAATTTCATCCTGATTTATTGATCTAAATCTTTAAGGTCATCTGATGTAGTTTTTCTAAATCTAGGGTTTTTTACCAGGTTTATATTATTTTGATAACTTTTGGCTATTGTTGCACACATCTTCATTGTGTTTTGTGAAGGACCAGCTCAAGTGATTGGACAGTCGACATTTTACAGCTTAGTGAGTAATTTTTCAACAAGGTAATGTTTTTTAAAACTTTTTTTTTTCACTCTCTAATTTTTTGTGATTCTTACTAACTTTTTCCCTATTTTTCTTTCTATTCTTTTTCCTTTTTACCTATTTGCTTCTAAATAAAATATTATCAATTATATTTGTTTGAATTGTTCACTATCTACCACACTAGAGATTTATTATTGTACACATAGCTTTTACTGATTTTTTTCATTGTTTGCTAATTTTTTTTAGAAAACTCACATTTCTTAAAAAACCTCAGGTTAACATTGAATTGAACATTTTTTAAATCTTTAAAAAAAAAATTCACTTTTGTAGCTATTTAATATTAATATACTAGAAGACTTTTTGCTTACCTGCAACTGTGTGTTGTTGTTGTTATTATTATTATGATGATGAAGATGAAATTTTTTTTACTATCTTTTTTTATATACCGTACTAACATAATGTTTTTAAACTTCCAATTTCTGTTCAAATGCTTCTTTTATATTTAATGTTAACCTATCATTTTTTAACTTGTTTCAATATAAAGAAGTATTTGAACAAATTTGGAAATTGTGAATAATTATGTTAGTAAGAGATCTAAGAGGGAAGATATTAAAAAAATGTTCAGAATAATAATAATACAAAAGACAGTGTAAAGCAGTGATATACAAATAGAAAGTGGAATTTAGTTTCATATTTAGAGCATTTATATAAGACATTGATAAAAGAATATTTATGTGATGATATTTAAATAGGATGGGAAAAAGGCAAATCTTTAGGAAAATGGATGTGTAATTCAAAAGGAATGGATAATATTAAAAATAGAGTACTGTGATTTATAAAATTATTTATGACCTTTGCAATTTGAAATATATAGGTCATATAGGAAAAACTGTCATGGTAAAAGGTAAGGACCATAATAGGACAATTAACAGAAAATATATAAGATCAGACATGTTTTGATACTGGACATAAAATGAATTATGGGAAAAAATATTCAGGTACTAAAGCATTTTAAAAATTATAAGGGAGAAAAAAATATTATGAAACTTTGTATATTCAAGAAATGTAAATAAATGTGTAAACAGTCTTAAAAGTCCATCACAATTAGGGGGAAATGAGCTGTGGAGGTGGTAATCTGGACCAACTAATGATTGCTGGTTTATCATGAAATATGTATATTGGTGATTATTTATCTTTTTGACATATATGTGTTCAAGTGTATTAGTGTTATGAGATAGAGTGGAGAGTGGTGGGTCATGTGAAAGTCTGTGCTCATATACCCTATATATTTCATATATAGACACAGATATATAATAAGCCTGTGTTCCAGTTATTATATAGTAGAGATGTCTGCCCATCCCTTGTATATGTATTAAATGGATTATGTCCTGTACATGAGGGGTCATATTGACTTTAGGTCATCATGGGTGTGACAAGAATCTCACTCCATCATCAGATTTTCAATTGGATGGATGGTTGAAGAGTTGGAGTGTGGAGTAGATTGAAGCCTGTCCATTAAAAGTATAAAGATCGGCTATCTTAATATATATCTGAGCACTTATAGCATATATATGTGGAGATGGTAATCTGGATCAACTGATGATTGCTGGTTTAGCATGAAATACTATATTGGTGATTATTTATCTTTTTGATATATATGTGTTCAAGTGTATCAGTGTTATGAGATAGAGTGGAAAGTGGTGAGTCGTGTGAAAGTCTGTGCTCATATACCCTATATATTACATATATAGACACAGATGTATAATAAGTCTGTGTTTCAGTTATTATAGATTTCTGTATATACAAATTAAAAAGTATTTAAGATTTGTATATATGTTGGACAATAATGTACATAGATACAGTTCTTTTCAACATAAATATATGATTGGTGTATGTGTGCATGATAAAACAGTAAATATGTTGTAAACTGAATATGATCTCCTCTTCCTTAATATCCGTCATTTGCTAAGATCTTGGAATGAAATATAATGGACATAGAAGTCCCACTATATATATATATATATATATATATAGTGCGTATATATATATATATATATATATATATATATATATATATACGCACACACGAAAGATAAAATTAGCCTGCTTCAATTAGTATAAATTAATTCAAGAACATAAATGAAATATATTTAAATTGTTACAAACTGCTAGAAAAAAGACATCATTAATAATTGTTATATTACAATTATAAAATGCATATCACTGTTTAAATATAAAATTAGATGTAGTAAACAGTCTACGATTGTGAAACAGTTAAAAAAATTTCTTTTTAAAAGAACAAAACGTTTGTTGACTTTCACTTATTTCTGTTGTTGTATATTAGATCCAATATAAGCTTCGTGCTCTTTTTTGTTCTAAAATCGATTATCGTAAGTGACAGTAAGTAAATATATATATAAAAAAAATCAATTGATAAAGTTATTTTGAAATAGAAATGTTCCAGATCAATTTCAATATTTTCTTAAGTTCACATTAGAAATAAGGCAGTAGATTGCAAGAAAAGAAATCTCTTATTCCCACGTTAACCATTTCTTTGGTTTGACTTCTAATACAATGTAATAGAACTACTTACATTTAGATTAACATAACAGATATTAATAATAATGGCAAATATGAATACATTTTAATTAACTTTTTCATCATGTTAATATAGTTAGATATTAATAACAAATAAAATATTTCATTTTGTTTTATGTTTTTTTTTTTCAATTTAATATACATATTTTTATATTTTGTAAATATGTTTATGTTACAAAGAAAATTGAAGGAATAAAGTAATATGTTACAATTATGTGATCAATGTAGAATGAGTTTTTTATTGCTTATTATTATCATAACATGATCTTATTTTTAAAGATAATTATAAATTAAAATGTTATTTGAATGTTTCCCAAAACTGGCATTTTGTATTAAAAATTGTGTATTTATTTGTAGGTGTTTCAAATTGAATCATCATCAAAGTACTATCCATTTGATGCAATGCCCTAGTCTAAATGGGATTTCCACTTTTTGAAGTACTCCTGAAACTCTTCTCAAGGGATGCTTTTTGATGTCTCGGTCATTTCTTCCTTCACCACTTTCAACTTTGTAAATTATTTCTTTTGATGCATTTTTTTCATATAGAAGAATAAGAAGAAATTGCACAGAATGATACCAGATGAATATAGCTGATGGATAAGCTGGGTCATGATGTTTTTAATTAAAATTATTTCACACTTAAGGCTTTGGGTGCTCATGTATTTGCATGTTGAACCTTGCATTCCCAATCTTTGTCACAAATTGAAACATTTTCAATTTACTGCATCACACAGACATTTCAGATCTTATAAATAAAATATCTGATCATTACAAACAAATTCTTAATGAACAGTGCTGTTTGCATAAATCCTTGACTTTGGACATCACTCACAATGCATTTTTGGAATTTGGTAAATTTGACACTTCTGTTAAACCATTTTTAAACTTGTGTTTTCCCCAAAGCAGCTTGTTTGTAAGCTGTTTAAGCATTATAATTATTTCCCCTGCCATTTTCCTTAACAAAAAACAGAATTTCACATTGTCCCAGTATTCAGCTTTTACAAAAGTTGACAAACAAGTGAGAGGCACTTAATAAAAACATTTACTGCACAGAATCACAATTTCACGGGATGATGACTCATGGCAAACTGTTGTAAAGCAAGAGGCATCTAGTGGCAAAAAGCATGTTTTACAAAGCACTCACTCTTTTCTTATTATTTTTAGGTACCACCTCATATTTAAAATTTATTTTTCAGTTTTAAAACTATTATATGTGAATCTATTATCACTAATTTTTGATATTTTAGATAATTAATGTATTTATTTATTTATTTTTTCTATTTTTTTATCTTTATCTCTTTATCTAATTTATATCTTTAACTTTGTTTAAACATATTATTTTGAAGTCATTATCCATTTTATTTTATATTTAACAATAACTTATATATATATATATATATATATATATATATATATATATATATATATATATATATATATATATATATATATATATATATATATATATATATATATATATATTCATTTTATCATATGATTTTTGTTATGCAAACATTGATAATTAAGAATTTAGATTTTTTGGAAATCTTTTTTTTTATTAGAAGAAACTTTTTAATTATGAGCATAAAAATGATACTTGGATTTATAAGATTGAGATCTTTTCTATAAAATTTTTCTCAGCATTTAATTAACTATTAAAGAAGCTAGCTGTAGAATGATTCCTAAAACAGAAAATAACGAAGAAAAATGAAATAAAGAATCAAACTGAATCTGAAAATTTACATGCATGCTTTAATATTACTTAAATTCTTGAGCACTTTCAAGTGGATTAAAAAAATGAAAAACTCATAAATACATATTTTAAAATGAAAGTGTGTCTTACAAATATTTATAAAATGGAATGAATTATAAATATATAATGAGAAGTTCAATCTCACTTCGGTTATGCATTAAAGAAGCATAATAGTCAAATTTATGAGTTATTATTATTTTACTTATCATTGAAAATTTACTATATTTTAAACATTTTATTTCATAATTTTTATGTCAAAAAGTTTATTTTATTAAATAATTAATTAGCAAGTTTCAGTTCATTATGCTAGTTTTTACAAGGTACAAAAAAAAAAAAACCAAAAAAAAAAAACAAACCCCGAATTAAATTCGTTTTAAGATACACCCAAATAATACAATATCTTCTCTCCGCGAGTTTTACAATTACAATGATGAATTCTAAAATTTTATGTTAATTGAATTTTATACTTCGGGAAAAAATATTTAAAAAAACTTATTTAAAAAAGTACTGAAAGCATTTCTAAGCTTTTGTATTAGCATTCTAGTATGATTTAAAAAAAAAAATCCTAAGCTGATATAACGTTGCCATTAGTTAATGAAATTTTTGTGATATAGTTGCTTTGAAAAAAAAAAAAAAACTTTTTACATATTATTCATCTATTTAATAATATAACATGTTTTGATTTTTTTTCTTAGTAGATTTACAATAAAGAAACTTCTTAAGTCTATTACTTATATAGATAATCAAATAGTAAATCGCCTCACATGGGTAAGAAATTCAGCACCCCCCCCCTTCATGAAATAAATCTATAAATATATTAAAGTTCATATTTCAAAATAACCAGCATTAAAATGATGTGAGGTGATTTAATATTTGGATATTTATTTCAATTTAGCATTAAACCCTGGGATTATTTATATATACATATTCAAATTTTTTTCAATGCATTTCTTATCTCAATTGTACCATATCATTACAAAAGGCCATATCATATTCTCTTACAATTCATGAATTTTGATTAACCTTTTCTCTACAGATGAGATTAAACATAACACTAATTTCATATATATATATATAACTTCTTTTCTACATTCTTGTACTATATAAACAAAAAAGTCTAAAAACACCCAACCAATGACTCCCAAAATGTATTTCATGCTTAATCTCCATATATATATATATATATATATATATATATATATATATATATATATATATATATATATATATATATATATATATATATATATATATATATATATATATATATATATATATATATATATATATATATATATATAATAGTTTTGTATATTTTCATCTATGAATATATGATGTGCATTGTCAATATGTTTTATGTCGAACCAGTTAATGTACAATTGGTAACATGAAATCATCATAAAAAATTACATTATGTCTGACAATTATGAAATTTCTAAGAGTCATTCCAAGTCGATGTAAGCTTAGAAAATAAAGTGGCAATTATAAAGTAGGCATTTATTAAATAGAAATTGAAATAATTTTTTAATTTAATAAATTATGAAGTAAACATTGATCAAACTACAAGTTTTAGCTAAATTCTAGTTTCTGATAACAAATAAACTTTATATTAATTTATTTAATAAGGTTTTTTAATAATTGATCATAAGTAGAAGATTAGACTCACAAAAAGAAAAAAAATTAAATTCTAAACTATTAAATTTAGCTATAATATTTATAAAATGAGATTTAAGTTAATATTTATAAAAGTAGAAGAATCAAGATCCTTGAATCAAAGATAAACAAACATTGTCCCAAATATGAGAATAATATTAGTATTATTACTGATAAATAAAAAAAGTTTGTAATTATTGTTTTCAACAAAGTGCAGTTAAGACTTGCACTTAAATAAAATTAACTATTTAGTCAATTGTAAAAATAAATTATTTGGTCATGATTAGATTTAAACATCTATAAAAGAGTCAATGTGATAGATCTTAGATATATCTGGATTAGAAAATGTGAGAAATTTATTTATGGATTCCCTATCATTCTTAAATAAATACCATACATTCACTGGCTGGATGAGATTTGTCAGTTATGTGGAAATAGATTTAAAAGTGTAAAAATATTTTGTAAAACAAATGTTATTTTTCCAACCATAATATCAAAAACAATGATAACTACAATGCTAATTATCAAATTTAAGCTAAAAATGGGGGAGGGAAACGTCCAAGAACATTTTTATTAGTTGAAACATTTTTTTGGTAATTTTTTTTTTAGATAAATATATAGACAATCTTAGAAATAAAAACTGATATAACAAGCAACCTATACTGCTATTTATTTTACTATTAATCATTTTTTTAAAAAATTGTAGTGTGATGACATGTTTATTCCAATGGATCAATGAATGCTCAGGATGTTTTGTGTTGCTGCTAGACTTTGTATAAAAAAATAAATTATTCATCAAAATCTTGATTTGCTGTGATGTTAAACAAAGAGTTCAATATAAAAATCTCATATAAGTAAATTATTGTTTACTTCAAAACACACACATTTTATTAAAGAAGATTGTGCAACTTCTTTTAAAGTTAAGCATAAATGTAAAAAGTATATTTGTGTGATTCTCAATATTTACTATCTAAAAGTAATATACAAATTTTTGTTGTGATTATATAAAAATGTTAATTATTGTTATAAATACTTATAAATGACAATGTTATATTAAAGTTAAAAAACAAATACACACAACATACTTTATGCATGCTTGAGAAAAAAATTATTTAAAAAAATTAAGAAATAATGTGTTTTATTTTAAGATTTTATTGAATGAGCTTGAGGTTTTAGAATTGTAATAATTTTTTTCCAATGTGCTTTGGATTGGTGTATAATTTAACTTTACTGGTAATTTTTTAATCACAGAATGGATAACACATTATATGAGTAAAAAATGGTTTCCAGTAAATGTTTTAGTTTGCTATACATTATTTAAAAGATATATGTAGATAGATATTTTATAAATTTTTGAATCTTTCTATGAAAATATTCTTAAAGCTGTCTTTCATATTTATCTAGTGTTTTTTTGGAGAAGATTTTATGAGTGGTCAAGTGTTATTAGCCGAGAGGTCATCACAGTCACCTTGCAAGCAAGTAGTTGGTTGCAGATGGTTGTGGGTTCACCTTCCAGCTGATGCTATGGCATATATAAAAAAAAAGATTTTATGAGTGTCAATTATGAGATGTTAGCAGAAATCTAACAAAGTCTTACAATCAACTAACAATGAATACTTGTTGTGTTTTGTAAGATTTTGTGATTTTGTTAAAATGTTGAATAAAATACATAAATAATACTTGCTTTTTTATTTAATACTTTAGTGAATGAAAGAATTTAGATTATTTGTGTAACAAAGTACATACATGCCCAAATTAGCATAGTAAGGAAAGCTACTCCTGTTTTATACAAATTGTGAAAAATGACAAGCAATATGATACAGCTAATAATGATAAATTGCAAAACAATTAATAATAATAATCGAATATTAGTTCTAATGATATGTGATATATATTAATTTAGATAATCTTTATTAATAATTAAAGAAATAATAAAATAAAATTCTAGATAAATATTTAACATAGAGTTTCTTCATAATTAGCAATTAAACTTACATATTTTTTGTTTGTTTGTTTTATGATTTGCTGTTTCATTGGAGAAAGTATTATACAATATATGCATGAAATGAGAATTATAAATATATTATCATTTGAATATTGTGTTACACCTAAAGTAGGTTTAGTGGTATTTTGTGTTTATTTAAATGGGAAGAATAAATTTCATTATTCTAAGAAACTCTGATGTAAGGTGTATATTTTTCATTCTAAAACATCCACATCTGAATATATATATATATATATATATATATATATATATATATATATATATATATATATATATATATATATATATATATATATATATATATATATATATATATATTGTAACAGTATATAATTTGCCTTACATTATTTTAAAATTAAAATAAAAAGACATAAATAAAAATTGATTTATTAAAAAGAAAAAAAAAGTCTAAAATCATGTAACTTCTTTAACTTGCCTAAGTTAATAATGAAATATAGGAAAAAGGGAACTCTTGGGGGAGGTATAATCTCAGCTGGGGTGGAAAGGAAAGAATAGTCAGAATTTTTTTCTTGTAATTACTAACCAAAGTTTTGTTTTTTTAATTACTAATCAAAGTTTTGTCTTTTTTTTTTAAAAAAAAAGTCTAGTATAATCAATTTGTGAAACGTCATTACTAACACTAAGTAAATTCTTTTTTTTTTAATGTTTTTGTTTTTTGAGGAACTTTACTGATATGTAACAGGTATATAATTTGCTGTTACATTATTTTAAAATTAAAATAAAAAGTCATAAATAAAAATTGATTTATTAAAAAGAAAAAAAAAAACTTAACTCAAAAACTGAAAATTGAAAGTTATATTTAACGTATATATATCGCACAGATGGGAAACTTTAAAAACTTTTAAACATGAAAGTATTTTTTTCTATAAAAAAAGTAAAGGTGTAAAGATTGATATTTCGAAAATAGAAATAATGTTGATTTCTATAATCTTAGAAATTGGAAATGATTGTTTTATTAATTAAATGATTGTTCTAAAGCACACTAGCCCTTGGGGCACTCGAATAATTAAATGATCAGATAAGAGAATAAAAAATGACCAATGTAAGCACGAAATGACAGCACAGACCATAAATGAAACACGAGAGGATTAGTGATGTCTTGCTCATTGAATCCAAATATTGGATGATAAGAGGCTAATAAAAATATAAAAGCCAAATGATTATTATAATTGTTATCTTAGAACTATAACTAGCTATATTGCAGATTTCATGTTGTAGAAATCTGCAATAAATATAATTTTCTGAACAATCAGCTGAGGCCTCTGGATGTCTGTTCCTGACCAAATGCATGGCAAATAGCAATTTTACTTCAAAGAAGGACAAAATCTACAAAAGTGATCATGAAGATGACCCCAAAATCTACTCAATCCATAAAGTATGAACTCTTGTGTCTATCTAATAAGAACTTTTTTTAAATTGCAATTAATAGCTGAAAATAAGAACAATTATCTGACCTAAAAAAAATTCAAAATCAATTATTAATATTTTTTTTATGCATATGTTTAAACAATCATTTCCATTTCTCTCTTTTTTGTGTAAAGTGTTAATTAAAATGTATCAAATTAAAGTTGGGTGTAGATAGCTGCATGGATAAAAATTAATAACTATGTTTAAATTCATTTATGTTTATTTTAAGGGGTTAATTTCAGGCTATTTGTTTCATAGTTAGGACAATGCTTGTGGAGGGATATATGGGTGTTTATATCAATGTAATGTGAAGCATGTTTAGCATATAGGGCAATGTGCCCAACTGAATGCATGACCCCAAAGAGGCAGTCATATCATTGCAATGGTCGCAGACATATTTCCTGCACCATTGAACCCTTCTAGCTCTATGGACAGGGATTTATAAGTCAGTAGAAAAGACCACTCTCCCCCATACATAGCACTTTTTAATTAATTTATATACATGATTCCTTTACCAGACAGATGCCCATTCCTGTACTGGAAGAGGATCGTGTCCTTCAAATAACATCATGCTGTCATATGCACATTCCTGTCGGTGTGATTTTATGCTAGCATCTTCATATTGCATTGGTTGCAACTATATATCTGGAAGCAGGCATTGATTTGGCTACGAACTTGTGGTCTGAGATTGAATGTTTTGATAAGTTTTTTTTTTTTTTAGTGAGAAATCTATGTAGCCTATCTATACTCAACATGTTAAAGTAAATATTAAAATGTCCATCTGTGCGGACTATTTAAAATAGTAATTTAAATTAAAAAAATTAATGTTAAAATGTAAATATAAATTGTATTCCTCAATTTTAAATGCGCGTTAATAAAATCTGTTGTGTTATTAGTACTGGCAGTGATCTAATTTATTCTTTTTAATCTTTATTAAAAATATATTTTTATGTTTCAAACCTGGCAAGGGCAAACAGTCAATAAAATAAAAGTTGGATTTTTAACCTTATGTATCTGCCTACTATATACATTTTCTAGGTTCTAAGTAGCCTAGTGGTGCTCTATAGTGCAGATACGATAAGATAGCTCCAATCTTCACCCAGACCGTTATAATATATATATACAAATTTAAAAATAATTATTTGTATTTATGAGTAATTGGGTAGTTCAAACAAATAAAATAAGTTTAATTCATTACAAAAGTAATTCAATCTTTTATTCTACTAAAAGCCATTTGACAGAGTTCTATATTTGACAGCTATACATTTCTGAATTGGAATTCAATCTGTTAATCTAATGTTCCAACTTTACCTGTTATCCATGTAAACATGCATAAATTATTATAAGGGTAGAATGTTGGATTCAAGAGTTAAAGTTCTCTGAATCAAAACTTCATTCTGTTATGTCCAGCACTTGAATATCAGATAATGATCTAAATGATAAACAATTGATTTTTTCCAGTAACATTTAATTATTTATTACTCCAAATAATAGGAAATACACATTTAATCTCTTTGATGATTTTCTTATAAATTAGGGATTTATATAAAAAATGCAATTACTAATTTGTTTGATATTATAGATCATATTAAACTATGACCATATCACTTAAGAAATAATGTTTAACTTGGAGTTTATTTAATTCCAGTATATTTAAGTTAAAGTTGTTTTTATTTATTTTAAGTTTTAATCAGAAAATTAACTTATTTTAAATCAAAAATTAACCCAGTAAATCCAGCACTGACTTCAAAAGGTGCAATTTTTATAAACACTATTAAATGACATTTATATAATTTCTCAAATATAGTCAAGCAGAAAGATTTTAAAATATAGGTATATTTTTATTAGAAGTATAAAGATTTTCAGCAGTCCATAGGTGGAGCTCTTACTGTCAGATCAACCTCCTCACAACTTGCACAGAATGTCTTTATAAAATTGGTTTTGCAGCATTGAAAGGTGCCTTTTATAATCATTTGGCTCATTAAAGGCCTTATTTTGCTGCTAATGTGCTCTTTCATTCACAAAATCTCAGTTTTAGTGCATTTTAACACAATTTCCCTATGTCTACTCATGCTTATCAGCAACTAACTACCTCATTTCCCCCTGTTTGGTGGTTGGTTCAACTGTTTCATGGACCATAAAGGGTTTTATTCCCTCTTAGACTCCTAGATATTTATCATATTCCAATTTCCTTGTCACTGAGAATTTTTTATAAAGTTTTTTTTGTCTGTTGTTCCAGTTATTTAGGCCATTTATAACAATCTTTTTTTTTCAGACATCTCCTCCTCTGGGATAACTATTTGCCTAAAATTCCACTCAATTTTCACATTACTCAACTAAAATTATTAATAGCAAGTTTTCCAGTGGTAGTTTTTGGCTTTTTCATCAATATATCCAATTTTTCCATTTCAAAATTGTTTTCTTCATATTACTTTTCATTCATTCAAAGGGTTTAAAGATGGCCACTTCTCCTAGTGGCAAAAATATCCAGAGACCTAAACTACTTGAACTAAAACCTTTAAAATTACTTTAAATTCTTTCAAAGGATTTAAAGATGGCCACTGCTTCTAGTGGCAAAAATATGCAGAGACCTAAACTTTAAAATTACCCAAATTTTCATCCAAATCAAAGTTCAAACGAAACTTAATTAAAAACATCATCACCAAACAACTTATTTCAAAGTCTCCATCTCCTTGCCCTCTGAATTTTTATTTCTTTCAGACTGTGGTTTTCTCTATCAAAACTAAAAAGCCAAGTCAAAAAGAACATGACCAATCATAATGCCACTCCAACTACAACAGCAAAAACTAAAATTCCTCAACTACAAAAGACAAAAATTAGCCTGTTGCACCTAAGTATAACTCAGAAATCTCCTCATCCAATCCTGAAAGCTCTAAAGACTTAACATATAGCAATTCCTCCAAAGTTAATGTCACACATGGATCCTCCTATCAATTTACCAGGGCAATCAAGCCTATCAACATTATTCCTTGCCAAAGAATCTTCTTTGCCTGGACTACACACCCTTTCCATATCTCCTTCCCATTTCATATATATTTCCTTCCCCCTTACCATATTGTATTTGATTTTTAATTTGCCATGTAATCATCTCTTTGTAAATCTTTTTTTAACTGTTGTGTATTTTGGATTTTTGATGAATAAAAGCTTTCATCACTGGGGAAAAAAGTACAGTGATTTTTTTTTATCTTTTAAGCATTTTTCTATATAGTAAAGAAAAAATATTTATTTATACTTTTATTTTGGGGTAGAATATGAAAAGTTTGACTTTTTTATTGAATGAAGAGAAAAAAAAATACATCAGATATTTTAATGGTTTATTTCTAAAGAAGACAGAGTGGTTTTAATTAAAACTAATTGATTCTAATTAAAATGGATGATTTATGTAATGAGTAGAATTCTAATGATATCTGAGACAAAAGCAGACACACAGACTCCAATGTGCAAATAAAAATTTAATTGATTTTTATACAATTTTAACAGCAGTGAAGAAATTGTATACTATTAATTTGTTATGTTCTAAAAAGTTTTGTGATAAAGTTATGATTTATGAAAACATTGGTGAGTGTCCAGAGATAAAAGAATAGACAGAGTTTAAAATGACAGGTCTACAGTGCTATAAAATTACATAATTGACAAACTGTTTATTAAGATATTAAAATGAGTTTTAGATGTCAAAACCTAAGTCCAGGAAGAAATTATATTGCTATATAGGATACGATAAAAAGAAAATATAATATCTGCGTATCCAAAAGTGTAGATGACAACATAAATTTTAGTTATAGCAAATTAATTTTGACATTTTTATTTACTAGTAAATATTTATTGCTAATTAAAATAATCTTATCCCAAGATGATGTAGTATATATGTTTCTTAAATATTTTGCCTGAAAAAAAAAGCTAAAGTAAATAAATAATAGATTACTTAGATCAAATGGTAGTACTTTCTCATTATAAAAGTAATTTGTTATTTGTTATAATTTTAATGTAATTTAGTTATTTCAAATATAGAATTTCTCACAAACTTTAATAAACTCTACATGATTAAAAAATAAGTATGAATAATTATTGACTTTAGAATTTATTTGCTAATGGTTAAAAATAGATGTATCTTGACTTAAATTTATCTAGTGGATTAGTTATTTTAAATCTTATAAAAATATATGAAAAAAAAAACATTTCTATAATAAAGACAGCTCTATGAACCATATATTCTTTTATCCCTTTATTATTTACTAGACTATACTCCAATTTGTTGAAATTGCCATTATTTTAAAAGTTTTCTATAATTTCTTAAACTTTATCCCAATCAGACAATTTTCTCAGTCTTGAAATATATCTCCATTTAATCCTAATGCAATAATTTAAAGAAGATACTAACATACAATTTGAGAAAATTGGAAATGTTAAATACAACTTTAATATATTAAGAATGTATTTAATATTTTTAGTGTTTATCTGAGTATACAATATTTGTGTTGTATTTAGTTTATAAAACTTCACTAATGAAATTATCATAATTATGAATAAATTAATGCTTATGATTCATTGTTTATCTTAATTTAAATAATATATATATATATATATATATATATATATATATATATATAATATATATATATATATATATATATATATATGTAATACAAATGAAATCTCCATTAATTAAAAATTATTGTAGTAACAAAAGAAATAAGAAATATAATGGTAATTAACTATTATATACAAACTTTCAATCTGGGGAGTACTTTTGATTAATTCCATAATCCACTTCAACTATCATTAAACTCATAAAATATAATGGAAGCAGCCATCAACAACTCAAATCCCATGAATTATGAATTTTGCGATTAGCAGCTTTTCTATTAATTATATTCATTTTATTTCTATTTATTAATATTGTCTTTTTTAATTTTTCTTTTATTATGGATTTTCTATTCATGAAGAAACTTAACACTTTCAATATCAAACTTAAATTTATATTTATATGAACTTTCATGATCAAAGAAAACTGAAGCACTCATTAAATCATTACTATTTTACTTTTGCATGCTTCTATAACAATTCATGCACTTTTAATCTTTTCTCAATACTGTACCCTGATTCACTTATATATAATAAAATTAATAAAATATATCCTCAAAAATTTAATACATAACATTATTTTTTGGATTGATAGATATAACACTTTTAGAATTATTCACTAACTTATTAACATTATTTGTAACACAAAATAAAACATTAAACACATCTTTATTGTAAGGGCTACTTACTATCTTGTTAAACACACTTGTTTATATGCAATATTAAAACATAAACTTAAAAAAATATAATAGTAAGTTTATAAATAATAAATACATTATATTTTACATTAAAATACTTATATATACAGGTATATAACTTAAAGATTAAACTATAAAATGTTAATAACAGAAGTAAGTTCAAATAAATAGTTATTTTTATGAAATTAAATATTAAAATGATTATTTTAAATTTATTCATATATATAAAATGATTATTTAAATTGTCTAAAAATTACTAATCAATATGTAAACATGGAGATAACCTTAGATCAAGTTGTATCTTAGCAACTAAACACAAAGGAAATAAAAATTAAAACTCAATTATATAATTATTAATTATAATAATTTCAACAATAATTGAATATGAAATCATGAAAATCAAATAACATATTTAACACATGCTATCGGAAGTTGTTTCTACTATAAAAGCTGGATCAAATAATTTCCAAATTAATTTTATGTTTTGCCAATGAACTAGCCATTATGCATAGTCACTTTGCTGTGTTTGAGTTATGAACATATTAAACAGATGGATCAATAGTTTGAAAATTTTTTTTTTTTGATAAAAATTTTATTAGAAAAAAACTCTAATTTCACTCAATAAAAAGAGTAAATAAACTACTCTTTACTATCTACCTTTAATTTCAAAATGAAATTATATATATTTTTTCTGATTAATTAAAAAAACTCATAATATGATTGTTCTAAACTGGAAATCTAAAGGAGATAAATTTGGTCAAAAACATTTGTATATTTAAACTAAATTATTTTAAGAAGATAATAAGTATAGAAAAAGCACCATGAATAAAGGCCACTTGCCATATAATAAAATGCTATTGTTTTAACTGAAAATAATGTAATTAATTACTCCTATGGAAATGCTTAAAGCATATGCACACTTCATCTATATAATTTAAAATAAAACTTCAATTGATAGTGAAATAATTTGTGGAAGAAGATGCCAACATCATGCGAGAGGAAAAATTATGAACAATGGAGTATTCTGACTGCCTTATTGATGACCAAAGAATAATGAACTTTATCTTTAATGAATGTTACTAATCTCATTATGGAAATGAATAGGGCAATATCATCAAATTTTAATACATCATATTATCTTTGTGTGTTATCAGCTTCAGACATCTAATTTTATTTCCTTGGCTTCTAAAATCCATTTACATTGAAATAGTCCATTTAAGAAAGCTATTAAATGAAGAGAAATGGAAAGATCATTGAGTTAAATATTTTTTTTTTATTTAATAAAATTTAGGTTTCCTTGTAAAGCAACTTGACCAACTTAAATCTAATATGAGGTAATATTTTATTGTTCTTCATATTAAATTTATTCATGACATAACATAATTTTTGTTTATTACTAACTTAATTTATATAGTAATATTTGTTTATGATTCTTTGTGTAAATGATTGACATTCTTGGATGAAAGGTCTTTTATTTCATAATAATGCCCATACATAGAGGGGGATCACATAAAATTGGAATTCCCTCATAAAGATTGGATAATATATCTTTTATACATATATTAATTTAATTTAATTTATCTAGTTAGTATTATTATATTTTTTTTTAATTATACAATTTCATTTATTGTTTTATAACTTATTAAAATTTGTCCATGTTGTGATACATATCTATTATGGAGATATGGGAAGATATTATTTAATTGAAATATATGTAAAGCACTTATAATAATTTTATTTTTGTTATATAAAATACATTTAAATTGTTATCTGTTAATAAATATGTTAAAGTTTATTTTAAATTTAAGAAGGTCTCTCATTTATTTAAATTATTTATTTAATATCCAAAACAATATAAGATTGAACACACATACCTATACACATATATCATACTAATTTAATATCCTGATAACTTGGTTGAAATTGATTTTAAAAATCTATTGAAATTGTATTAAGTATTATTACTACTGTAGAATATTGATGAAAACTCCTGAAAAGTGTTGAATGTAAAAACTACCCTGAGTTTGAATCTTGAGCATAACAGAACAATCAACAAAGGTGAAGATTGGATCAATTAATCTAAGTTTCATCTATGTTAAATATTTAATTCTAAATTATTTTGTTTGAAATGAATTTGATCTTGGATTAAAGTTAAATTGTATCATTCATAGCATCCTATATGAAGACCCTAAATCCAATTACAGTTAGATATGACTGCCTTTGATTCCTTAAGAGAATCTAGACAGTTACATTATGTATATTTTCAAAAAAAATTCACTTGCGTTTGAAATATATGAAATAGATATCCATTTTTAAGTATCAGTCTTCAACTCCTTTAAATTATTATAACTCTTTTTAAATTGATGTAGCTATGAATGATAAAAAAACTGTTAACTTTATCTGAACTCTCAAATATAAAATTAAAGACTCCAACTTTTTTAAATATAGTTTTGAGTAAATATTACTATAGCAAACTGAATCATATAATCAAATTTTGTTTATAGTGCTTCAAATTTATGAATCCATTGTATTCTATTTTTACACCCACACAATAATTCCTAGACACGTTATTAATTCTTTTATATATAGTTAATTTAATAAACTTTTTCTTTATACATGGCAAGAAATATGACTTTTTATTTAAAAGAAAAAACTCAATGACTTTATTTTAAATAATGTATAAAAATTATGTTTTTAAAAAAATAAAAGTATGTTTAATCAAAATAAATATCATTAAACTATAAAATTGTTTAATTACATTCGAATGTTTACATGTCTAGTGTATCAGTTTCGAATAAAGTGATATTTACAGAAAATAAGGATGATTTACACAATAGAATTGTTAATTTCTGCATGAACGAATTAAGATAATAGATATATATTCAGATTAGATTATCTAAAAATATATCTGAAAATAATATAAAAAGATTATAAGAAATGTCATATGTATATATACTATTTCATAGTTATATTATTTCAGCCACATACCCTTTTTAAATAATGAACAGCCTGAATTTTTGCAACCCCAAAAAGTCATGCTATTTTTTTTTTTAAAGAGGAGTGTAGCTGAAATAATTTGGCTATGGGGTATTTTAAATATTTTATATAGATTTCAGTGAGCATTATGCATTGTTTCTATATATATATATATGTATAGTTATATAAAAACAGCAAAACTTACATAAGCCAAAGGCAGCTATTATAGATAAAAGATAGTTTGCATTTTTTGTCATAGGGTGGGATTTTATTATAGCTAAAAATGTTAATTGAAAAGTATAACAGATAGAGATTTGTATCATGTTTAAATAAATGTATTTACAAGGGACGAAATTATCTGTTTTGAAAGTAATTGAATAAATAATCATTTTTACAAACTTAACTCCTACTTTTATTCATTTTATTTAGATACTTACCATAAAATATCACTATCTAAATGATTTATAATGCAAATATATGATAACATTCGAAGCTTACATAAATCTTAGTGTCTACAATGTATTGTTATATTAAGACTAACTTCAATGATCTTTTTGAGCCATTATGTTATTCCAAAGTTAAGAGAATTTTATTTTTAAAATACCACTACCTCACTTTTATGATTTTTTTAAAGTGTTGCTCTTAAATGCTGGTTTAAGCCAAACACTCGATCAGCTCAGTTTTTTACATTTTAGTTTTCAATATCTTTGTGAAAATAATCATCAGTTTAATTAGTTATGCTATAATAAAATAAAAATATAGACATTTCTCAAATTCTTAACTATTTAACAAATTCTTTCTGTAATAATTCTGTTCTGCAAAACTATTGGACATGTGATATATTTAGTAATAAGTTATGATTATGCTGTTACAATTGAAAGCATTTATAGATGGTGGATGATCGTAATAAATTAATACTGATTTCATTGCTATATGTTGTTTGATTCTTAAAATTATTAATTGATATTTATCATTGCTTTCCCCAGCCTCTAAGACATTATTTAAGTTAATATTCTTGGCTAATCACTAATTAAGCAGAACTTCAGTGTCTTTAGGAAGCCAAGATAAACATTTGGCATTTGAGAATTAGAAATTTTATTTTAATACTTATTTTGATACAGATTTATATGTTGTCCCATGAATTTTGAATATAATTGTTGACTTATGGATTTATTTCTGCAAAAATCTCCAATGTTTTATATCACACTCAATGTTTGAGATCAGTTTAATTTTGACTAAATTGACTAACATTTTACTATTTTTATATCTATAGTAAAAATATCAAAAACCTCAGAATTTATTTGGAAGCTTGAATTTAAAAGTTTTATTCATAATAATGATTACTCATAAGAAGAACTCAATCACTAATAGTCTTTTTATGGATGTAATTGATGTAAAGTTATAACAATGTTGAGGCATGAAAACAAAACTTTGCTACAGTTTTGTAGAATGTATGTTAGAAGTCACATTAAAATGAATATATTCATTATAACTTCAGAAAAAAAATCTATGTATCTTAGAACCTCAAATATCACATACTGTTTTTTTATGTGTTTAGTTGATATTTTATGATGATATATTTTATTTTTTTCTGTAATAAAATGTACTTTTTATGATTTCAACATGTGACTAATCATTGCATTTATGTTTTTTTCAATGAAAACATTCAATATTATATCTGTTTGTCTTTGTCATAATGAACTATTTTAAAATGTGTCATAAAATATTTTTAGCAAACATTTAACTGTTTATTCACTTTGAATGTCTAATTTAATAAGGTTTTAATATAGAATTTTCACAGTCTCAGCAAGTACTTTATTTACAAAGGGAAGAATTTATTATTTAACAAAGCCAGGTGTTATTAAGAATATAAAAGTGTATTTTTCCATATTTACTAAATTGAGAACTGTCAAAAAAATATATAACAGATGTTTCAGAAAAAGTATAATACAGGAGTTCTTGTGAATTTTTTCTCAGGAGAAAAAATGAAAAAATGAAAGCTTTAACAGGATGCCAAATCCAGAAAACTACATTATATGGATAATCAGAGAAGTCCATCATCATGACACATAAAGGATATTTTTATGGTTGTAAATCATAAGATAGTTTATCAAGTGATTGAATTTTTAAATAAAATATACTTAATCATCAAATTATTAAAAAGATCATGGAAAAGAAAAGCAAGTTTCCCCCCATATCTATCAATAATTTCTTACTGAGATAAAAAAGTTCACATATAAACAATATCAATGAGATAAGTGGTCCACTATGGGTTAATAGAAAGAATAAATGAAGCAATATAAAGGTACTAGAAGTGTAGCCAATATTATCTAAAGCATCAGGAATGAATACACCTCATTAGTGAAGATAACAAAAGGAGAGGAATTGAATGGAAAATAGAGAGAAATGGTTAACAATGAAAAGAATAAACTGACAACAACCTTTCATGATACTAATGATCTAACAACATGCTGAGTCAAACAATTCTATAAATGATAGTACAAAAATGTTTATATAAATAAATTGAATGGGAAAACTGATCATGATTAAAAATACTTGATTTAGATTAATAATAAATGAGTGGTAAAAGACTATTATATGTTTAGATTGTAGATTTACAATATATGGATGATTGTTATTTTTGCTAATTCAGACAAAACTCTAAAAATGTTATGTTTTGAATGTTAATTGTAATACATTTACTGTACCAATTAAAATTAAAAAAAAAAACTCAATTGGTTTTTAATCAGTAATAAAATAAATATGCATTTTAATGTGGAAATTTATATTTTATGAATTTTAGTGATAAAAGTTGATTTGAATATTGATATATAACACAAATTTCTCTTTTACATTTTAAAAGAATTAAAAATTAAATATTTCATCATAATAACATAACTATTGCTAATAAACTAGATATGCATATATAGACCTGTATTTTACATATTTATTCTAATGAAATATAACATTAAAACAATAAAAACTTTTCATCTAAAATTTCTTTGTAATGTTTCAAAACTGTATATTCATCATGAATTTTATTGAATTTTTTTTTAATTTTTAAAATACTCTTCATCAATATTTTTTACTGTTTATTTTTATGTTTGTAAGCTTTTTGAATTTGAATTCCTAATAATTTAAATTATTATTATCATAATCATCATCATCTTTATTATTATTATTATTGCATCCATTGATTATGAAGCACTAGGTGTCAATATTGTATGAAGAGTTTGCTACATATTTGTACAAAAGGTGGAATGATTGTGTTAGGAGGCTTGTTGAGTGTTATAGTGGTAAGGAATGGGATAGAAGAATAGATGCATTGATAAAGAATAAGGAATTGGAGGGATGGAAAACTAGTATTAAGAATAAAAAGAGTTTGAATTTATATAGAAGTAAATGGAACATTGTGTGCGAGTTAAGTTATGATAATGTAAGGAAAGTAGTTTACTGTTTAAGGATCGAACGAGATCTTTAGCAACAAGGGAATATACATGTAAATAGAAAAATATGGGTGATTTAGTCTGCAAGTTGTGTAAGGAAGGCATAGAAAATATTAGGCATCTGTTAATTCAATGTAAATGCATGGAAGCAGAAAGGGTACAAATAATGAAGTTAAGAAAGAATAAATATGAATAAAGTGATTATACAGAAAGTGAATTATTGGTTTTTATGTTGGGTTTAGGAAAAGATAAGGGGAATTTAGATATGAAGACCAGGCAGTTGACAAAGATTATGTTGTGAAAATGGAATGGAGCAGATTTTGAAAACATTTAGGGGGTGGGGTTGGAAAGGGAAAATAAATTGGTTAACAGGTTTCTCTGAGCATAATTGCTGAGAGATTCCTGACTCCATATAGGAGAAGTCACAGTGCATCACATCACATTAATGTTTTGGTGTATATATGATGTTTTAATGGTTTTATATCAATTCTGCCCACTAATGATAGTGTCTGTGGCTTGTTAAAAACAATGTGACCAAAATGTATAGATACTGAAATGGGTTCAAATCTATATGACTACACAATGAAATGAGCTTGAATTGAAAACATTATTGTGTTTTATTTTGGCTTATAGCTTTATTCTTAAATAAATCAATAAAATGTGGTTACTGGAGAGTTGCATTAGATCCTAAGACCTAGATAGAGTGCTCCCAAATCCAAAGATCATCATTGATGAAAGCTATAAGCTAAAAACTACTCTGGGGATATTAAGTAAGTAGGTATTATATAGGGATTTTATGCACAAACCTTCTTGCATCCATTGATTACTTAGCTTCCATTGTGTGACACAACTGTATGGGGAGGTTGTCACCATATATGATGATGATCATCATCATAATAATGATTATTATTAATATTATTAATATTATAATACCATAAGATGTTCATTGTAAATACTCATTTAATCAAAAAAATTCATTTGATATTGCCAGATTTTGATTTGGAAAGTCTTTGAAGACAATTCAATTACAAAGATAGGCTTTTTAATTCTTTTCTTATTATCTATTTAATATATATATATATATATATATATATATATATATATATATATATATATATATATATATATATATATATATATATATATATATATATATATATATATATATATATATATATTGTAATGGAACATATATTTTCTGCATTCCATTTAAATTGAAGAAAGAAGGACCCAAATGTTAGTTCCAATTGTAATGGAAAATATAGTAAATTAATATAAATGAAGAAAAAGGAATTTCAACATTGGTAATTAATGTAGCATATCATATATACCATAGAAAAGGATGATATGGCCTAAATTATTAAGCAGCATTTATAATGGAAAGATTATATTAGAAATAAGAAAAGATTTAAATAATATATATCTATGAGGCACTCATAAATCAACCGAGTTTCATAGTAACTTGTCACTATAACAAAATGCATATACAATGCAAGAAGAAATAATATGAAGATAATAAATGTAATATTTATTTAATAGCATTTGTGTACATATATCAAGTTAAAACAAAATAAATTACTTCAAAATAAATATATCAAACTATAATATTACCACGGCTAACTATATCACAAACTTAATAATCTTGAGCATTGACTGAAATATTTTGCTAATTAGGTCTCAGGGCTAATTTAACTTATGTTTAATTATATACTAAATACATTTCGGAACAAAAGGAATTTTATTGAATCCAAAATATATTTATTTAATTGACATTACCAATTTTTTTAATACTTCCACATTGACTAGATGGTAGAACTGCTGTACTAAAATAAAAAAAAAGAAAATTAGTAAATCTCAAATAAAACTCAAAATCATTTTTTTTTTATAAAATAACTGATATAGCTTTATTTTAATATCGAAACTTTATATTTATAACAGCATACATATGCATATATACATATTTGAGGAAACATGAGAATAATTTTTACTTTGCAAATACTTAATTTTTTTTATCTGTAAACTAAGTATAGAGTTTAACCATAACACTAATAATTTATGTTTATATAAGAACTGTATAAGATTTTATGAAATAGGATAAATATACAAATCAATAAACAAATTGAAGGTATCTTGTTGTATCAATAATCTAAATTATATATGTACTTCTTTAATACATTTCTTTTAAATATTACTTTAAATAAATATCAATTATCAATAGCAAATGACTAAATGATTAAATTAGCAAATAATAAATGAATTCAATGAATGAGGCATTTATTAAAAGTTACTTATACACATATAAGTTCTGAATTCATTGTCCATATAATGAAAATCATCTAAGTAAACATTGAAAAATAACTAAGTAATTTACATTTACATTGGAAAAGTTTTAGATGACTACAGCATATACATAGCATGTGTGGACTATACTAACTGGCCATATGCTTATGAATTCAAACATTTATAATTACTAAATATTGTTGGCTGGTTTGCAAAATGATTACAAATTGGGCTAACACAAGACACAGACATTCTTATAATCTAAAGAACCAATATAGTTGAGTACATCCTAAAAGAATCCATACTTCAAACAAACTTATCTTGGTATTGCATACTAAAATACCAACATCTTCACCTACTGTGGTGGAAAATTTAAATTAAATCTCATGAGTGATAAATCAAAAGAGGACTCTATAATGCAGTTAGCATAAATATCAAAAGAGTGGTGGCTTCCAAAGTAACACCTACATTTGAGGTAAAAGAAGATGCCTGGACCTTTATGTCTCAGTGCACAAGAAATATATATATATATATGGAGAGGCTCACCAAAATACAACACACTAAGTATTTAGAAATATGTGATCACCATCACTAGAAATATAAGCACTATCACTCATGGATGAATAACTAATAGGAATGGGAACTTATCCACTCTATCCAGTAACAATATTAACTGTACTAAATAAGGCCTGATATCTTAAAGCTATTCTACTACTAACAATACCAAGATAATAAAAAAAAAAAAAACAACTCTACAATAATGGACTAAAGTTATTACTATAATTTTAATCTCAATAAATAATAAGTAATGTCTGCACCAACAAATAGGTTTAAAAATCAACTGACTTACATATAATTAAAGATAATGGTTAGCATATGAAATACTGGCACGAATATATATAATGCACACATGTATGAAATATCAAATGTTTTAATTATAAGATTTAATGGATATGAATAAATGTAATCAGGTTTTAAAATACTAATTGAAGAACTAAGATAATTGTTAAACAATGATATTGCTTATAAATACAGTTTTATAAATCTGTACACTTATACAATTCTTATATGTATTAAATTTAACTTATTGCATTCTAGTTTAAATTGACAAATGAATTTTATTATTTATTATACTTGAATGTCAAAAGCAAAAAAATAAATAAATAAATACTATATTTATAATAACACATATTGGCATAGTTTGAGTTACAAAATATCTTTAAAATAAATATACAAACGTATATATTAAAATCGACTTTCATTATTCTCAAAATTTTCAATTAAAAAAAAAATTGTAAGCTACATTTCAATTATGTATTCCTTTACAAAGATATATTACATATTGCATAAAAATAAAAAATAAGATATAGTTTGTTTCTTTACCTTAATTGCACTAGTGTTTAATAATTAAAAGTTATCTTCAGCACTGACTTTATTTTCTTCATCCTAAAATAGCTTGATAGACATGAATATGTACATATTGCTGATAACGAAGAGATTTACTTCTTGTTATAAAACCATTATTTTTAGCCATTTCCTGAATGCTCTGTTAAATACGTGATGAAATTGAATATGATTTTCGAATCATTAAATAATTTGAAAGTTATAATGAGATACATTATTTAAGTATAATAGCTATTTTAAAACTTTTTGACAAATACCGGTTTATTTTTGAAATCCCATGTTTTACTGAAGTTTCCACTGATGTTAATAATAGGCAAGCCGAAAAGCCAAGCCCCAAAATGATAAAGTTGTAAATTAGCACATCGTTTTTGTGTAGAAATCCTTAATCCAATATTTTTTTTAATGATATTTATAAGAGCAATTAAAAAAAAATAACGACGAACGAAAATAATAATGTCTTTCTTCTTTTAATTTTCTATCATCTGCCCAAAAATTCCCGCCTTTTATAAATCATGTACTGATTCAAAAATAATCTTTAACATTTTGTTGTTTGCAATTTAAACTTTTTTAAAAATAAAAAAAAAAATAGGAAATAATTTCAATTAAAAAAAAATACATATATATATATTATATTGAAAGATTTACGTGATAATTCACAATCCAAATAAATATTAATTTTAATTTTTTTAAAATAAATAAATAAATAAAGGTACAATATATTTATATTTAGCAATTTAAATGCTAATGCTAATGATTATTTTTTTATACATACATTAATAATTGTATACACATATAGTTTGCCATTATAATGAGGATCTCAAACAAAGCAGATATCATAAAATTAATAAACCTAAACTATATAACAATAAAACTATTACGAACAATACACTAATAACTTATTTACAAACCCTTAAATAAAACTATAACAAAGACATTTTTTTAAAACCATATTATAACTTGAAAAAGTAAGGATGGACTTTCTATCCTGTACATTACCCTCTCACTATGAAAAAAAAAATGTCTTGGTATATGAACAACCATATCCATGAGATCAGAAATATATGTCTGTACAAAATCTCTATAATTATAACTATAAAAAAATACAATAATATAACATAACTTTCCAATAACCTAAAACACTGGATGAAACAAGACCTGTTTCTTTTCCAATTTTTTTTTTTACCAATCCTTTTATAAAACTACTATTAAATGTCAAATCTTTATTTACCTTCAACTATATTATGAGACAGTTGCCTAGCTAAAGCCCGAAACAACTCCTTTGATGCAATCCTTCTTTCTTTGAAGCTGATATTTAAATATTTTACAACCCAGTCAACTGCTTGATGAAGAACATCATGTGTGCCTGTTTGACTAATGGTCACTTTAGACTGTGAATCAGATGAAACCTCTGTTCGATTCTCCTTTTTGATTGCTGGGTTTAGATTCTTATTTTTAGCAAGTGGAAAAGATGGAACTTTAAACTGTACACTAGAATCATCAGATCCCTCAAATCCAGAACTTAAACTGAAATTGTTGAAAGATGAATTATGTAATTCTGATATACTTTTGTGACTGCTATTATAGCCTTGATAACTCTGAGTAATATTTTCTCCTTCATTAAGTCGAGCATGCTTAGATAACATGTTCTTGCTTGAATCTTCTGATGATCTTTTACGACTTTTTGAAAAAGAACTTGTAGAAGGTCTATAACTTAAATTCTTGATATTTTCATCATCTGAGTCAAAACCTTGTTTGCTTATACTATCATCAACAGATTCATCATAATTCTTCTCTAGATCAGTTTCTTTCAATGATAAAGTCATAGAAGGTTTATTAGGTGAGCATCCTTGGTCCTTTTCTTCCTCAGATGAAGGGCTTGAAGAGGAAGCACCTGTATTTCTATTCCATATATTATTACTTGCAAGAGAATCATTGGGGAACTCAGGTGATTTTATATAAAAAGGCTCATACAGGCTAATAGTTTCTGTTGTTTTCTTGATGTCATGGATCTTGAGCATTATATTTTGTCGATAAATGTTAACTACACTGGCACTTTTGAAAATCTGATATTCCATGGTAACTGCTAATGCTTTAATATCTAAATTATTCATATTCTTTGCAGCTTCAAAATAATGGCATTTATTATAATTCTTATGTAAAACATCTTCTATTAGATTAAACAAATTTTCTCTTATATCAACATCTAGACTTGATATTCGAAAACTATTGGCATCTTTTAATGGACAAATTTTTCGTGCAACATGCCTTTCTTCTTTTACAACAGTTTTCTCTCTTCTTCTTTCAAACTCATCATGTATCATCTTTTGAAATTCTTTCTTGTCTCTTATTTCATCACCAGAATAGTTACTATCATCATTGTTTTCATTAAATTCACTTCTAGATCCCCTCCTTCCATCTCCATAAAGTTTTAGGTTGATTCTTCCATCATCAGCTTCAGATATCATTGTTGTGGGTCCATGTCTATTTCCAACTGAATAAGACAACTTATTTAAGTCATCAAGTTGCTTTTCAACAGCTCTAAAATTTTCACAATAATCACAAGACCCGCTGCAAAGTGGTTTACTGTCACTAACATATTGTGCAATAGCCAATTTTTCCTTCTCAGATAACACATTAAGAGTAAATAACTCCTCTAAAGTGCTTAAATATTCCATGGGGTTTTCATTATATTCCCCTTTAAACACTTTAACATTAATGAATCGGGACGTGTCATGGTTAACACAATGACCACTAGTTACTGGGAATGGCACACTGTGAGACCCTAGAAAATCAATCATTGCCCCTTCATTAGAATTTTGATTAATACCTTGTTGATAATTGGCCTCTAGTAGTTGATTTCCCACAACCATTCCATCCTTAAAGTAGTCCTGGTCTGCAACACTATTTTTCACCTTATTTTTATCCATTTCCAATACACACCCTTCCAATTGCTTTTGCAAATCTGTTATGTGTTCATGGTCAACTGACATTACTGATTTTATTTCCTCAATTTGAACACAGACACTCGCAACATCCTTCTTTATCTCTGCCTCTCCACTAATTCCCATCTCATGGAATTCCAGATTTTTCCTCATCTGTTCAATCTTAACATCTATTTCCTGAAAACGACTCGAGACCACATTATTTATTACCTCTATCTTCTCATTAGTATCTCGCAACTCGTTATGAGCAGTTGATTGAATCATTTTTTTACAGTAGTCTTTATTGAGTTGAATAAATTCATCCTGCTGCACGTTAGCAGCAACCATGACTTCAGATTTAATAACTGCGTACACATTTTCCAGTGAAGACTCAGTTTTAGCTTTAAATGTCTGAAGTTCACTCTGTAAGGTTTTACTATCCTCACTAACTTTTTTCTGAAACTCTTTATACTCTCCTCTAGACTTTTCAAATTCAGCAAGTATTTCCTTATTTTCTTTTCTCATCCCACCACTAACCTCATCAAACATAGCTTTTAGGGAAATAGCTTCAATACGACATTCTTCCCTATAATTCTTTAATTCTTCTTTAAATTTGGCCTCTAATTCTTGAGAATTAGTTTTTAACTCGGCTTTTAACCTAGTCTCCCTTTCATCAGCATCAGCTTTCACTTCATCTATTAATTTTCTGAAATCATGTAAACTAATATAAGGACCACTTGGTACTTCATGAATATTCTCCATGACTATGTATATCTTGTATAATTATTCTATAAATAGTATTTATTATCACTCAAGGCTTGTCCTCCCCTTGCCATCATCCCACAACACTATTAACTATTCAAGTAAAACACAAAACTTCAACTTTAATTGTAATTATAGCTATTTAATGGACCCCTTAATTTTATAAAATTATGACCCTTTTGGTCTATAAAAATATTGATTGACACTATGGCAAATTGTCACTAACAATTATAACTAAATGATTAAATTAATCGAGCCTACACGTTGTTGGCGCCAATTGTAATGGAACATATATTTTCTGCATTCCATTTAAATTGAAGAAAGAAGGACCCAAATGTTAGTTCCAATTGTAATGGAAAATATAGTAAATTAATATAAATGAAGAAAAAGGAATTTCAACATTGGTAATTAATGTAGCATATCATATATACCATAGAAAAGGATGATATGGCCTAAATTATTAAGCAGCATTTATAATGGAAAGATTATATTAGAAATAAGAAAAGATTTAAATAATATATATCTATGAGGCACTCATAAATCAACCGAGTTTCATAGTAACTTGTCACTATAACAAAATGCATATACAATGCAAGAAGAAATAATATGAAGATAATAAATGTAATATTTATTTAATAGCATTTGTGTACATATATCAAGTTAAAACAAAATAAATTACTTCAAAATAAATATATCAAACTATAATATTACCACGGCTAACTATATCACAAACTTAATAATCTTGAGCATTGACTGAAATATTTTGCTAATTAGGTCTCAGGGCTAATTTAACTTATGTTTAATTATATACTAAATACATTTCGGAACAAAAGGAATTTTATTGAATCCAAAATATATTTATTTAATTGACATTACCAATTTTTTTAATACTTCCACATTGACTAGATGGTAGAACTGCTGTACTAAAATAAAGAAAAAGAAAATTAGTAAATCTCAAATAAAACTCAAAATCATTTTTTTTTTTTTATAAAATAACTGATATAGCTTTATTTTAATATCGAAACTTTATATTTATAACAGCATACATATGCATATATACATATTTGAGGAAACATGAGAATAATTTTTACTTTGCAAATACTTAATTTTTTTTTATCTGTAAACTAAGTATAGAGTTTAACCATAACACTAATAATTTATGTTTATATAAGAACTGTATAAGATTTTATGAAATAGGATAAATATACAAATCAATAAACAAATTGAAGGTATCTTGTTGTATCAATAATCTAAATTATATATGTACTTCTTTAATACATTTCTTTTAAATATTACTTTAAATAAATATCAATTATCAATAGCAAATGACTAAATGATTAAATTAGCAAATAATAAATGAATTCAATGAATGAGGCATTTATTAAAAGTTACTTATACACATATAAGTTCTGAATTCATTGTCCATATAATGAAAATCATCTAAGTAAACATTGAAAAATAACTAAGTAATTTACATTTACATTGGAAAAGTTTTAGATGACTACAGCATATACATAGCATGTGTGGACTATACTAACTGGCCATATGCTTATGAATTCAAACATTTATAATTACTAAATATTGTTGGCTGGTTTGCAAAATGATTACAAATTGGGCTAACACAAGACACAGACATTCTTATAATCTAAAGAACCAATATAGTTGAGTACATCCTAAAAGAATCCATACTTCAAACAAACTTATCTTGGTATTGCATACTAAAATACCAACATCTTCACCTACTGTGGTGGAAAATTTAAATTAAATCTCATGAGTGATAAATCAAAAGAGGACTCTATAATGCAGTTAGCATAAATATCAAAAGAGTGGTGGCTTCCAAAGTAACACCTACATTTGAGGTAAAAGAAGATGCCTGGACCTTTATGTCTCAGTGCACAAGAATATATATATATATGGAGAGGCTCACCAAAATACAACACACTAAGTATTTAGAAATATGTGATCACCATCACTAGAAATATAAGCACTATCACTCATGGATGAATAACTAATAGGAATGGGAACTTATCCACTCTATCCAGTAACAATATTAACTGTACTAAATAAGGCCTGATATCTTAAAGCTATTCTACTACTAACAATACCAAGATAATAAAAAAAAAAAAAAAACAACTCTACAATAATGGACTAAAGTTATTACTATAATTTTAATCTCAATAAATAATAAGTAATGTCTGCACCAACAAATAGGTTTAAAAATCAACTGACTTACATATAATTAAAGATAATGGTTAGCATATGAAATACTGGCACGAATATATATAATGCACACATGTATGAAATATCAAATGTTTTAATTATAAGATTTAATGGATATGAATAAATGTAATCAGGTTTTAAAATACTAATTGAAGAACTAAGATAATTGTTAAACAATGATATTGCTTATAAATACAGTTTTATAAATCTGTACACTTATACAATTCTTATATGTATTAAATTTAACTTATTGCATTCTAGTTTAAATTGACAAATGAATTTTATTATTTATTATACTTGAATGTCAAAAGCAAAAAAATAAATAAATAAATACTATATTTATAATAACACATATTGGCATAGTTTGAGTTACAAAATATCTTTAAAATAAATATACAAACGTATATATTAAAATCGACTTTCATTATTCTCAAAATTTTCAATTAAAAAAAAAATTGTAAGCTACATTTCAATTATGTATTCCTTTACAAAGATATATTACATATTGCATAAAAATAAAAAATAAGATATAGTTTGTTTCTTTACCTTAATTGCACTAGTGTTTAATAATTAAAAGTTATCTTCAGCACTGACTTTATTTTCTTCATCCTAAAATAGCTTGATAGACATGAATATGTACATATTGCTGATAACGAAGAGATTTACTTCTTGTTATAAAACCATTATTTTTAGCCATTTCCTGAATGCTCTGTTAAATACGTGATGAAATTGAATATGATTTTCGAATCATTAAATAATTTGAAAGTTATAATGAGATACATTATTTAAGTATAATAGCTATTTTTAAAACTTTTTGACAAATACCGGTTTATTTTTGAAATCCCATGTTTTACTGAAGTTTCCACTGATGTTAATAATAGGCAAGCCGAAAAGCCAAGCCCCAAAATGATAAAGTTGTAAATTAGCACATCGTTTTTGTGTAGAAATCCTTAATCCAATATTTTTTTAATGATATTTATAAGAGCAATTAAAAAAATAACGACGAACGAAAATAATAATGTCTTTCTTCTTTTAATTTTCTATCATCTGCCCAAAAATTCCCGCCTTTTATAAATCATGTGCTGATTCAAAAATAATCTTTAACATTTTGTTGTTTGCAATTTAAACTTTTTTAAAAATAAAAAAAAAAATAGGAAATAATTTCAATTAAAAAAAAAATACATATATATATTATATTGAAAGATTTACGTGATAATTCACAATCCAAATAAATATTAATTTTAATTTTTTTTAAAATAAATAAATAAATAAAGGTACAATATATTTATATTTAGCAATTTAAATGCTAATGCTAATGATTATTTTTTTATACATACATTAATAATTGTATACACATATAGTTTGCCATTATAATGAGGATCTCAAACAAAGCAGATATCATAAAATTAATAAACCTAAACTATATAACAATAAAACTATTACGAACAATACACTAATAACTTATTTACAAACCCTTAAATAAAACTATAACAAAGACATTTTTTTAAAACCATATTATAACTTGAAAAAGTAAGGATGGACTTTCTATCCTGTACAATATATATATATATATATATATATATGAATTTTGATCATTATATTAAATGGAATTTTTTTTTTAACATTTAATAATGCATTTGAGTTGTAATACACATAAATAATTAATTTATAGATATTCTGTTTTGTATTTGTTTTAGTTGTATAATTAATTTTGATAGCTAGTTTTTATATTTACAATTTATTGTTTTTTTAAGTAATTTTTATAAATTTATTTATTGTATATTTTGTACATGATTAATGTATATCTAATCTGTTATTTTTTTGGAAAAATTTTGAAATTTCATGATACATATGAATAACTCCCACACAATTTTTCTTTTTGTTTAAAGTTATTTTACTTTAATATATTTTATAGATATATAAATTGTTTAATAATAATACTAATAATAATAATAATAATAATAATAATAATAATAATAATAATAATAATAATAATTTATTATTATTATAATTTATAATAATAATTTATTATTATTATTATTATTATTATTATTATTATTATTATTATTATTATTATTATTATTATTATTATTATTATTATTATTATTATTATTATTATTATTATTATTATTATTATTATTATTATTCATAAAGAGACCTCATATACATATTTTCATTTTACATCTTCTATATTAGAATCTATATAAAATGAAATAAATTTAAAACATAATTTAAGCTTATTTTAAAAAAATATGAATATCTTGTTTTTATTTTTAAGACATACTTTATTGCAAATAAAAGGTTATATTATGTCATACAAATTTAAATGAGCTATGCAGAGATCAGGACATTATATTATGGGTTTTTATGCCTAAAGTAAATACTTAATAAATATAAAATCTAACCAAAGCATTGAATGTCTACGTGCATTTACATAAAAACACATTACATGAGCTAATATATAATTTTAAAAAGTTTTTAAAGTTTAACAATTAGAGCGAGATTGGTATATTGACTAAACTCATAGTAAGTTTAAAAGATGTCAATTGGATGAGTATTTGGTTCTGTTGTTTTTTTAGCTAGTTTGTTAAGGAAAGATTATTGAAACTTCTGAGATGTCAAACTGAAACAAAAAAGGCACATTTAAAAACATAAGGTAACAAGCATAAATATAGTTATTCATATGTTCAGAAACAAGCCATTACTTGTACTTATTAAATAAGTAAGAGAATGGATTTAAGATGTAGTAATTAAAGCTATTATGTTAAATTATGTTTATAATGCTAGACAATTATTAAAAAAGTGTTTCATAGTTCTTTTTTTCTTGTAATATAATAAACATATTGAGTCTATATTTGCAAAATAAATATAAAAAACAACGTTTTGACTAGAAAGACATTGATAGGAGGAGCCTCAAAGTTGATTTTAATTTAAATATCCAAGCAGTTCAGCTGCAAATAACACCATTTAAATCTTTGAGATTGTGGTGGGTTAATTATATCTTCCTTAAAAACTATTACATATTTATACCAGTATTTAATTTTTATACAAATAATTTTTGATCCAGTCTAGTATATTTAGCTATGAATATAATTAATCTTTTGATGAAATGAGTTTTTATTGGTGATTGTGTATGTGATAGATTACTCAGAATAGAGCTTAACATGTCAGCTTATAGACTCACCAAGTTTATTTTACTTAAAAACTAGCAACTTTTTGAATAATAATAAAATAATTCTTTATTTTCTAAATTAAATAGTTTAATTCTATTTATACTGATTTAATCTTTCTGATATTAGCATAAACAAATATACATTTACTAATAAATAATTTAGGCAGAAATGATTTATTATAAGCAATTAAATTAAAATAGCTAAAGATTTAGACTTAAATATCACTAAAGTTTAATTTAAAAGTAAATTTATAAGATACTAGAGACTATATGAAAGCAATTCTAGCTTTTAATAGCTTTTAGCAATTTTTTATTATTTAGATAGGGAATACACTCTTATTTAAATAAATAAAAATTAATTCCAACTACAAATAAATTCTAATCAATATATAATAAAATATTAATATGATTCTTACTAATAATTAAATCTTATAAAAGTGCTTAAAATATACTATAAATTAAGTTGGAATTTAATTGTAAAGCCCTAATAAAATTAACTGGCAATAAAATTAAATGATTTTTTTACAGTCAAGTAAATTAAACAGCTGAGAGTTTAGCTTTACCAACAAAATCTAAAGCTTACAATATGTACAATAACAATATAAATAATAAATACAATAAGAATTAAATATAATATAGTCTTTCAATCCATAGAAGTATTTTTGATTAATTCCTTAACCCTCCATGTATATATACACGCACTCTATTTAAGCATGGTTTACTTTTATAAATATTATCACGTATATATTTAAAGTCTACACTCATAAAAGTTAAAACTCCAACTGCACTAATTCGAAACTTTAATTTAATATAATTAAAATTAAAAAACACAGTTCAATTGACTTCATAAATGATGTTTTTAAAACAAGAATATAAAAAAGCACAACCAATTTTCCCATTAATATATATCTACAAACAAATTAAAATATTATAATTCAGTCCCGTAACTGATCTAAAGGTTATATCAACTGAGTGTTTGGTAATCAAACTAATAAAGTAACACTTTGTTCAGTTGTTAAGACCAATAGACTTATCACAGGCAAAATATACTCTCCCAAGTTTTTATCACTTCAAAAATAAATTACAAACATCTAATAAATCTAAAGATACACCTTCTGTATTTTGGTAAGTGCATGGATAGATATAATATTATAAAACAAGACACCATATCTATAAAATCTTTTTCTTACAGCATACAGCTGGGACCAAATGCAATACTTAAATTTATACTTACATATCTGAGTCACTTCACAACACCTATTATCCAAAATATACCAAAATATCTTTCAGATCAAATCTACAGTACAGAACAGCTATATCCTGTTTCAGTGATGTCTTTTCTTAACAAAAATATTGTCCCATCACTTTTTAACAATTTTTAAACCATCCCATTAACTCCCATTATAATTAATAATAAAAAATCACTAACAAAAATAATAAACATCTAATCCTTCATCATGTATCAAATTTTCAATTTGCCATAAAAGTTTATATTCATCTGCTGCAATTATGTTTTTTTTAAATAACTGTAAATGATATTAGCTACTCTATGAAAATCAGGTAGGATCTATTGCAGTACAACTTAATATTACAGCAGACATTGATTCAGTTCCTATTGACAAGCTTCTACAAATCCTTAAATAATTAAAGAACATAATATGTCTATTTTTATACTTTACATAGTTAACAAACTTAACAAACAAATTACATTAAATGGATAAACTTGCCCCAGTTTCTTCCTCCACTATTCTATACCACAGAGTTTTCCTTTAAGCTCATTTCTTTTTCTGAATTATATTAATATGTTATTCTAAACTTAGTATTTCTTACATCTTAAGGATAAGGCTATTAAAGACATATTTTACAATACTTATAGCAGATCCTTTAGTATTTCTAAATGCTTTACTTTAATATTTAAAAGAATGTTGAAAAAGTACAAGATTTATGCAAAGACTTTAAATATTTTGCCTTCAGGAATGTTTTTTGAAATATACTTATTTCAGTACTGTTATATTTAAACAATGGATTTCTCTGGGATAAATTCATGTTTATTTTAATGAATGAACTATTTTTAATACATATAAAATAATCTTTGTATAATTTTTTAAATGGCATTTTAAGTACTTCTCATAATTATTTATTTATTATCATTGCAAAGACAATCACTCCACATATATGTCATCTTATGGTTATGGAAGCTTGATAAAAGAAAATATATTTCAAGTATGTAAAATAAAAATGTATTAAATTACTTTTCATTGAAAAAGCATTAGGTCTACACTCATGTTTAAAAAATAATATAAAATTATTATGGAATTTTGCTTAAAATTCTATTATTATAATTATTCAATATGTCTGGACAAAATATTAAAAACATCCCTATTTTGCATTATAAAAGAAATATGAAATGTCTTTAATGAATTATAATTTTAATTATATATAATTAATTTTTAATGAAATCTGTTATACTGTATACTTCATTATTATTAGTTCTATAATGTGAATTTTAAGCCCTGCTCCATACATAATAAAAACTACTTATTTTCAAAATATTTGCACCAAAACCTGAGTATTGAATTATATTTTTCTGGAATGAATGAATAAAAGTGAATTTAATTCTATAAAATAACTTGTCAGTTCCTTAATAGTTAAAAAAAATTAGTTCACAAAACTGTGTGGAGATTAATAGGTTTGTATGTTTATGTTTTAAAGGAATCTCTTATATAAAAACAATTCTGAATGTTGTGCACCTGGTATTTTAATATGCTGGGTAGTCAAAAAATGGAGAAAATTTTGTTTGCAGAACTGCATCCTGATAACTTGTGAAAACTCCGGAATGAAGAACTTTAATAATTTAAATTTTGATAGACTGGGTATAATGTTTAATGATAATTTTATGCTTTTTGTCATTTATTATATATTTTTATTCAGTTATATTATGTGTTTTTCTCTGATATATAGTTCACAGACTATTTACTATTTTATTAATATTATATTATTTTAATATTATATCATTTTAAAAGTATTGCTTTGTTTCTTGTTATGAACAATTTATCTATCTGAATATAGATGTTTATGCAAAACCAGTGTAGATGTTATATATTCTTATTTTACTGTTTATTTCAAACCATATTTTATTAATCCAGGTTTAGAAAATATTAATTTGTTATTAGTTTTATACATCAGTTAATAATTATTATATTAGTTAGGAGAATTAGAAATAGTCTCTCTCTCTTGTTTATTATTTATGCTTATCTTCTCATTATATTTTCTAAGAGATAGTAGCTTTTTCTCTCTTGAAGGTATTATTTTATTAGTTCATGTATGTTATAATAAAATAGTAGCATTGTCTCTTTCTTATGATGGGATTTTTTCATCAGTGATATATAGTTTTCAAGTTTAATATTTTGCATAAATACTTCAAGTCACTCCTTATTGTTCCTAATATTTATGATGGTTCATTCTCATTTTTCATATATATTCAGAGATAAAAGTCCTAGAATATTTGTCTGCCTTCAAAATATAGGTGCTCTTTTGAGTTCATACCATCATTACAGATTTATTGCCTTATTAATCTTTTCTTCTCAGAAGTATTATATTTTGTATGTAACCATGTGTGATGTTCTGCATGACTTCATTATTATTATGGCAACTGATGTTGTTATTTGTTTGTGAAAAGTACAATCTTTTTTTCAGTTGTATTTTTGCCTAGTCTTAGTGTAGATTAGAAATGGTTCTGGTGTTTAGATCTGTTTTGCTGTGCTGTTCCAGCATTATATAATATAAAACTGAGTTTTTTTAAAAAATAATGATATATATCATCTTAAGCATTTAGTCAACACTGTATTATATAATTAGTATTAAAAGATACTCATAGTTGGGGTAATATGTGATTGGTATGCAAAAATGTTGAATTTCTCTTAATAATACTTTTGTTAATAATAGCTTTTATCAGTTAGGAAAAGTTCATAACTTATTGCAATAATACCCATATTAAAAAGCTTATATAACTCAGACAAGTTAAAATATTTAATTACAATTTAATTTATAAATTTATTTTTTTATTACCATAAACTGCAAATTTGTAAAATTGTATTTCTTCAATGCAGGCAATTGTATAGCATTGTATTTAAACAGCTTATTTTAAATCTATAAATTTCCAAGAATGTTGTTATTGAATTGTTCTTATTGTTAAATAAATATTATATTTTATTATTAAATTTTAGTGTTCAACTTTAATATCAGTTTAATCATATGTCTTAACGAGAAATCATAACATTATATAATTAATGACATAATTATATTTGATTCTAGTTGTTTAGAGTACATGCACATAAAGTTAAAATAATAATCACTTTGGTATAATGGTCTATGGATGTGATGAATTTATCTAAAGAATAAAATATGTATCAATTTTCTTAATCATAAATGATCACTATAATTCAATTTCAATTATTAAAAAAAGACTGTTTTTGTGATAAAATTATTATCTGCTTATTCATTATCCATCATAAATTTAATTCTTAAGTTGTTTATCTCAATTTTATAAGAAAAGTTGTTGTGAGTTGTTAATATGCTGTCCTGAGTGGCTATAAAATTACTTATTCTAGAAGGTTAATATTTTATTCTAAATTAAGAGTTTCTATATATTTTGTTTTAATGAAAATATTTTTTTTAAAAATTTATTATTATTATTTAATACCTGTACAGGCTTTCCCACACCTTTCTACACATATATATATGTAATATATAAGGGATTCAAACTCAGTCTTTTTAACATGTGTGTGGATCAGCAATATGATATGGCATGGAGAGGTGAGGGTCATATAAAAGTGTGAGTATTTTAGGGGTAAAAATATGTCTCCTCATATTTTCACTAGGATGATATTCATTGTTCAATAATTCATAAAGAAATAAAAGAGTGAATATTTTAATATCAGAAATATCTAATGAATAACCTTAAGATTGTATCATTGTAATTAATGTTTTAAAATAATTTGTTTTAGCAAAATGATTTTGAAATATAAAGTGGCACAAATAAAACTTGAGAAACATTATTATCCTTTATCAAGAGTTTGAAGTGTGAATTAGATCATTGGAATAAAATGTTGAGAATAGGGGTGATAAGATATGTAATTGTATTGGAAAAGGGTATAAAAATATATTATCAAAAAGATTATATTATAACATAACTACTCTGTGATATATGTTTTAAATATCAAGAGCATTTATATTTTGACATAGCGAGTTGAGAATACTCCTCTCAAAATTTATTGATTGTGAATTAGCATATTTAAATGTTAAAATATTATTATTCTTACTCCTATGACTCTTTTTGTTATTGACATATATTACATAAAAGAACCCTGATCTTAGCCTTTGGTATTATTATTGCATATTGTATTTTATGGATAGCCTATTATAGTTGTTGATTGGTAGTCATCATCTGAAGAAAAATCATTTTGTTTGCTTTTTCTCTGGAGAAGTTAATCTTTTTAATTCGTTTTGTGTCTTTATCTTTTCTTATTTTTTGGTTATTATTATATATATATATATGAAATAAATCTAATTTTCTAAGATATGTGTTATTGGTTGAAGCATTGGTTAATTGTGAACATCCACTTTTAGTATAATTGAGTTCTAGTTTATGAGAGAAGGCTTATGGAATGAGTGACATATCATAAGTACATTAGCATAGCATGCTTTTGGTTCAAAATGAAATGTGAGTAAGTCTTCTGCACTCATGAGCTTTCTGTTGATTATGTGCAATTGTTTGGAGATGAACTCTGAGTAGCTTATGTTGGAATCTCCTAATCAGAGAAGTGGATAAATCTTAAAACATAATATTAGATTAAGTTGAATGATTAAGTTATATATTAGTTATATATTTTTATAAAGATATAGAGTAATCATATTTAGTGTAAATTCTGTACTAAAAATGTGATGACATTCAGATTTTCTTTCCAAAATAATATTTAAATGATTTAAAGGGTGAATTATTACCTACTATTACCCCAATGTTTGTTGCAAAGGTATTAGAATGAAATAATTGCATAAAATCTAATTTACGAAGATTCAATTTGGCAGGGCAGAGATCAGCTCCTGGCACTTAGCCCATCCACATTGCGGTTTACAGGTGAGCTTCTTAACAAAGTTCTAGTAATTACTCTAGCAGCTGCAGTGCTGTCTTAAGACTACTTCTCTCAACCACGTCAAAAGTTAGAATAAGTTTTTCTCTAAGATGGCCACGATAGACCTTTCCGCCTGGTTTTTGTGTTTAAGCTCCTCCTACTTTCTCTAGCCTCCAGCCATCCAGCTTGACCATACAACATTAATTATCCATTCCATTGTCCTTTTACTTTAATACGCAATTTTTAAATTGACACAGTAATTACAAATCTACATTTCTTATCTACTTTCGAATACAATTTAATTACTCTGTACATTTGTGTAATTTAGATTTTAATTAAAAACACTGATCAAAGGAATGTGACTTTTGATCAGTATTTTTAAACGACTTTGTACAATTTTAAAAAAAACTAAAATTCAAACAAATACGCCCGCAATAAACTTTAAATTAAATTGATATAAATCCACAAACCACGCACACACGGATATTATCTCATGGTTTGTGACATTTATATATGGAATCTTACCTATTGATCTACAAAACTTAAAATACATAACTAATTTTTTTTTTATTATGACTGAAAATAGACACATCTCACTGCGGGCAGATAGTGGTTCGAATTACCGTACTTAAAACACATGAAACGAAGATCGGTTCTTCGATCTGTCTGTTTCAATATATATATTATAAATTCGATGTCTGTATTTCTTCAAAGCAATATACATAATCTTATAATTAAACATTAGTAAATACAGTAATCAAAAATTTTGAAAAGTACAAAAAATATAATCTTCGTTTAGAAGCACTTTCAACTATCCTTGCAGTCTTTGTCAACTAATACTTTGAAAGGTTAATCTTCCCATAATTCTGTGATCTTAACATTTGTTGCACACTTACAGACTTAATCAAAAGGTAGGCAGCAAACATTAAGATCATGAAATTATGAGAAGGTTAATCTTACAAAGTATTAGTTGACAAAGACTACTAGGATAGTCAACAGTGCTCCTAAGTGACAATTAAATTTTTTGTACTTTTCAATTTTTTTTACTATATTTACTAATATTTAATTATAAGATTACATATATATATATATATATATATATATATATAATTAAATATTATAATATACTATAGATATATATATATATATATATATATACATTAGTATTGAATAATATCGATGGAAAAAAATAAAATTATTTAAAATTTTAAAAGAGAAAAATATTCTAATATGTTTGTTAATTATAATAAATCTAAACCAATATTTTTTTTTCTTTTTTCTGTATAATTTCAATATTCAAATAAATATTTTGGATATTCATTACAAAAAAGTAGTTTATGTTTATATAATTTAAACTTAGATTGTATTAATGCTTAGCATGCTTTTGATATGTAAAATATCATAAACATATCAATTTCACTTCTTTAGTATTCCTAGCTTTTATTACAATTAAATAAAACTTTAACAATATATTGTAACCAGTTGGGTTACATCACACACTAATATAGTGTATGTGCATATATATATACATAAAATAAAGTAAAAGTAAAAATAAACACAGACAAAATTATTGTAGATATTTTCTACATTCACTGAAATAAAATAATAATAGATGATCACTCTGATTTAAAATATTGTTTTATAAATTAATATTTTAAAAAGGTCTGAATAAATATAAATATTGCATTATTATTAATTATTACTCTGATTTTGAAATTTAAAAACACCCTATTGTATTTTTGGAATTTTTAAATTAATTAAACAAATGTTTTATCTATTATAAATCACCTAAGTAAAAACATGTATGTGTTTTCAAAGAGATTAGTGAAATAAAAATAAAAACTCTGTTTTTAATCAAGCTGCTGTTATCACCTTAGATGAGTCTATAAAAGGGTTGATAACAGGATTAGCTCTAGTATGATTAATAGTTGTTTGTAAGAAGGGTCAACTGAAAATTTCAGTTGGTTATATATTTTGTTGCAACTTGATGAAGTTTGCAGCAGTTGGTTTTAGCTGACCAGAGGGTTGGCAAAATAGCTACTATGAAGTTATGTGGCTGAAGGCAGAACATTAGATTTAAAAGCTACTAATATTTCCTTCTCAGGAGTTTGAATTCACTTGGAACAATGACCCACTTCTTTGTGCTGTAATTCATAGCGTTAAACAGAGAGGATAGTTGCTTGTCTAAAATTTATTAAATCAAAACAGCTGCTTGCCTAGAAAAATCCTAGACAGAAAGAGACCAACTACAGACCAAAATTTTACATGGATTATGTACCTTTACCTGATAGTGACAACAAACTTGGATTATATTTTTATGATGGATCAAAAGAAGCAGCTTGCCCAAGAGAAACCATCGGTGAATGAAGAATTAATTATATGCATGCTATTTCAGCTATATGCAGAGAGGCACACATAAATGTATATGTAGCTGGTGAGTTATTTAAAATAATTCTTATAAAAGTAGACATGTATAGAACAATATTATTTTTAAGTCGGTTAAAAATCTATATATTTCAAAAGAATATAAAGTAATTTTGCTGGAATTATAATTAAGAGTCAAGAATAATTAATTGACCATCTTGTTTTAAAGGCAAAATAGACGTTTTCGAATAATAATTCTCTGGACATTATTTTGAAAAAAAAATATTTATAAAAAAAAAAGTAAAGAATCGATGATTCAGTAATTTAATTTAAAAACGTTGATAATTAATCAACAAATACCTGTCAAAAATTGACTATACTTTTTTTTAAAGAAAAAAAAAGAGAATTTATAAATTGAGACTAATTTTAAATTATATCTATATTTTGTTTATCCACACATGTATATGTATGAAATTTGTGCATATTTTCCAAAGAATTTAATAATGAAAATACAATATTATTGCTGTTAAGTTAAAATATGATGTAAACATCAGCATGTGCACGCACACACATACATATATAAAATTACAGTTTGAAAGTGATGCGTGAATTTGTACTTTTTATGCTTATGGTGAGTGTATAGTTGAGCAGGGCTGTTTGGATGCAGAGTATTCTTGATGCTCCAAAGTATATGCTCGGCACTGTCTAACCTAGATATTGAGCTCCCAGAGGAGTCCAGCACTGTGTAAGTAGCCCTCATGAATAGGCCCTGGGTCTCATGAATAGACCTCATCTATACCCCTAAGTCTCACAGAGATGAGCAGGGTTGGCGCAATGCCTTTTTTTTTTTTTCTGGATACGAATCTTTGAGGATGATCTCTTTAGGTACTTAGAAGGGCAGTGCTTAAAAATGAGGTATTTTCTCGCGACGTCATGGAGCTTTGTGTACTGATAGTCCGGCTTGGCTCTCTGCTTATCATGGCATGGAGAGCTGCAGTTCATGTATTTATTTTTACTGTCTTGCCTTGCCTACTTAATCAGCATTAACTAATGAAGCAAAAAGACATTTTAAAATTTATATATTTTTTTGGATTGTATAAAACGATATTATCTTTCATTTATTAAAAAGAGAAAAAGAGACATTTTTAATGTAAAGCAAACAAGCAAATAACTTCATGTATTAAAAGAAAGAAAAAAGTAATATAAACTAATCGATAAAGAGTGGAACTTACTATAAAAACAGAAAAGCAATTTATACATTTTATTGTCACAACAAGTATGTAAATTTTATGAAATTTATTAATTATAAAAGTATTGTGTGACAAAATTAAATTTGTTAATAATCTGTGCAATTTTATATACGTATTGTAGTAAACCTAGCATAAGTATTTGTATTACTTAAAACACAATTTAAAAGCTTAATCATGTATTATTTTTATGTAAAAATTAAATATGTTCAGAAATCACACGCATGTATGTATGCGTATATCTGTCAATTGTATTGCCGATACCAATGCTTATCAATTGTAACACATATGTAAAATTTAATCTTTTTTTTTTATAATTATTTTATGCCAATTGTATTGTAAATAACAATGCGTGTCAGATAGACCCTTATGCATAAAATTTTGATCATTTTTCTAAATTAAATGTTAATTCAAACATGTTTATTTTGTATCAAGCCACATGCCTGTATGCTGAATGGGTTTGAATAAACCTAATTAATTAATCATGTAACTCAATGAATACTTTTCAAAATCAGAACCCTCATAAGACCTTAATCATTTATTTTTTATTGTTATTAATAAACTTATTTAATTGTTAAAAATGATTTCCATCATCTCTTGTTCACATACAGTAATAGAGCCCATGTTCTCTGAGCTAGATTTCGGACATGGATAAATGGGGATGTGTTTGGTGCTTTGGGCATTCAGAGATGATCAATCATTATCCTGGTTGGTGCAAAAGAGGATACTCTTTAAAGCCCATGCACTATTATTTTTTTATTTTACTTTAGTCTTTATTAAAAATTTAAGTTTATAGTTGGCCAATACAAGTGGCCAGAGCATTGATGATGATCAGCATGTTTTAAATGTCCCAGCATTATTGTTTTGATTTCTGTTTCTTATGTATTTTAATGGATAGGCACTAAGCTGGTGCATCCAAGTTATGTTTATATAATTGCCCAAGCTGGCAAAGGCTCAATAGTTAGCCTGGTCTACAGAAGACCCATTTCCAATCCAGCCACAAGATGGACTGTTGATTTGATATGTACTGATTTGTTTATTCCCATCATTAATGATGATGAATGGTATTTGAATTATACTTACTTTCACTTAATAATGCTGGTTGAATTTATAATTATGCTTTTAGTTGCTCTTTTGAGTTAGCTTCTGATCTCTCAATGATCACAGATATTTTGATCTCATGCTCCTTTTAAATATTTTATACTTATAGATAATTTTTCAAATTATTATTTGTGTTTTATTAAATTGAGCTTGGGGTTGATGATGATTTTGCCATCACCCCAGTTCAAACTTGTTTAATTCCATCTCGTTACCCCCATCCTGTTACAATATATATATTTAAGAGTTTACTTGTTTTATAGTCAATATCTTTAATGGTGAAACTTTCATAGATATTATATGTTAATGATTTCAGATACTTTACTTTACTAATTTTTTCTTTAATTTCTCTTATTACAGTAGATATGATTTTAGTTTGATCAGCATACCATTAACACTTCTTGAAAAAATGATTTTATTTTGTTGCTGTTCGTTTTATTTGTTTCATCAAAAATATCAATTAAAAGGATCTCCAGGTCCTTCTTTTTATGAAATCTATCTCAATATCATTATTATCTGCCAATAACTTAATAAAATGTTAAATCATAAAAAATGATGTAACCAATATGATATTGTATCATCTTTTTTAAAACAACAGTAATAAAGTTCTATATGATTACTAAGCAATGCCATTTTATTTATAGAAAAAATTGCTCATAAAATTCTTTTTCTTAACCACAATAAAATAAATATTATTCAATATGATAAAATAATCATTTTTATCATTCTCTTAATTTAAATAAATATTTTTAAAATGAAGATATATAATATAATTTATTTAATATTCAATCAAATTGACATTTATTATTTAATTTATCTGAGTTTGAACTCTATATCTTACTAATATCCCTTATAATTATAATTATTTTAAAATATTTTAATATTTAAACAATTAAATATTTTATTAACAAATGAGTCACCATTGTTTTTTTATTTATAATTTATTAAAATAATTCCTATCTTTGAATTTAAAACTGAATTTAATAAAATGATTTGACCTATGACAGGCCTACATGTTATAATATATATGGTTTAATATATATATATATATTTAATCACTAAAGTGAAACTCATATATATTAAAAAATATGTAAATTTTTTAACTACATACAATATGATCCTTTAAAAACGCTAGTGTTTTATAACTGCTATGATTGAATCGACATATTTGTAGTGTTATTACAGCTACTGTAGATATTTACGTCAATAAGTAATATATATATAATTCTTTCCTTGTTTTACAAATAAAATTGGTTTTGCTAATTTATTAGCATTTAGTTTGATTACAGTTTTACATATTTATTTTCATTGTTATTGTTCATATTAACAATGTAAATGTTTATTATTATTAAACTCTTATTGTTTTATAAAATTGTTCACTTTGTTTTATTTGCATTAATAAAAATCTTTAATATATATACAATTATTAATTTTAAAATCATTTTTGGATGCAATTTCCAATTTAGTAAAGCGATAAACAAATGCTTAATGAAAACTCATTTCGTTATTAAGGAATCTCAAATTTCTTTACCAATTGTTTTAAACTAAAATGGTAATAAGTTCAACTTTCTAATATATAACACTTAAGTTTCAAGACCCCCTCCTTCACATTTCTTTCTAAATTGCATTGCAAATTTCTTCATGCGAAATGTTAAGCTGGTGAAGCATAGAGGTTAAAAGCAATCAAATTTACATAATAAAAATGTTAACAAGAAGTAGTATATAAATTAAAAAGCGGGTGTTTTTTTTTTTTTTTTAATTAAATATATGTTTAAACACAAAATTATATTTAAATAATCAAAATAATTGGCAAAATATTTATTAAATATAATTATTAATTTGCTTGTAATAAAAATTTTTTTTATACATATATATTGCCATTTTAATGAATGTTACTGTGTATGTCTCTAATCAATTTTGATTAATTTATTTGAAGACAAATTGATGCCTAGTGCTTCTAAACAGATTTTAATCACAATATATGCATACTTGGTATAAACCTTTTTCAAAGATGTTTTATTCTTTCAAGCGCTGGTGGCCGAGTGGTTAGCACAGCTGCCTTACAAGCAGTTGCCCTGGGATTCACTTCCCGATCTACGCTTTGATACACACAAAAAGGATGTTTTGTTCAGTCAAATATTATTTTGATACAAAAAAGATTCTGATTTTCATAATAAGTCAAGTTAATCTTTATTAAATTTTAAGATTTTGCTAAAATCTCTTTTTTCTATTGTCATTCAATGTTTTAAATACTCTTTCTATTTTGTAATCCAATAATTGTTTTCTCACATTTTCTATTCAAAAAAAAAAGAGAGGAGAAAATGTTGGAAGTTTTGAAACTGTGATCTTGAAGATAATGGCTACGTTAAATGAACAAGATTAACAATATGGAAGAAACTATAAAACCTGAGATAATAGTTTACATATGTACTCAATGATAAGAGAATTTAAAAAAAAATCAATAGATCTCTTAAAACTAAGACAACTACTGTGAAGATTTACATAAATGAAAAAAATCACTTGAATAAAATGATTTAATTGGTGTGCAAAACCTAGATTATGGATAATAAAGATAACATTTTTTATTACATAAAATTTTTTTATGAAAATAATCTAACATTTTATATATTTTACTGTAAACAACAAATAAAATGTTTGAGTTTGTAATACTTTTTTAATTGATAGTAGTTATAAGTTTTATGTGTGTGCTACAGTCCTAAATTCTATATTGCAATTCATTCTATCATAATATTTTATAAATACATCTTAGTGCTATATTTTCAATAAAACCATTTGCCACATTTTTTTTACTATATTTTCTATTGAATTCACTATTATATAATGAATTTATCAATTAAATAGAAAAAATAATTCTAAATTATAAGATAAATTTGTGCTTTCCATGAACGATAATAAAAGTAGCATATTATATTTTTTGTTTGTTTTGCATACAGCATATTGACAAATTAAAACAAAACTTCTGTCTCTTGTTAGAATATTGAGATATCTATTTATCTATCAATAATTAAAGGATTTGAGCATGACTCAGATTATTTTGAATATAATTCAGATTTCAATGAAATAAATAGGAAGATAATAGTTACACATTTAAAAACTGCAACAAAAATAGCTGGCAAAAAAAAAGCATCTATTGATCAATAAAATGTCTACTGAGACTAGATAATTTATGAAAATAAATTGGTATATGATAATATATAAATATGATGCATTATGAAAGACTGAATGTCTTGAATTTTGTAAAATTGTGGTAAAAAGAGTTGATAATGATATAAGAAAGTATAATTATGAGACTAGCAAGGAAAGTTGTAGAAGAGAATAAAAGTCTTAAGAGTGTAAAACAACATTTTGGTACTGGTAAAAAAAAACCTTATTTTTACAATAATAACAAAAGATGGAACTATTATTAAAAAGAGAGATATCAAGAAATGCATAAAAAGCATTCTACCAAGAATTGTATTGCAATAAAGAACAAAAAAATTTCTTCTACAAATACTATATCTTCTGTATTACCCAGAATTTTAAATGAAGTGAGACATGCAATTAAATTTATGATGAAAAGAAAAACTCCAGATAGTGATAGAATTAAAATTGATATCTTAAAAAAAGGAGAAGAAATAGAAAAAAAATTGGTAAAATTATATATCAAATGTCTGAATGATAAATATACCAGATACCTGCAAGAATGCAAAATTAATATTTAAAAAGGTGATAAAGAAGATATTACAAATTATAGAACTATCAGGTTTTTATCAGTTCTATACAAAAAATGTCACGAAAAAAAATACATCTTTTCAACAGTGAACTTTGGATTTTAACCAAACAAAATAACAAGCTGGATTTAAAAATGATTTTAATACAGGGGATAATATTCAAGTATTGTGAGAAGTTATAGAAATGACCAATGAGTATGAGTTGCCATTATGTTTTGAATTTAAAGATTATGAAAAGTATTTGATTCTATAAACATTGTTTTCATGACTAAAGTATTGAATCATAAAGGTATAGTTCCAGGATATTGCCATAAAAATGCAACAGTAACAATTACATTACAAAATGATACTAAAAACAATTAACATGGAGAAAGGTGTGCAGCAGGATGACTCCATATTTCCAAATTTTTTACACCAGTTTGCAATAAGTATTTTGTGGACTAAAATGGAAAGCTAAGGTAATAAAAGTAAGTTGAGATTATTTAAGTGATCTAGAATTGGCAGATTATGCAGTTGTTTCTGAAAATAATATTTTACAGTTTCAGGAAATGTTACAAGAGATAGCAAATGAAAATAAGAAAGCAGGATTTAAGGTAAATATTAAAAAGATTAAAGCAATCTTTAATGGATTTTTTTCAAAAGAAGAAAATGAAGATTGATAAAGATGAGTTAGAAGTTAACAACTACAAATATCTTGGTCAGATTATTACTACAAAAATAACACAATGGATTACATAAATCATAGAATTAAATTTGGTTGGAGTGTTTTTGATAAAAATAAGTTAATATTTATAGAACTATGTCTAAGTGTTTGAAAAGAAAGATTTTTAATAAATATGTCACCAGTTCTTACATATAGATGTTCAGACTTAAATATTTAACAGAAGAGCAATACATAGACTTCAAATCACTCAATGAAGCATGGAGAATATATGTTAGAAATAACAAGAAGAAATCAAAAATGAAAAAAACCTGGATGAGAGAACAACCAGGTGTTACTGACATCATTAAAAGAATTAAGATACTGAAGAGAAATTGGTCTGGACATATTTTTAGAATAGGTGATAATAAATGGACAGATGGAATTTTAATCTGGAGAACACTTAAAAAAAGATTGCATGTGTGATGAATGGATAAAATAAGAAAATGTGCTAGGGTGATGTGAAAAAAGAGGCTAGAGATCAGAGAAAATGGATTAAAGTTGGTAAGATATTATTCCTACAGTAGGCTGATAATAGTTGGAAATGATGATGATGGTGGATAAAAAGATTATAGAATTTACTATGATTAGACTGCCTAAAAATCCTAAATCTTCTAGTTATCTCCAATATTTTTTTTTATTCTTTTTTTTTTTTTTATAATGATAATTTAAGACTCTTGTATTTTTGATTTCTAAATGTTCCAAGATTAGATATTTTGATATGCTAAGAATTATTCAAAAATATACTCCTTTTCATTATAATTATTCCTTTTCATTAAAGCAAATATACAACTACTAAATTAGAGATATGAATTAGTTCTATTTATTGCCAAAATTAATCTCTAGTTGGTGAAAACAGATATATTATTTGAACATGCATTTTATCAACTTGCAATCCTTTGATTTTGAGCAGTAGTGTGTAGATTATTGGAAGCATTGGAAGTTTTCTCATTCATTGAAATGTGGCCTCTGAGTTTTTTATTTAAATTTCTTCTGATAGTTTTCTTCTTATTTCGTGATTTTTTTTTTGACAAGCACATATAACTTGAAAAATAACTGATTTTTTCAATAATGAATTTTTGATATAAATAGTCATACTGAAAATAAACTAAAAAATCTGTTCTTCAATAGTTCTCTCAAATAATTTTGTCTTTCAGATATAATGAGGTGTATTTTTTTTGCTTTTTATATTTCAATATAACTATGCAATTTATTAACAATCAAAATGTAGTCAACTTTTAGATGTTTGCTTCTTGTAGCTTAATTTAAATATCTGATTTCTCACTGGACTCTGACCTGGTTTATTTTTTGATGATTAAAAATTAAAATAGTTTTGTTTTAAAATGTGAATATATAAAATGTAATAATAATCTTCTGACAGTCGGTCTTAACTCTAGATTGTGAATTTTGTATTGAATCTCTAATTAGATTAACTAACTATTTATAAGATAAATTATGTGATTAACTAGCAACTTCTCTAGTGATTATTTCTAATAATAGTGACAAATTTTCCATATGAAATGGTAATAATATGATGTGAAGATTTGCTGATTACTTTTTATGTGAAGGTTTACTTTTGAGGGTTTAAATGGAAGTATTGCCACTTTTTCAATTAATATATTCAATATAAATAATAAACTATGAAGTTTTTTTAAAAACAGCTATACTTAAATGGCAATGAAAACTTAATATAATTAGTAAACTTAGGCTGCTGTGTGAAGCAGAATGCTTAAAATTATAATAAAATATTTAGTCAAATTTGATTTGTTCTGCAGTCAATTTAAAGCATGTTAATACACTTCAAAGAAATGTTTTTCACTCTTTTCTAGAGTGATTTACTCTAATATAGAATAATCAACAAATACCAAATTGTTTAGTGTTATAATATTTGTATCAGCAGACCAGTTTCAGGCCATTGTCTACATCAGGGAAGACTAAGATTTTAAACTAGAACTGTTTTTATGGATTTACTAGCTAACTTTTACTCTTTCATTCTATTCAAGATTAATAATAAATATTGAATGCATTATAATAAATGAAATCAGAATTAAAAAATGATTAATATGGATGTGTACAGAGGAAGTCTCATGATAATTATCTTAATAAATATTAAACTAGATGTCATTGGGAAAGAGAAAAAGAGGGCATGGGAGGAAGAAATATATAAAGAAAAACTTATGGATGTACAGAGGGAATAGTGATTGGGAATCAGGAAATGTCTTAGATAATTATAGACCAATAAGAAGAATATTAGAAAATATTAATTGAAATATATTAATTCCTTATTTGTCAAAAGATGTTGTCAAAAGGAATATTTTTTTCTTAGATTTCACTTGAATTTTTTATTTGCCATTCAATTGTTATTATGTTTTTAATAATGAACTATTTGTTTTAAAATTCTGACAGACATCTTAGTCAATTGTATTTATAAGGAGACATTATATTATCCATTTTTTCTGTTTTGATTTATGTAAAGAGAGGAATATATTAATTTATTTTTGGTAAAATTAATATATTTTAGTATATAACAGATATACCTTCTCCACATCATGTATAGCTATTTTGTTTAATTACAGTACATCAAAATACCATGCCTTTTATATAAAATGAAATTTAATGAAGGTAAATTAAAATCAGGTTTGCTCTAAAATTAATAAATAGTAGGCCAAACATTATTTTTCACTAAATTGTGATTTACATAACAAATGCAAAACCATAAAACAAATACTAAAGTGGAAGACATCTTTTTTATGTAAAACATATTTACCTATTTAGTTTACTTACCTTATTTACTAGCTTGTATGTTTAGTAGTTAAATAGTATTGTATTGTGTATATTTTTGGGTAAAGGTATTCTCCTAGAATATTGCCATTATTTTTGCTATTAAAAGCAGAATTTGAAAATTTCAAAATAAAATTCTAGTCATGGAATTGTTATATGGGAAGTATTGCTGGATAAAATAAAAATTATGTTACAACAAATGGCAAACTAATAACAATATTTTTCACAGAATTTCAGTTTGAATCTAAAAGTCACATGTAATTATTACCTTATATGACCATATTTGCATTTACTTTTTTTTTTTGGAAATGTGTTTACCTTTATTAGTTTTTGTTTTTTAAATTATTTTTTGTATGTATACTAGTATTAAATTTTGTCATGATCACAAATATTGTCAAAAAATTGATCAGTATAGAAATGAAAAAAATCCCAGATCATTTCTAAAGTAATAAGTTGGAGAATAATCAACAATTTAATTTCTGGATAGGATATTGTAATGGATCATCATTTACATCATTTTTTTAAAAAAATGATGAATTAAAAAGAAAACAAGAATTTCAGTTTGATAGTTTATATTACAATCTAACTAAGCTAGTGAAAAAAACTTCTAGATAAAATATATTAATCAAAAACAAATGGCAGATAATAGAATCAATGAGGCAATCTTTTGAGAAGAGTTGTTGGAAGAATTCAGTTCTTTCTTCTAATACAAGCCATTTTTCATGTGAAGGGGATTCTAATCACCAAAGGAAGTTTTACTAGATTGAGAAAATAACTGGGTTAACTGACTGTTTGCCTTTGGCAGGATGGCTTACAGTCTTACCTTGAAATTTAATATTTAAGTATTTAAGTGTCCAGATTCAATTTCCATGCTGGTACTGTCACTGGACAGGCCAGAAATACCTGAAGAAGATAAAAAAATCTCTTGAAATATTGTGCATATACCTACCACATCAAATACTTAATATTAATTGATAGAAATATTCCAATATATAAATACAACCAAAATATCATCACCATAAATCTTCAGAAAACTACCAGGAATTTACATGTTTATATTTTTAATTTTTCCTACTTAAATGGTTGTGGATGGAAACCTTTGTCTTGATTTGGGTCAGGTCTGGACTGTTCCTATATAGAAGTATTTCAATATAAACTATAGTGAATCAAAGATATAACAAATGGGATTTTGGAATCATTTAATTTACTTTAGCAGAGACCACCGATTAATAATACTTTTAAAAAATATGTTGTCAATATCTACAGATATTCATTACAATATATATATATATATATAACACATATTTCTTATTCATTAACTTATTAAAATAATAAACTCAGATTTATGCATAGTTATTACAGTGTCCATCACAGACATTTTAAATGACATTTGTATTAATAAAAAATATGTCAAATTAATAATATCCATTTGATGTTAAAGTTTTTAACTTAGAGATCTTATTTTATTAAAGTTCATTTTATTAAGATTTATTACACACGAAGCATTTTTATAAAGAACCTTGCATGATAAAATCAATATTTTATAAGGGTAATAATATAAACAATTTTTTTTAATAACTATCTTTTCTTTTACAGTTAACATGTGAAAAAATAAAGATTCTTAATCTTATATATTAACCTATGTACTTAAAGAAATCAATAAAAAAAAATTATATCGCATAACAAGTAAAGGGTTAAGATTTAAAAGTTTTAATTTTTTACTGACAGTTAATATTAATAAAAGTAAAATCCTACAATATTTTTAAAATAAAAATACATTTAATTTACAAAAATTACGATTAATAAAATGATAGTACTCTAAATATTGTAAATCAAATTAACAAATTCTTTTTTTTTAATTATTCAAAATGAATTATTGTCGGTAGTTTTCTAATTTTTGTAAACAAGTCATTAATTATAGTTAGCAATTTTTATTTAAACTTCACATTTTTATTATATAAACAAATGAATATTAAAATGCCTTAATAAACATGCACTTTGAATTTTGTTTAAAATGTATTTTTTGCATGTTCGAAAATTCATAAAGCTAATGTTTCATTTCCTTTGCAAAAATGTCTATGAAACTCTAACCCTCAGTTCTCTTTAAAAATATATTTCACCTATAATTATTTCCATGCATGTAATTCAATGTTTTCTGCTATTACAAATAACTCCTGATTAAATGGGGGGAAAAGAATTGAAGACTATTAATAAAAACTTTACAAGGGGTAGGGGAGGACATTAATAATACTTTTTTCACTTATAATCCTTGAAAACTCTTATTCACTCACGAACAGTAATGTTCTTCTATTCTTAAGCGACTTTCAAACACTACAATTTTTAAATGATAATGAATTTCAGTTTACTAAGATTGAAAAGACTGATAAAAAGCTCTTAATTTTTTTAATAAATAGAAGTAATTTACATCTAGTTATTGATAGCAATATAAAAATGAAATTTTTAAAATCAAAGAAAACCCACTATCTCTCTGCAGCACACTTTAACCAACACCATAGCTTCAATCATTAATTTTGTGCAAAAATTTCTGTCAAAGCTTTAGAAAAAACTGATAGGTGCTACCTGAACAGCTTAATTACTTGAACTTTGGCTTAAAGACTTCATACAATATTGCTCTGGGGCTATTACAAACTACTAGTTAGATATCAAAGTTGAGATTACTAAAGACATTGAGTAGATTTTAATTGAGTTTGGAAGAGAGAGAAAGAATAAAAAAAGATTTTAAACATTAAAGTATTATTCAACAGTGACAGATATGAAAAATAGAAAAATGAATGTTATTTCTTTTATGTCATACTTTATATATATGCACACACATGTATGTACTTTTAAATACTTTTTAAAAGCATTATATTATCCAAAAGAGTCACTTAAAATAGAGAGAATATTTTTTTTGTGTGTAATGGGGCTAATCGGTATTCTTATACATCATTTTTTTAATTCTTCAATACTGCCTTTTTGAACAATAGTTTTTGACATCTAATATACTTGTTCCATTATAGCGCATGACTTTACTACGAACACCAACAGTAAAATTCTACTTAAATTTTATAATCTACTGATTTTGGAGTACTTTGTAAAGTTTTATTAACAAAGGAAATCTAAGCTAATTATGTGACAAGGTAGCACATTCATCACTACTTCTAAAATCAGTATTCTAATACTATTGGAATTAGAATCTTTAATACATATCTACAAATGTTTTGATTATAGTCATGATAGAAGAAAGTAATAATCAATTATTTACATTTTTTTACTTATAGATATATGTCTGTGCTTATAATTGCTTGATATGAACTTAATCATGTATTTAAGATGTTATTTAAATGAGAATAGTTTCACAGATAAAAGAGTTGAATTGAACATGTAAATAATTATACCTATTTTTGTTTTGAAAGTGTAATTATAATGAATGAAAGTTTACTCTTGGTTTAGGATTTATTATGAGATATATTAAGGGATTATAAATAACGGTCTTTAGTACTCTCAATTAACTCAATATTTAAATAATGTATAAAAAGTTATATAAGAGTCAAATATTAAATTCTAATCTATTCCAATACAAGGATTATAAGATGAGTATTAAGGAAACTCCATTTATTAGTATAATAACTCTCAACATTACTAACCACAAATTATAATAGGAATGATTCTTATTTACATTAAGAAGATTGCACATGATTTATGTCAAAGTGTGAATGATAAATCACATGCTAATTAAATATGACACTTTTTAATGATAATAAGCAAATATATAATTAATGAATCAACTCATCTAAAGTCATTTAGATTAGCAATGGTGTTATAATTCTAAGCTTTGTTTCATTCTCCTTTGGCAACCGTTAACACTACATTTGTATGTTTGGACTCATTTTTTGTCAAAAACTGAATATTGATTTATTAGTTTAAAAAATGTGAAGAAATCAATAGTCCACATAAAGATCTAAGAAAAAAACTTTAAAAGCACAGAATAAAGCTTTCAAGAGCTCTGATCATATGTTTATTTGAACTTGAGATATCAACATCTTCCATTTGCCTGAAGATTTGTGATGGTGGTATGTTAGATGTGAATCCATGTCAGACAATTTTGTCTAGAAAATTTTAAACTGTATTTAAACTTTTCAAATAAAAACAATTTCTCATAAAACATGCAGGTTAATAAATTGTATAACATTTTGAGTGTGTTTCTGGTCTTATCAATAACAATATTAGCATAGAAGTTGAACTTATATGTTCAGATTATTGAATATTGAATTTTAAAGCAATATTGAAAGTAAATGATCTATTCTGAAGAAGAGCAGGAAATAATACCACTTGACACATTGTGTAATTTATTAACCTGCATTGTATATTTGTGTTGTGTTAATGACAGTTGTTCATATTAGAAAAAGTTTAAATAAAGATTTTCTAGACATTCAACAATGAATGATCCCATTCTACTGTTATTTATGATTATGAAAAAAATGCATTATTTCTGTTGCAGATTTAAATATTTATGATTATCTTTACAAAATATTTTTGTGATAATTATTAAAATAGAAATATTTTTATGTTTATATTGAGTTTTTTTTTTTTTTGGAATGTGTTTTATTTTTAAAAAGAAAAGTTTAAAATTAAAGTAGTGATAATTAGGACACTATATTTATTCCACATTGTAAAACTTATTAAAGGTGATTGTGTAGAATTTTTATGATATTCTAATAATTAGAAAACCACTTTTTGTTTTATGACAGGATTTTATAAGATTATCATTAATTACTTTTAACAGTAACATTAAACAAACAGATAATAAATGAAAACTTTATTATTCATATTGTAGGGTTCACATTGTAGTTTTTAAATATATATTTACTAAAGTAAAATATGATTTTGTATTATATCAAGTGAATCAAATCCAATTTATTGAATTCTAATATATAATAATGTTTTCGTGCTGTAAATAAAATTTGAATATTGACAAAAATTGTCACAAGGGGAAATAATGGTTCTTCCTCAATGCAGGAGAGTTAATTTCTGAATAGATAGAAATTATAATTAGTTTTATTTATTTTACAATTTTTTCATAAATATTATATTATTAAAATAATTTTATTTAGTTTATAAAATTCACAACAGTTAATATCATATTTTTTTTTTACATAATTATAACCTTATACACAAATATATTCTATATGCCTATTAATATATTTTTATTTGTGCTTATTAATTTCATAAAAAAGCACCATAAATTTGTATATTTTATAAAGTAAATAACGCTTGTTATATAAGGTATTATTTACATATAAAAGCTAACATTTGTAAAAAAAATAAAATGGTAATTTTTATATATCTAGAGAATATAATTATTTATATGCATGTTGATTATAACATAATTTTCTATTTCTTCTTTTCCTATGTATTGATTTCTGCTTTAACATATCATACCATTTACAATTTTCTTAAACACTTTATCAATACTTTTATTTATATCAAACTAACAGTTTCGACTGTCCTGCAGTCATCATCAGAGCTCTTGTTAATTCTATTTCCAAAACCCAACTCAGCTGTTAGTTTGATATAAATAAAAGTATTGATAAAGTGTTTAAAAAAGGTGTAAATGGTATGACATGTTGACTATAAAGAACAATCCATTTACTAAGTATATGTTTCATATTATACATTTTGAAGTAAATTTTTAGATATATTAATAAAAAATTAAACCATAATAAATTTTTTTGTAATATTACATATGTTCATTTTATTATCTATTTTGTTCTAATATTAAATTCATAAAATTCAGAGAGAAAAAACTCTTTCATGTTGTGTTGGAAAATATTATTGTTTTAATAGATTACATATTTTTCATGATAATTTTATTCAAATGTCAGTATTAACAATAATCCATTTACTGCAAGCAAAATATTTAGTCTGCAAACTGTAATAGTTGTTTCTAAGTTTTTGCACAACACACACATTACTTATTTAAAGTTTATTAAATAAAAACTAATAATAGGTTACATGTCTACACCTATAATGTTTCATATAATTTACCACTATATCAATGATATATGTATATATTAAAAAAAAAACAATATAACTGAAATTATAGTAAATTATTTCAACCACTTTTTATTACTATTATTTTTCCTCCAAAACCTTGCGATAATTTGAGGCAAAATTGCGATTTTTATTTTAAAAGTTTAAGAAAGGTATTGATAAAAATAAAAACTTCAAAAGGTGTTGAACTGTTTCAGAATATAAAGTTTACCACACTGTCAAGACAATAAATCATATGGCATATTTGTGATTCATAGAATCATGTGTATAAAGTGTAATTATTATTAGTTTTTAATCTTTTTATTCATAGAGTTACATAGCAATATTTGTTTGCCCATTGTTTGATTGCGGCTGCTAATGATGAGCAGACTTTTGTGGATTAAGTCATCCTTATGAAAAGTTAAAAATCTTACAATTGTATATTCTATTAACTTTAGTGCATTTCATTTGACGTGACACTACAATTTTTTAAATATAATCTCAAAAAAATAAACAATGTCTAGAAATATCATTTTGCAGCTATTTTATATTTAATTGTATAATTTAAAATTCCATAATTATTTTTAAAGTTAAAATGTTTTTTTACTGACGAATTTATATATATTTTAAAAATTTGATATTTCTATTTGACATAAAGTGGATATACATATTTATATAACAACATATGTAGTTACATACATTTTTAACACTTAAAAAAAAAAGCTTGTAAAAAAGTAGACATCTGTGTCAATAGCTAAAAATATCTATTTTCCAGGTACTGCATCACAAAATTTAACTAGATATATATTTAATTGTCTAAAAAAAGTAGCTTCCCAACTAGTTGGTCTAAAACTACGCTACAACACTTAATCTTAATGGTAAGCTTAATCTAAAAATAGAACAAGTGACATCTGAAAGCTTTATAAATAATAGACATAAAAAAAAAAAAATTGAAACAGTGCTTGAGGCTGAAAGGAATGAATGAAAGTGTTAAGAAAAAACGAAATCAATTATTCTAGACAAATGTGCAAAGAAAATTATAAATTATTAGTAGATAATAAATTATTTGTGTACAAATGGTTATTTATTTCTTTATTCTTTAACATACATTCATATATTCACACGTTAAAAAAAATCATTAATTTTCAACATTTAGTAAAATTTTAAAATTTTGAAATATATGCATTACGTAATATATACAGTGAAATCTGTTAAAATAAAGATTTCTACAACTAATAATTTGTGCAACAAACATTAGTTTTATTAAATTATGGTTTCCATAATCCAGGTGTCGTGTTTATTTAGAGTGATTATGACAAACACCCACTTGTAAAATACGATTACATATTTATTAATTATAACAAATATATAAATGTGTAATTATAATTTATCCAACTGCTACACCTTCACCAGATACCATTAGCTTGATATAACGTTCAGTCACCTTGCAAATATTAAGGTAGGGAATTTCAAATATCCTTCTAGATTTACAAATCACTTCCAAATGTACTATGACAGTTTGCCTTGTGAATTAGTACAGTTGACACTTGATGCTGCTTTGTGACAGCTTGACTCACATATAGGTATGATGACACTTTCAACTGTATTATGACAGCTTGCCTTATGTCAAATCTTATCTTACTGTTTCAATTATATAGCAGACAACATGTGTACTGCTATCCAGATTTGACAGTAATTGGTTGTTATCCTTCTTTATTTCCAATTGAACTGATTATTTATAACCAGAGCCCCAATCATAATGAAAGCAATCGGATGCACTGAGTATCATTATTCATTGCCCCATTTCTATCAGTAGATATCTATTACATTCATGTATTGGTCCATGGTGATGGATGTTCAATTTGATCAAGGTAAGATGGGATCTGAACTAGTCCATTAGTTAAAACCAAGTTGAGATATAACAGCAGGCAAGTATGAAAATGAAGACATTTTAGCTATGTTTTGTAAGTCATGACATTATCATTTTAATTCATTTGCTTGCTTATTTCTATTGTTAATGAGAAAAAAAACTGTACATAATCTGATTATTATTTTATTATTCTTATAAATACATGTAATAACTTTAGTCATAAGCTTGAAAATCTGAGTTGGAAAACTGATTAATTTTGGGGTGGAGAAAAAAATATCCAATAAAAAACTGAAAAATTGTCAATGGATAAAAATGCTATAATTAAAGCTATTGGCTGATACATATGCAAACTATTTCTTAAAAGCTAAGATAAAAAAAAGTATAATTAACAATGAAAAAAAAAACTCAAGTGAGAAATTTGAAATAACAATGATTTTTTTGAAGTAAATTTATTTTATATTTAGAAAATCAATTTTAATTTTCACAAGTAGCAAAAAACAAAGCATAAAGCAGAAATTCTTCCAAAAAATGTAGCTAATTTAACAATCTCAGAATTTTTAATAAGGTAAGTTTGATATGTTTTTACTTTGTATTTTTAAAAGTTATATTTTACTAAGTATAAAACATAATTTTATGTTTTATATTTGATTTTGCATGTGTTTTCTATTTAAATGGTTTTTTTAGATGATAACCTATTTTTAGCTACAGGTCTAAACATATTACTTCTAAATATGTGTGTTTAAATGTAAGCTATAATATAGTTTAGTGCACTGATGAGAGTAGCTGAATTTGAAGTTCAAAGTTCATAGATGTTTACACAGATTAGTCACTTCCTGTGCTCAGATATTTGATGATCTCACAAGCAATAAACTATTGTTTAACTTGTTTTATTAAGAAATATAATGAATGATTTTCTGGAATTAATTACTTTATTATAGAATATTCTATTGTATATAACTTTGGGTTAACATTACATATAACAGTATGTGTGTTATGTAGAGTATATCTGTATGTTATAAAATACATATTTTACATCAGAATGTACATAGATGTAAATTATATATAAAATGGTCGTACTAGGATATAAAGGTCAAAGTAAACATGAAGATAGATACAAAAAAATCTTAAAATATAGTTAACTGTATGGAATATCTAATTTTAGTGCAAGTGGCATTTTAATATTCAAATATACTAATATATGATCTGTTTAACAATATGTAATTGTGAGTACTCATATAATGTGAACGTCTCTTGCATTCTGGCTCTTAATTATTGAGTAATGTATTAAATGCCATTGTTTTGAGCATGGCTACATTCAGATTCTTTTGTACTGAGTTTTCTGCCTAAAAAGGTGTTTATGGTAATCTACGGTTTTCACAAAACACTTGAATTCCTTACCACTAACACTATTATTTTAAATATCTTTTGATCAAAATCTACTATTTGTATTAAATTTTAGCAAAATTCTACTATTTGTATCAACATGCATAAAATTATACAAGAAAAAAAGATATCTTAATGATATTATTGTTATATTGCTATTCATCAACTAATAAAAACATTGATTCTTTGAATTCTCTGAATCTAATACTGGGACAATCTCCAATAAAATGATCACTACTGTATTGTACAGACTGAATTTTAAAGCCCCTAGCCTATCATTGATTTAGGACAAACAACAAATATAATACCATGCATTCTCCTTTCACTGACTGACTTGTCTTTCCAAAAACACACAAAAAATTGTATCAGTCCATCTATTCTATTAAACTTTCTTCATCTGAAAATTGAGTTTTGTTGAAAGCAGCTATATTAATTTTTAATCTTGTCAGTTCATTAGCCTCCAGTGCAGTCCTGCATTCTGGTCTTGAAGAATTTATATCTTGTAACGTTCAAATATTCCATGTACTGACATTAAAAAAAATATGTATAATTAAATGATGGAAGGATTGCATGAACATAGAATCCCATAGTTGTTGTTAGTATAATGTCCAATAGCATTAGAGCTTCTTGGTGAAGGCTTTATAATAATGTAAGTGATTGAAGAAAGAAAAAAAGAAAAGGCTGTTTGTATCAGAAGCTGTATTTATCTATTGTTGAACCAACATCCTATTTGGACATTTTTTATTTGTTACTTACAGTTGGCTGTCATATTTTCATGCCATTCCATTATTTGCCTTTTTTATAACCTTTCAGTAACCTATGAACAGCACTTGACAATTTCTTTTATTATATAAATGTGTATATAATGTAATGTAAAAAAAAATCAGTTGTGTACAATCAGTAAATTTGTTGTATTAAAACAAATTTGTATTTGCTTAATAGAAAATATCTGCATATATACATATATAGTTGAAAGCAATTTCAGTAAATTGATTAGAGGATCTGATGTGTAAAAGAAGTTAAAAAGTGAAATATTTTTATCATAATTTTTATATACATAATAAATAAAATATAAATTAACCTTGAAACCCAATTAATTTGTGTAGAAAAGTGAGCATTAATAGCATTAGCTTTTTTCAGATATACATTTGTTTTATTCCCAGCAGTGAAATTGCAGTATAATTTATCATGATTTTTTTTATTATTTATCACATTTTTAATATTATTTTAAATTATTTCTAAATATATAAAAAATGTGATTAAATATTATTATTTTTACACTAACATAAAGAATCAGATTAGTTTGTTAAAAATCAATATACAGTGAAAAATATTTTTTTCTAAAAGTTCATACTAAAAAAAATTAACGTTGACTTCCACAGAAAACAAGGTTTATTTAAAGATGGGGTTGTGTACTAAGTAAAAATAAAAAGGACACTGCTGCATTTTCATTCAATATCCATATTTATAAGTATTCCACCAACAATATGATGTCACTGATAATTTATTGAACTATTATTAGTGTGGGATGTCATTTATTATCTCTTGTGCACATTACCTTGATGACTTACCAATATATGAAGATGTCTATATATCCACTAATGCCAACTTGTCTGAGTTACAATAATGTGGCCACTTCCTATGAGCATAAGTAAATAAATAAAAACAATAACATTTTTGAACATTTGCTTCTTAAAAATTCTCTCTATTTTGTAACAATTCAATTTTTAGACTTATTAACATTAATTTTACTGGACAATTTTTGTAAAAGTATCCAAAATAATCTGCAGTGATGTATAATTATGTAATACAAAATTGTTAAAGGATGACAAATATCCTATTACCTATTTAGAGGTATTTAGCATTGTACTAATAGACATCAAATTTAATGGCATAATATAGAATGGAAATCTGACAAGATATTGACTGGTAATATATTGCTTAAAAATAATATTTATATTAATTACACATGTGCTTGCTGAGTTTCATCACAGTTTTTTTTTTTTTGCTAAAGTTTGTATGCTGAATAATGTTATATAGATATTCTTTCTGAAATCAAGTTATATTTACATTCTCAATAATTTTAATTGGATTTACTATTATGATTGATGTTGTTTTTCTATATATATTTTTTAAATCCAGTTTTTATTTTTTGTTTGAGATATAGTTTTATTTTAAAGTTATTCTTATCCTCATTATTATTTTTAATTCTATTTTAATTGTATTATTTTCTTTTTTAATTTTTTCTTTTCCTTTTTTTTTTTTTGCCATTAGGCTTATATATTAATATGTTTTAGATCAAATTTGCTTTTTGCAACCTATGGTTTAAGGAATGCACACCAGTTAATAGCAACATGTTTGGAACGATGAATTTATATGATGATGCATCTTAAATTTTGCTAATAGAATGGCAAACAATAATAAGATATCAGGTATCATAATCGAGTGGTTGTATTAAATTTTGTTTATTTCATTTACTTTCTTTTACATATATATATAATATAAATAAAATGTCCGTTAATTAAAACAAAATTGTAATTATAATTGAAATAATAAATTTAACGGTTTATAAACTATTATAAACAATCCTTAAATCCGCAGAAGTACTTTCGGTTAATTTCTTAAACCTGCCTCAACTGCCATTAAATTCAAATTATTTTAATTATAATTACAATATATATATATATGCAATTTATGCCTAGAATAAATATAAATAAGATAAAACAAATATAAAATAATATACAGATATTTATCAACGCATATAAAATAATAAATTTTATACTAATAAATACTTCTATAAAAGTAAATAAAAATCAGTATTTTTTTAAAAAATATTTTTATTGGGTTCAATAGTTTTTTTTTTTAAAAATAAATAAAATAAAAACTGTATAGAAGTAATAATAATTGCTACAATGAATTGTAATTAAACAAGTAAATTATTTTAAAAAATTGCAAAAAAAAAAAAAAAAAAATAACAACTTTACATAAAGCAAACCTGAGTAACATATTTTAAAAATACATGGTATCTTTGTTTTAAATATAATTATATGTTAATATATATATAAAAGAAAGATTTTTATGGGTTACAGATATAAATGAAATGTTATCTGGCCAATCCGTGTATAATTTGTTGTATATATATCCAGTTTTCGACCAAGTCACACAGGCCATCATAAAGTATGTCTGACCGAAACCTTGGTATGTATATATATATATATAGACACACATGGATGTACTGGGATAACATTTCATTAATATATATATAATGTTGGAAAAATAATTTAAATCCAATTGTTTGAGGCAACATAATACATTCATATATATATGTAAATGATATATTCGTTTCACTTCATTATAATTATTCATCATTTTATAGCAGCCAAATTGGGCATGAGAAAGATAAAAGTCATTTAATTTTATGAATAAAAGAAAAATATATTTTGAGAAGTAATTACTTTATAATACTAACAGAAAAGCATTTTGTAACATTCTGTACTTGAATATGTGCATGCATGTGTGTGTATATTATTTATTGGTATTTATACATTCATAATAAAAATATATTTAAGGATTATTGTAAATATTGTATATGGTAATTTGTAATTTTGTGTAAAATTATTTTAAATTTAATTATTAAAAAGGTAATAATAAATTATTAATACTTTGAAACTTATAAAGAAATTAATAAAATATTGTTAATTTGTGTGTGCTTATTCACATTATTTAGGGTTGATATATATACATAAATATACTTATTACAGGTTCATAGAAAAAGTAACTTATTATATATTATAATAGAATCATTATTGTGAGACTTTTTATCATTTTTTAAAAAAAATCTGTTTGTTGTGTCTATTATAGAATCCTTATGTCAGACTTTTTATTATCTTTAAAAAAATCTTTTTTTTTTTCAATTCCTGCATAAGTTTATTTTATTTTAAAACTTGCACATTTTATTTTTAAAAAAATTAGTAGAATAGTTTTAAATTGTTTATACTTAAATATAAATCAGTTAGTCAAATAAGTAATGAAATGGCAAATGGATCCTGATCATAAGTTAAGAAATTAATAATAATATTTATTTATATCCTCACATACATGTATTTAATAAATATTTATATTATAAATTAATTGTTATTTTACTATATTTTGTATGAGATATTATTAAACATATTAAAAAAATATAAAAATTTATTTTAATGCCTGGTAGTTCTAAATTGTTATCAGATCATGTGTGTATAAGTCTCAAGATGTAAACAATAAGATAGTATAACACATAAATATTCTAAAAAATACCATAGTAATGCTAACATAAGTGCAGATCTTTTAAGATAATATTTATTGTTTTAAAACATATTTTGTTAACTTCAAAAATGTCTTATTTGCTTAAAATTTCAAAATTTTCAAATTGTGGAATAAAAAAATGTTTTGCTAGCATAATCAATAAAGTATGGAGGGGGCATTGCTTGACTACATTCAAGAAATACTGTCACTATATCAGGGTTCCCTGCCCTATGCCCGCGGGCACCATGGTGCCCACAGACCATTTTACATGTGACCGCTGCCATCCAAACATGATAAAAAATTATTTATCTGATACAAATAAATTTGATTTTTAAAATTTCTTATAAATTATTGTATTATATTGTAATCAAATTGTACGGCATACTTATACTTTTACAGCGAAAAAATATAAACGTTAATTATATGTTAAAATTTTATTTTTGAAATAAATATTTTTGTACATTATGTTTATTATTAACAATATCCAACTATAAATTTACATTGAAAAAATAAATGATGCCCGCTACCTGGTTGAAAAAATAAATGGTGCCCGCCACCTAGCTGGTATTATAGAATGTGTTCTTAAGTGCAAAAAGGTTGGGAACCCCTGCACTATATCCACCCAAATTCTAATAATTATTGGGGAGAATAAGAGTGATCCAAGTAATATTTACACCATATAAATAATATTTTAAAAATAAAATTGGTCTACTTATAAAAGTAATACAAATCTATTGGTATTTATTAGAAGAAATCTTCAAAGAAAAACTGTTGACATCCACAAGATTCCAACCAAGTACAAATATTTCCAAGAAATGTTTGATCTCCATTTAGCTACATCAAGAACAATAAACAATTCATTTAAAGTTTTAAAAGTCACCTTGAGGAAACTTATTTGCACTTAAGATTGCTAAAGACCTTTAAATACAGAACATTCTAATTGATTTTCATTTAATAAAAAAAAAAAAAATTATTTGTTATTGGCATGCCATGTTTTGTTTTCTCATATTTAGCACTCTCAAACAAATTTTAATTTATGCCAGGTAAATTATTTTTTTAATGTAAACATTTACATATATGCATATTGCACTGCAATGTATTATGTGGATGAATGATATATATATATATTATGCATCTTTATATTTATATATATATATATATATATATATTATGCATCTTTATATTTAATGTATCTTTGAAACATAACAAAATCAACGCTATCATTTTAACATTTTAAGCATTTAAATACATTGTTTATAAAATAAATGGCATTTGTTTAATGTTGCTACATCAGTAAAGATTGTATGTATTATTAATGAAGTTAGCATCATTATACATTTAAACTTTGTTAGCATATATATATATATATTTAAAGGCAGATTTTTTTTTCTTTATTTTGCTTAGTGTTAAGATAGGTAATTATATTTAGGTATAGAGAAATGATGAATTTATGCTTGCCTACTTCATAAGATAAATACATACATTTTGTAATCTTTTGCCTTGAGTCATAACTTATAAAGAAATAATTATATGTCAGCTAAGATTTGTTTTCTGATAGGAACCTTTAGGTACATTGGTATGAGAATAATTGAGCATGTTTGATATAGATATTAGTATTTTGATCAGCTATCCAAGAAACATGTATATAATGATAACTTTTAGCATAATGTTTAACAAATGTATATAGTTAATAATAATAGCCATAGTTAGGTTTTCTCTTTCTAGAAAAAAATTATGAAAACTGATTCATTTTGTTAATTTACTTATTGTATTGCAACGGTCAGGTTCAAGCCCTTCTCGTTGCATGTTTTAGTTTAACTACCAAACCTATCTGTGCTGGGTTCAAACCTTAGTAAAATATCCATTTTAATAAATAAACATATAAACCTTTCTATCATGATTGGGTGTGCAGCATTATATGTGCACATATGAATAAACACTATGCATACATAGGATAGTAGATGTTACAGCAAATATAATGGTTTAAATTATATATTTTATAAAGAAATGATTTATGTTATAATTTTAAATAGTAGAAATGTCAATTTATTAAATTTAGTAAATATAAATTCGTATGTGGATGTATGATTCACCTTATATAATAATATATAGAGTGGCGTGATTTAATTTTGTAAAAGAGCAAAAAGTTTTTAGTTAAATTAGTTAAAAATAAAAAGTTAGCCAAAAACAGATTTGCATTTAAGTCCACCGCACCTGTGGTCAAATCAAAGTTAGATAGTTGATAATTGCTATACTCGAATTTGTTTATGGCGAACATGCATTAGTTAAAATTGCTGTAGCAAAACTAGTTTGACACCTAAAGGAGTATTTGTGGCATCATGGAAGCCTAAACAAAAGTATTTTTGATCAAATTGAGAAATATTACAATTTAATATGATATTTTAAGAGTTAATGGGTTTCCAGGCAAAACAAGTTCTTTCCTAGTTTAGTACTTTGAAATAAAAGTATAAATAAGAGATATTTTGAGCTTGAAGGACAGTCATTAATTTTAGAAGAGTGTCACTATACCATCCATGTCAGATTGATCTTTGAAAGATCTGACTGAGAAAGGCAACACTACTTCTAAAATCGATGGAAGAATGATGTGCCACTGCCAGCCTATGCTTCAACCACTGGAGCTCTAGCAAGAAACTATCCAGAAACAGCCATTCAAAAAGCTTATGATACCTGAAAGCCAACACCTGCTTATCCAGCCAGCAACTAATCAGTAATGCCAATCTCTAACCACAGAGCTCTGTGTTAATGAACTATTTCTAAATCCAAAATTTCTATTTAAAGGTTTAAAGTTAGTAAACTATGAACTAATGTAATTTTCTAAATCCTATAAATGTTTCATTATAATTTCTCATTAAAGTAAATATATCATTTGTACAGCTTATCTTTACAAATATCTTAATTAAACTAAATGTAACCTATGCTAGTTTGTTTGTCTATCACTGTAGTTGTGCCTATAATATTTCTTTACTGTTATTTTTGTTATTTATATGCCAATGCTTCGAAGCAGTGAGCATTTAAACATAATAAATATGTGGAGATATAATTGCAAATATCTTTCCATAACTATTTTCTTAATGACATTCTCAATGCTCACTGGTTCAAATTCCCATAATTCCTATTTAATTAAAAATGTATTGTGGCTTACTATTAAATTTCCATCTTATTGAGACTTATGAATAGAGTAATGTACTAGTCTTAATCATATGAAAGTATATTTAGTAATTATTTGGCCAGTCAATCAAATATACTTTCCCCTCCCTTGTAATAATTTCTATGTATAGATTGAAACCTATAAACCAGAGTTTTAGTATATTTTATTTATCCCCCTAATGTTGCTTGATTATATAGCATTGTTAGAATTGGTTCATAATAGTAATACTGATTGGGATATTGCACTGTATTTTTGTAATAATTAATGTTACACATTCACTAAGTGGATAATATATATTAAATTCACGTTCAATGTTTAATGTTTTGCTGCATCTTTTCCTTAAGATAGGATCTTGGGAAAGACCACCCCAACTTACTTTCTTTTGGGATGCACACTAGTAAGACCTGACATATAATTCCAGGCAGTCGTGTTAGCCACAACAACCTTTTAGCAGCATGATACTCGGTCCCAGGGTACTAGTGTTTGTCATGAAAACCCTTGACTATAATATATAGTAAAGGCACTCTGTTATTGGAATTTTCTGGTGCTGTAGCATGTCAATGATCTTGTATAGCCAATTCTGAGTTCCATAATTTAATTATTCAGTGTGAAAGTGAACTTTATATCTTTGGTTACTAGGTTCAATCTGTACCCTGAGCTGAGTTATATGTTCATACTTTATTAAAGTAATAATGTCACAATAAATACTTTGCTTAAGACTGGTCCAGCATTCTTATATAAGTAGCTACAACTTTCAATAGAAATTGGAATAATCTAAGGTAGGCACCACTTAGTGATTTCTTTAAATATGTCAATATTAGTAATTAAAGATTCAATGAGGAGACATGCTCAATCCTCATGTTATAAAGCCTGCATGCTTTTCCCACATTATGTTTTATTTGTTTAATAAATATATTTTAAATGTATTCTGGTTTCATGTTATTTCTCATGCCTATTTCAATCCAATTCAGTCTTAGTTAATTATATATGTGTGATATAACTATATATGCATTAATTACCATTTATGAAAGTTATCTTTAATTTCATGCTGGTAGCATTTAAATTAGTTAATATATACATTTAAATCCCCGAGTCTCCTATTTTTTCCTGCCCTATGTCTGCCGTGAAAGATGGATATACTACGTGTAACTTCAAGTTTGGTGATTCATAGGGTCTTGAGTTTTGGAGTACTGGCAAACAAGTTGAAGTGGGGTTAGATTTGGGATGTCACAAACCTAGTCTGGTCAGTTTTGGTCTCTTTGTCTGAATTTTAGATTCTGTTACGCGAATCTATGAAACTTGACCATTACAGTATTTTGTGTAAACTATGATAGCCAATTGTAGATAATATGTGATTCTCAAAAATTAATAAATTATCATCTATTAACATGAATCTTAATGTAAATATAAATAAAAATGTATATGTTTTTTTATTAAATCCGGTTTAACATTATTATTATTATTTTTACTTGTCATGATAATAAACACTGGTCACATGATATGCTTATAAGGCCAATGTAACATATTTACTCCTAATATTAAAGAACTTTTGATTATTTAAGCATATTTTGGAATTAATAAAATGTCCCATTAATTCCAGCATTCACAAGCAAACATAAATATTATAATGGAAACACTTAGACAATGACTACTACCACTTATTTTCATGCACGCCAAATGAATTTATAATACTATAAACTTACATCATAATAGACTCATAAATTTATAAGTAAACAAGGTTCCTATGATTGATAAGTATTTTTATTTAGTAAATAAAAAAAACAATAAATAAATGGTGTATTATTTAGTGAATGTATACTATCGAATATGTAAATTTATACTTGTGAAATAAAGTAATTTGTAGAATAGATACATCAAATAATGCATAGATTAATAATAAAATGTAAGTTTATTAGAATAATAATACAAATTTAAATTTAACAATTGTCACTTAAAATAATCTATTGTATTATTATACCTGTTCATATTAGATTGCAATTGTTAAAATATGATCTACATCTTAAAGATTGTTTAAACATGCCATGTTCACACAGTATTACATCAATAATCAATTATATCTCACTTAATCTATTAAATAAGTCTGTATCAAATAATATAAACCACATTAATAATTTAAATTATAAAAAAAGTTCAATAGATATCTATTAGCATATTATTATTATTATTATTATTATTATTATTATTATTATTATTATTATTATTATTATTATTATTATTATTATTATTATTATTATTATTATTATTATTATTATTATTATTATTATTATTATTATTATTATTATTATTATTATTATTATTATTATTATTATTATTATTATTATTATTATTATTATTATTATTATTATTATTATTATTATTATTATTATTATTATTATTATTATTATGTTTCAAAGAAAAGAACTTTATTGATAACCATAGAGTTACATTTGCTATAAGACACTTCGTATACATATATTTACTTGCTAGTGAGTAAACCAAGTTTAAGTTGGTATCTGTGAGTACAAAAAGGAACTTATAGGGGGAAAGATATTTAAACATTGTTAGGGGGGTGAAAATATATATGTATATTTTATTTTTAGGGGTGCTTTTTGTTATAATAATTTTTCTCAAAATTTTTGGATTATTATTGTTTAATTTAAAAATTTCATTTTTGTTGTATGTTGCTATGGGGGGTTGGGTTTGTTTTCTTGTTTTGGGGGTGTGTTTTTGTTGTTTTATTTTTTTTTTTAATTTTATATAATAAAAGACAATTTTTTTTTTTTTTTTTTGGTAGATGATCAATTTTTTTTTTTTTTTTTTTTGGGTTGGGGGTATGGTTTTGGGTGGTGGGAGTGGGGTGGGGGGGGGGGTTGTGTGGTGATTGGGGGGGGGGGGGGGTTGGGGGGTGGGGGGGGGATTTTTTTTTTTTTGTTTGGTTTTGTGGTTTTGTTTTTGGTAGGTGATTTATTTTTTTTTTTTTTTTTATATATATATTATTATTATTATTATTATTATTATTATTATTATTATTATTATTATTATTATTATTATTATTATTATTATTATTATTATTATTATTATTATTATTATTATTATTATTATTATTATTATTATTATTATTATTATTATTATTATTATTATTATTATTATTATTATTATTATTATTATTATTATTATTATTATTATTATTATTATTATTATTATTATTATTATTATTATTATTATTATTATTATTATTATTATTATTATTATTATTATTCTGTTGCATATTGAAAATAAAGTAAAAGTTAGTTTAGGAAAGAATTTTAGAAATTATTCATTTATATTAGCATTTGTATTAACATTTTAACATTTGTATTGCAGTTCCATTATTTTATGATGTTTTGATTAACATTCCCATGATGACAAATCACATAGAATTCCATGAACATTATTACTAGATGGTATCCAAACAATTCCTTTTTATTAAACACTATGGTTCATATCAAATCCAAAGATTCAATGACTTCATTCAAATGGTTCAGTATAGTATTTGTTATCTATTTCACTTATTCTTGCAGACATTAACTGAGGGGAGCTCATACTATCTCCTTCATAATCTTTATTTTAATTATAGCTTATATCAAAATTCACAAAATATTGAAGAAAATTAGATAAAATAAACAAAATATTTTTGAAAAAATAAAATATATGTGTTTTTTTTTGCTGAGTTTTTTTCATAACTTGGAAACAACAGAGAAGCAAAACTTTCCAGACAATAGTGCCACTTAGTGCAAGCCAGAGTAATCAATGGATGCATGAAGGTTTGTACATAAAATCCCTGTCTAGTGTCTATTCATCCAATATCTCCAGACTAGTTTCTAGATTGTGGCTTTCATCAGTAAAGAGCCTTGGATCTAGATCTTAGGATCTAATGCAACCCTCCAGAAGCCACTTTTTATTTTTTAGCTAACTATAAAGCTTTAAATCCAAAATAAAAACATAATAATGTTTTCAAGCTAAGTTCATTAGCTTGTATAGCTCTATAGATCTGAAGTGAATTCAGCATACATACTTTTTGGATTATTTAATAACCACATTTAGCACAATCCTATTGGGCAGAATTAGTATTAATATCACATGATCATTATTCTTTATGCTTTTTCACAGGGGTTTAATACCATCCTGACCAATAGGATTTCAGTCACTTGTTATTAAAGAACCAAAGACACCATGTCATCTCTTTTTTAAGTAATTAGAAGATTTGCCCCAGGCCAATCTCTATCTCATGCTCAATCTTAATTGAAATATCTCACCATGATTTTTAACCTATTCCTAAATTAATTAGTACAAAATTTAATATCTGCTCCTTTCATGATAAATTATAATAGATTATAATTAAAATAAAAGAAACAAGAATGAAATTCACACTTTCCAAAATTAAAAGCTTTTTCAAAATGGAATAAAACTTTTAAATTAGATTTACAATTTGATTAAAAAAAATAGTGTCAAAAGAAACTTATTTTTAAACTGAAAAGTAAAATTAAAGAAGTTTAAAATATAGCTGCATATGTGCACTATAGCATATAAAACTTTCAAATAGTTTAATAAAAAAATTCCATGAAAAAAATAAATAAGTATATGTGCTGAAATATACTCTTATTAACTTTAAAATAACTGTAAATGTGAGGATGCAACTTTTGAAGCTGATGGTATCCGGTTCAATATATTTATTATAACATTTATTTATAAATATTGTAACATTTATTTATATACATTGCAAATATATTGGCATTTGGTAAAAGCTAAAAAAAATAAAAGTAAATTTAGATTTTTTTTGACTAATTTTTTTTTTAAAAAAATAACGTACAATGAAAGTTAAATTATTCTTTCGTTTTTTTTATGTAATTAGAAATAAAAGTTAGAATTGGAGAGAACAAAAGACACAAATTACCAATCTAGATAAGAGAAAGTAAAAATATTTCAACTAATTAAAGATGGCAGAATTATGCTGAAAAAAATAAAGACTTTGTAACATAAATTTTATAAAGAATATAAAAGATTATCAACATATATTTTGACAAACAAAAGATATGCGCAGAAGTCAAAAAACTGGGCCTCTAGTATAAAAGGCAGAGGTCAGTTTGAAGAATGTCTTGTTTGTTGGTTTCTCTAGTTGGTCTTGGATAATAATAATATATCCAAGATCGCTCTACGCTGAAGTAATTCAGCATGTCGGAGTGAACTGGAGTTTCTAAAGACATCGTGCCTGAAGATGTATACCAGAAAAGCTTTCGTGACTGACTAGGAGAATGGACTGCAAGATCAACTAATAATCAAAGGCTGTGAGCTCATTTTAACCCCGAAAAACTATGCATAGTTATCTACAACCATCGTGAATTCACTAAAACTTACCGGTAAGTTATGCTTCATTATCCTGATTGTGACAAAAGTAACATTTGCAAACAATTCTTAAAAATATGTTTAAACAATCCCGGTAGAGACATTAAATTTCTTGTGCAAGAGACATTCATTTTTAAGTAACTTTCTAGAAGAAATTTGGAAGTGAACTGTAATTGTAAAATTGTTTTTTATTAATTGATTCACGTCTGATTTAAGTGTGTTCTCTCCAATTTAGTTGATAAATAATTGCCTTTCAAATTTTATTTTTTAATCTCTTATAATAAAAAAATATTTCTAATACCAATTTTCATTTGTGCATTATTAATAATAGTTATTATTTTTTATTATTAAATTTATTATTAGTTTAAGAAGATTTAAGAATGTAATTTACCTTTGCCAATATGTTTGAATAAGCCCAGGAATAATAATCTTAAAAAAATAATTCTCGTTATGGTATGATGTAATACCGATTAGTTTAAAAATATCTTTTCCTTTTAATTTTTGAGGTGCTATGTGATGGTTCAGTGGATTCTTGCAGAACTCTGGTGCCTTTCAAATCAATTAAAAGCTGATGTCATTGATAGCATAAGTCTCAACAATTACAAGGCCGAGTTGATCAGGAAATATAACTATGTTTTTAATAGAAATCTAAATACAACTTTCTTCTTTTTAACATAGCTTGATCAACTCGTGCGCAATTTATATTAGCGTGTAGAGGCCTAGCAAAAAGCAAAATGTTATAATATATATATATGACTACATTGAACAAACTTATATATATATAATTATAATTGAAATAATATTTTTAAATGGTTTATAAACAATTCAAACAATCTTTAAATCCGCAGAAGTACTTTCGATTACTTCTGCGGATTTAAAGATTGTTTGAATTGTTTATAAACCGTTTAAAAATATTATTTCAATTATAATTACAATATTATTTTTAATTAACGGATATTTTTATTTATTTTACATATATATATATGTGTGTGTGTGTGTGTGTAAACATATAAAAACTATTATTTATAATTGTCAACTAAGTATTATCTGAATTTCTCTGTGTTGTATATTCACATTTAGGATCGTTTTTCTTACCCTATTGTAGAATAATCGATTTTAAGTTAGAATATATAATTCATGAATTTATAAAAGAAGACGTGGGTCATAAGACATACATATTTAAACTTCTCACTGACCATGAAGAAAGTCAAATATTAGTCTGAGAGATGGATACAATGGAACTATAATTTTGTGTCCATTGATTCCTCAAATTAATAATAGATTGCTTTGAAGTAGAATAAAGAAAACAACTCATGAAAGAAAGAATATGATAAATGTATGTAGAGAAATTCATCTTATTTTAGTCATATGTTCCATACTCTTAAAAATGAAGGATTCTATAGTTGATATAAAATTGACATTATTAAAATACATTGTTACTGCACTAATGTCAATTCTATATAGCTATACAAAATAGTATTGGGTTGGACTGTAATTTCTTAAAGTATTTGCAGATTTTAAATTATTAGTTTTATGGTGTAAAGGAGTTATAAGTTATTGCTTGATGTGTTAGTCTATTATATACCAAACTCCTCACTAGAACTATAAATAAAAAACTATTATGAATATATAAATCAAATGCACTAACATCTAATTTCCATTTGATTACTCAATATTACAATTGCTAACCCTAAGAAACCTTTTAAAATATTTTATCTACATTTATACCTATATAATTAATTTCTGTAAATATTTGCATGTTATATATAAATAAAAATTTTAAGACAATTTTTTAAAAAAAAATACTTTTTTAAACCTCAGTAGAATAAAGAAGAACCTCTTTTCTATGTTAATAAATTTTTATTGAGTGCACTCATTTTATAATATGGCATCCATGCCACTTTGTCTTTGATTGAAGTATTTATTGGAATTAGTGAACATCTATGCATTTTTTATCCTTACTTGTAGTCATGTTGATTTTAGATATGTCATCTGGATTGAGATCACAAGGTTTTAACAAACATTAAAAATTATATGGCTGTAACATATATTGTTCTAACATAAATTCACTTTTTACAACACATAATATTGTCCATATCTTCAATCTAGATAATATAGTGCAGGAGTGTCCAACAAGTTGATCATGATCCACTGGTCGATCACAAAGCCATTTTTGGTCGATCGCGAGGCCAATCTGGCAAGAGTTGTTGGGTAACAAGTGAAACAAATTAAGTCAAGATTTTCAAGTTTTTTATTTTTGTTTTTGTTCTAAATTTTTTTTCAATTCTAGATAGGTGAAGTCTAATAAGTCGTATCATTATTGAAAATAAATATTTTTAATCTTGATTTAATGTAGCTAATTTGAATTAATAAATATTGTTAATAATTACTCATATTGCTTTAATTCCCCTGACATGAGTTTTTGGCCCGTTAAATAATTGTTATTTGTTACTAGGTAGATATATAAAAATGGTACATATTTCACACATCCCTCCACTTAGACTACGCCTATGACAATCGATCGCGCTATGACAACAAATCGATCGCCAAACATTTTTAAAATAAAAAGTACATCTTATGAACACAAAAGGTGGCCACCCTGATATAGAGGATGCTATGTGAAGAATATCATTATCATAAGCGAAAGATAAGAGTGGTTTGGTTTATCACCAACTTCAATAAACTATCCAGTCAAATAAACAGCAAATCCAAGTTTATTTCTTATTCTATATAAGTTTCATCTAAATAAGTATGTTTTACATAAACATATATATATAATTATTGAGTTTTGTATTCATATTATGCAAGTACTAACGTTGACTTTGTTGTTCAGGTTATTCATAAACAAACTTTTAATCTCCATATTTTGTTACTATTCTGTTTTGCTTGGTTTGTTTCTTCAAATTGATAATTTAGTGATTACATTTAGGCAGTAAATATACCTAATACGGATCTATTTGGTGACTTGCAATATATTTATAAGACAAAAAAATGATTAGTAAGCTTTATAATAAATAATTATTTTTATCGAAATAAATAAATAAACATTTAAAATATTATAAAAATAAACAATAAAAAAAAAATCTGATTTACAATTAACATAAATTTTAAACTACATACTATATTATTTTCTCTCTTTATTTTAAACTAACATTACTTTCTCTTCTTTGGATTTAATAAAAGAAATATTTAATTTTATTGTAAACGATTGAGATTCTTACTTAATTAGAGCATGATATAAAAAAAATCAACCACTTATTTACTAATTTATTATTTTACTCACTTATTAATCATTAATCCGCATTTTTATTACTTTGCTTTTAACAAAAAAAACAAAAAAAACATGATACATTATCAAAATATTAAAACAACTAATAAATAAATGGATTCATGTCACGATTTTATTTTTTTAATTTGCTTCTGAGACAATAAGTCAAGGAACTCCTTTTAATCATAAATTGATATTAAAATAACAAAGAAAATAAATGTAATGTTAATGATTTGTACTTGAAATATTATGTTAGCCGAGAGGTCAGCGCAGCCGCCTTGCAAGCAAGCAGTTGCTTGCAGACAATTGTTGCAGGTTGCCTCCCGGCCGATACTATGACGTATGGGGAAAAAGTGTAAAAATTGGATGCATTGAACTATATATTTAATAAAAAGAAAATGTTGGACATTGCCATTAGCGATGATATGAAAACAAGTATCACATTTCTGACTCTACAGAAAATCATTTGGAAAAAGACAAAACTAATCAAAATGAATTTTGTTTTTAAAACATAAATCCATTTACATATATAATGTAATGATAGTCTACATGGCTTGTTAAATGTCATATAATGTTGTCTTTTTAACTTCTACAGCAACCACTTTTATTGTTTATTTACTGTTCTCTCCTGTAATTTTCATTCAGCCATATCCCTCCAATAAAGTTACTAAATAGCATACTATTTTAGTGTGTCTTTGATAAATTATTTTAATATAAATGAGATTTGTCTCTCTGAAGAAAGTGATGTTAGAATTTATCATATTTTTAGAATTTTTGCATGTATATATTTTCATATTATCAAATAATGAACCTTATACTAGTAGATTAAATATTATTACATCTAGAAAAGTAAATGGTGACATCATATTTGCAGAATATTATAAAGCATTTATAAATAATACTTTTCAATGTATTTATGTAATTATGACAGAAAACATTGATTTTCCCTTTAAGCAATACATTTGGCAAAATAGCGAACTTCTATAGCTAAAGTAGCTATATCTTTATGATGTATTATTAATTAAATACAGTAAGAGCATTGCATGACAACAACTATGTCTCTCTATATAAAGACTATGAAATTTTTGAATTAATTCACATCTTTAAAGTGAAAATCATCTAATATAAAAGTGTCTGAAAGTTTTCCTTATATTTCTGTATGGCAAAGAATATGGATATTTAAAATTTAATTGTCTTGTATTGGTGGTCGAGAGGTCAGCATGACTGCATTGCACTTGCAGGCAGTTGCTCGGGTTGTGGGTTTATGTCCCAGCCCATGCTATGACACTTAAAAAAATCTGTATTTTAATAATTTTGCATTTTGGCATTGCCTTCATCAAACTTTTGATAACCAATTAAAAAATCATTATTTAAAAGTGAAAAATGAAGATTTAATTAGGTGGTTATTTTTAATACTAGTTTTCATTTTAAGTACTTGATTTTCACCATCTGCAATAACAATTTCTGTCATGTCTTCACATAAAGACTGTATAATTGAAATAAACAGTAATGGATAACCAGATTATTATACATTGTTATACACCTTTTTGTTTTAACTTAATAATATGTTTTGATCAAATGAATACACTGCTTTACTGAGGCAATGGTTGAATGGCCGACACTGGAGCTCAAGATTAATAAATGGAACCTTATGTTTTTACTGCCAATGCTCAGACTTCTTATCACCTCCAGAACAATAATTATCACCTTTTTAAAATTTAATTAATAAAAATAATGTATAAATTACATTTTTGATCAAGGCACTTTTATCTTATATATAGAATCCCTACTTTCTCTGTTGTCTGACTGATGAATGTATGCTTGTTTGTAAGGCTGTCACATGTTAAATTCACAACCATTTAAAAAAATATTACATTTATGTAAAGAAAGTAATTCCACCATTAATAAAAAATGCTCAGAAAAAATCCGTACGTGCTTTTAACTATGAGGTGTAGTATTTAAATCATGAAGAAAATGTTACTACAGTATATAAATTCATGTTTGAAATGTGATATTTAGTGAGAGGGAAAAATAGATGCTATAGTATCATATTTACCTTTAGTTTTTGTTGGTGTATAATTGAATTTGAAGTGATGGCTTTTCAGGAGAGTATACAATGCTCACATTTATTTACATAATAGTTAAATCTTTTGTTTAATTTACATTAAATCTTTAAAAAATAAATAAATCAATTAAAAAACACCATCTATTTAGGCTGGGTACATCCAGTATACATATATTTAGCATAAAAACAATATACATGGTGTTTTTTTGATTACCTAAAACTTTCATAAATCTCTAGAAATGCATACCTATGGCTGTAACAAATCAATCTTTTTTTTTCATGTGTCAAAGCATCAGCCGGGAAGGAAACCCACAAACCTGGGACATCTGCTTGTAAGGCAGCTGTTTTAACCACTCACCCACCAATGCTTGACTAACCAACCAATCAATCTTTGAATATACTTTTTGTAATAATAACTTAAATATTTAATAGCAGAATGTTTTATTCTCTTTAATTTTTTTAAAAATATATACCAATAGAATCATCTTTAAGATCAGGATGTACAACTTAATGCATTCATAACATTAAAATATACAATAATTTTGAAGCTAACATATTGTATAATTATTTAAAATTTCTCAAGGTGTATTATCTAAACTTGAAATCCTTGAATTTTTCAAATAATCACAATTTTTTATTTCTTTAATGTAGATAGGGTGTCTAAATTTAAATGAATTGATAAAAATGCAATCTTATTAATTATTTTATTAGCCTTTCAATATATATATATATATATATATATATATATATATATATATATATATATATATATATATATATATATATATATATATATATATATATATATATATATACACCATTGTTTTTCAGTTGCAGTTTTTCCACATATCTAAATAATAAAAAAACTAAGGTAACTGCAATAAGTAATTGATTGCATCTACTAGGTAATTTTAATCCATTTATTATTTATATAAATAATATAATTTTCTTCTTCTTTCTTTTCCTATATAGTGATTTCTACTTTAACATATCATATCATTTACACCATTCTTAAACACTTTATCAATACTCTTTATTTATATCAAACTAACAGTTTTGACTGTCCTGCAGTCATCGTCAGAGCTCTTTACAGTTGAAACTGTTAATTTTGATATAAATAAATAGTACTGATGAAGTGTTTAAGAAAGGTGTAAATAGTATGATATATTATTTATGTCAATAATAAACTTTTACATTTAATTTTTCTATTATATATGAAGCTTTAATTTTACTTTATTATTCTAAAAATAATAGAATGCCACATTTCCTTTTAATAAGTATCAGAAAACAATTTCTTTAATGAAACCAAGGATAGCCATATTCATCTTCAATAACAATATCCCAAAAAAATTCATATATTCTTAACATGACAAGATTAAAAATTCAAGTTAAAAATTATAGTGTTTAGCAAATCTTGAAATTTATGTTAACTAATTGGTACTTACAAAAAATTAGTGTCTTTTTTTTTTCAAATATGTTTGTGACAAGATCTACTTTTAATGTGACTATTATTTTATCTATACTCTATCTAACATTCTACATCTAAAGACAATTATATATTATTAACTAGTTTGCATTCCTTCTTTTAAATATTGTGCCTACTGACATTTGAGATGTATTTCAGAATGTGGTAAGATATCAGTCATATTTTATTTTTCTTGTTTGATTTTTGGTTGATGAATATGTTAACTTTTTAAACATTGACCTGTGTTGGTGTGACATTGATAATATTGATATAAAAATGTTTAGTATTAATTGTATTTTATGATTGTAAATTGGCTGTATTCATTTTAAAAAGGGAAATGAATATATAAATAATAAAGCATATAATTCAGATAAAATTGTTATTTTTTTATTATATGTTTCATTTTCATTACTGCATTCACAAGAGTTAATTATAAATACAAATAAATGTTTGATATTTCAAATACATTTGTTATTTTTATTTGTGTAATATTATATTAGGAAATAAGTATAAAAATATTCTAGGGTAATATGTTGAAAATGTAGTGTAGATTGTTTGATTTATATTAGAATAAAAACAGTATTTGTATTGTGGAACATACATTTTTGTTTTATGTAATAATTTTAAAATATTTATTTTTATTTGTTGTATAATACATTTTTTTATTAGACAAACTCTGCCTGAAATTGGTTAAAGAATATAGAGAATTGTTATGGTTACACTGACCACAATAAAAAATTGTATAAATTGAACTGAATGGCTTTAATTCATTCTCTTTCTTGTTTTGCCTTTAAACAGAAGCATATATAAAAATATTTATCACATTCCTATCGGCTTTTTCAAACCAAATTGTGCAAACGCTTTTTGCGAGTGTTAAATAACAAATGAATACCCTCTGACCCATACAAGATATAGAATTTATGCAGCAATAAAAGGATTCCTTTTATTGCTGCATAAATTCTATATCTTGTATGGGTCAGAGGGTATTCATTTGTTATTTAACACTCACAAAAAGCGTTTGCACAATTTGGTTTGAAAAAGCCGATATGAATGTGATTACAATTGTATACAGATGCTATAAAAAATAAATGCTGATTTATAAAAATATTTATATGATTTTTTTTTTATTTCTTTTAAAGTATATATTTAAGTGAATGAAATGGAGGGGTAGGAAGTAACATTATCTAGCCATTGACTAGTCAGCATATTGAGAAAATTTGATAGGAAAATGATTATTTTATTATAAAAGGGAAACCCATAGAAATTACTTCATTACATTATAAACCATCAGAATATTATTATCTTTTGAAATGTATGTTACCTATATTTCAAAGATGGATTACAAATGTCAGAAGATGTACAAGAGTCATATCTACCTGTCTTTATAATGTTATTAGATCAATTGATCAATTTTATCTAAGATATAAATTATTTAATTTCCCATCATATTATCTATTCATTTATAATATTTTGATATAAAAGTTGCTCATGAAAAGACATCTCTTCATATCATCATTGAATATAAATGGGTACTTATGTGTGTAACATTGTATAAACAAAATAATTATTACTTAAAAAAATAATTTGGATATATACATAAAATAATGGAATCAATAAAATGTACTTTGTATTTAAAGTTTTCACAAATACATTATATCTTCATTGGAACAAAGACATACTATTGATATGTAATTTGAAATAGACATCAGAACTGTGATGCCATTCTGGAAATACAATATTTAAAGATGCTCATTAAAGTCAAGTTTATATTTATCATTACTAAAGCTTTATTTTTTGTATATTTTCATTTAAAAAAGGTATAATCTTTATTGATGAATAGTATATAATTTTAAGTTAAATAGTAATCTATTCACATAGAAAAATATAAGAGAGTTACATTTTCCTAAGTTTAAACTTATATTTTGTGGCATAGTAATTATTATTTTAATGTTTAAAAAATATTCATTTTTTAAAAATTAATTTTAAATTAGCTTCAGGTATATCACTTATATTAGAAGTTCAAAAAGGATTTTATCACAATAAGTATTCACTTTATTTTCTTGTCTTAAATTTTATTAACAAATAACTAAATTCATGTTATAGCTGAAGATGTATATATTAAACTCTTTTGTGTGTTGGAGAGTATGAATGTTCAGAAACATATCTGTGTTACATAGATGTGTTTTATATTTGGCATTAAAAAATTGAAGATTAATAGGCAGTCCCATATTTGAATGTGGAATTAATGCAAATTAATGATGTTTTGTACAAGCAATTAGATTTTATATTAGTTACATATAATCTATTCATCATATATATTTTTACTATAAAATTGATATTCATTTATTAATATTTTAATTTAAATTAAATCAAATAAATTTGCTTAATTATTGTCCAATTGTGAAACATTGATTCATTGATTAATAACATTCAAATGAGACAAGATAAACATACTATATTGTAAAATTTATTTCAAATAATTATATCACATAAACCAGAGATCAAATCCTAGGGTTGATAAGTGAGTATGGTAATATTATTTTTTTTGTATTGAATTCAGTAATTATTATCTGACTGGATATAAACTTCATATGATAATAAAATATATGTGTTTTATCTAATTATTGATGGGATAGGTATTGTATTGAGTTTATAGTTTGTGAATAAGATCTTAAACTTATTTAGTTATAAAGCTTACAGTACTATATTCTGTCCTGTAAGTCAGAATGATTTGCTTTAATTGTATTTAAATTTAGTTCATATTGATTGTAAGACCAATTAAATATTAAATTTTAATACTCATACATGATTATAATAAATGCTAATAATTATTTTCATAGATTTTGCTTGTTGTAATATATATCTTTAATAGTTTAGTTACAGGAAATTAAATGTAAATTGCTATGACTCATTAATTGTACTTAAGTAAATATCTAATAGAAATCTATTGTTTCTTTTATATACTGGTATAATTGGAGATTATAGATTCAGGATTATCATCACTTTATTATAACTAGTTTAATTACTAAGAGTAAAATCATTAAAAAAATATAGCATGGCTGAGTTAGTACCATTCATTATTTTATTAAATTGGGATTTAAATTAGTTATTGGGTCATATATTTATTTAAATATTATTAATATTGTAAATCTTATAGGATCTATTAAAGCTGTCAGCTCAATCATTTATGAAGTATTTTATTTTGATATGACATCATTAAATTTTAGTATAAGTTTATATGATTATAATCAATGTTTGATTTGTTAGGTATATTAGAATTTAGTTGTTGAATGATTTATCATTCTTTTCATTTGATTAAAAGTGAAATACATCTTAAGAGTATATCATTTTGGGACAATGACATTTGATTTAATTGCTTTATTTTATTTTATTTTAAGTAAGGTTTATATTTAGGATATTTGAAACCATATTTTTTCTTTGTTTTCTATTGATTCAAAATGCTATTTAGACTCTTGATGCTATAATAAAAATTATCATCATTGTTTTGTTTTAGTGCAGTTAACAGTCATATATCTAATTAGATAAAAAATTATTTTAAATGCTGAGTAACTATTTATTGATTAGTACTCATTTATCTTATTTTATCATATTCATTCTATTAGGTATAATATTATTATTCACATGCATTATAAAATTAAGATCATTATTCTTTAATTTATATTTTATTCAGTTACAAATGATGTAAAACTTTAAAGCTCATTTTCATTCTGTTACTGGGCTATATTTTATTCAGGCTATATTAGAATTATCATTTCCCATTACACATTTTGATCTGTTATAAATGCCACTCAAACCAGTAGGGTTATTTCAAAGGTTAGCATACCCACATATTTATTGTGTTACAAATAGTACCACAATTTTCAGATCATAATTAAACAACATCATGGTCTTGTCATATTCAATCTGTTACAAATGGCATCCTAACTTTAATGATGATAATAAAGTTTATTTCATCATAATCTTTTTATTTCAATTATAAAATACTGCCCAAACCTGTAGGGCAACTATTTTTTCTGTTATACTATATACAGTAAATTTTCTACATTCATAATTTTTACATATTCTACTTTATTTGGACTAATTGAAAAGCTCTGATTTAGCATAAAATGTATAATGGAGATCATTTACATTTTACATATAACTTTATTTACATGTTTAAGTAATGTATTATAGAATGAAGTGAAAAAAACTGCAATGGAGATTGTGGTTACCCAGTAAATACATTCTTTAATATTACGTTCTGATGTAAATTTGCATTTGTTACATTTACATAATAAAATGCACAATTTCTTATTTATTTCAATTTACAGTATAGAAATTATTAAACAAAAATGTTCATAAATATGAAGATCACAGTTAAAAAATTAGTTGAAAATATGTGTATATTAGGAATAAATTAATTAAGTTATGTATTGAAATGAGTGACAGAAAATTTAAAAAGTTAAAATCCAAATATTATGAAATTAAAAAATATTAAATACCAGATATACCTGGCCATTTGAAAGACCATAATTTTGATGTGTAAATTTAACAGCATTATGAACTATAAAAATTTCACTTTATTAATAGAGGAATTACTTCTGTCACCTAAAATACCATCCATAATAAAAAATATGAATTATTAAAAATAATATTTGTAATAGTTTTTCTTAAATGGTTGCTTTAACATTTTTTTTTAAAAAATGTAATGAAAACATTTTAATACTATACATATAAATGTGACAAATGTAGCTGGTTTAAAAGACCATCATTTTTGTAAAAGTTTTTTTAATTGGTTGCTTTAACATTTTTTTTTTTTTGGCTTTACATAATTACTTGCTTTGAAAAAATGTTCATAATCAAATTAAGCCTCTAAATTAAAATATAAATATTGTAAATATACCTGTTATCTTTTATATGTGAAATTGACAGCATTCTGGACAACTATTAATAGTGGAATTACTTCCTTTGCATAAAATATTATTTTATGTAATAGTTTTTTTTTAAATTGATTGCGACAGTCTTATGAAGAAACGCATATCCACAGCAAACTCATCACAGTCTTACAGAGAAACATTCACATGTATATTATATATAAAATAGGGTTTCTGGTAAAAAAAATTGCAACATAAGTCATATTATTCAAAAGATAAACTCATTATCTTTGATGAAATGAGAAAAAATAAATAAAAATATTGCAACCTTGATTTTATTATATTTATAAAAGTTTTAGTTATTTTCAGTTTCAATCTAGTAATTATTTTCAAAACAACATCTATAGTGATTTCATAATTTGCAGTATCTCTCTGATGCAATTTACTATCAAATATTATACATGCTGATGAAGTTCATACTATAACCAAATTGATGATTTAAATATGATGATTATCATTAATTACATACAAACGCACAACTGATCATGATTTTGAACCTATACATGCAATATACATAAAATGTTTAAGCACATTGCTTGTATTTTTCTAATAAACTCATCCTTTGGATGGTTAAATATTTTTGTAATATAATTTATAATATATTATCGTTTTGAAAATGGATGCATACATATTTATTGAAAACGAGTTTTGAAGTAGAAAATAAATACTTAAACTCTGATAAGTTATAAAAATGCTTAGTATTAATTATATTAGTATTAATGTTATGTATTTTAAGTTGCAAAGGTAGACAGAAAGTTAGTTTTTAAACATTATTTTTCATCTTTTTTGCTTTTGTCCTGTGGACATGTAGTCTAAAGTGACAAATGTTTTCTGGTTTGAAATTCTATCAATTCTAATCCTTAAATGTAATATAATTTTCTGAGTGATTAATCGTTCAATTATGAAAATCTTTTTTATAATGTATTTTACTGATTTTAATGAATATGATTTTCTCTTAGTAGACTCTTTCATACCTATCATTATTTTTTTAACATTTTAATTCTTATTATTAACTAGACGGAAACATTAACAAATATAGTAGGTAAACTAAGTTTATAGTCATCTATTTTGATACCAATTATTTTAATTGTTTCAGCAATAATTTCTTTTTTCTGACATCAAAGTTATCTATTTAAGAATAATCACTCAATACTTACTGTGAAAACAAAATCTTGAGAATTGTAAATAATTTCTTCAATTTATTATATTTGTGTTTACTATTTTCACCTTTAACTTATAGTCTTGCTATTTAAATTGCAACTTAAATTAAAAAACACTATAAAAACAGCTTATTTGTATAAATATATAGAACTTAACGCTATAAAGAAATGAGTGTGTGTGTGGGGGGGTGCATTGATTTTTATTTTCAATAAATGACTTTCTTTACTCTTTTCACTGGCTGTATCAGAGATTGATTTGAATTCAACACTAAGTATAAGCTGTTTAAATCATATATAATGCTTAGAACTGATATTTATTATAATTATGATTCGTTTTTTTTATTTACCCACTATGTATTGATTATTTACTTATATAATTACAATTAATAACATCTCCCTTTTTCCATTTTACAGAATTCTAACATTTTTTTAAAAATAATTTTATTTTTTTACAATTTTGACTATCCAGAAAACATATTCATAGCTGCAAAATGGTTAAATATGTATAACTAATTAGAAACAAAATAATTTGCTATAATTATTTCTAAATATATAATTTAATACTTTAATTATATTTTTATAAATATTCATATACCTTATAATTTTTCATCTTAAAATTTTTATTTTGACATTGTATTGTTTTATTTAGTATTTATAATATATTATTATTGTTAAAGGAAGTTCCTTGACTACAGGCTAAGATTATTGATAGCTTAAGTGTTGATTGTTAACATTTTTAAATATTCTAATTTTAATATTTATTACTTACATTATTAATTGAAATTTATTCACTTACAGTTTTTAAAATTTAAATTCATATACTAAAATCATGCCTTATTTAATTTATATTTTTTCACATTATATATAGTAAATAAAACAATATAATATAATTTTAAGATGAATAATTATAAAATATATGAATATTTTTTAAAATGTAATTAAAATATTAATTTGTATATTTAAATGTAATTTTAATAAAATATTTTGTTTCTATGTGTAAATTTATATTTAAATATTTTGTAGCTCTGAAGAAGGCTGCTGGATAGGCAAAACTGTAAGGAAATTAAATTATTTGAAAAAAAAAATGTTTGCATTATATAAAGTAGAAGAAAAAAGATATTATTGGTTATAATTATAATTTTATTAAAATATCTAAGCAGATCATAAGGATAAACAATTTCACATTGGTTCAAAATCCTGTAGTATTCAAACACATAAGTTTAAAGATTGACCACTATGATCAATCCAATACAAATCAGCACAAAACAAACCAATCAGACAAATTGTTTTTATTATCATCTGTTTGCATGATCACTTATTGACTCTTAGTTTGCCATAATAATTACACTTTTGATCTAATAATGAAATATTTCATCTGTAGCTAATTAAATATAATTTATAAAAGTTATCTAATACTCGGCATTATTGATTACCATTTTACCAAAATTTTTATTATTACCATTAGAATTTAAAATGGAGATGCAATTTTGTACAAGAAGACAACATCAATAGCCATTTCTTTGTTCAATAGCTTCATTATTATTAAACTGCTCCGAGCAGTTTACTGGTTATTTGAAGCATAGTAATGTATTTATTAGATAATAAATATTTTTTAAATTAAAAGCATTTTCATTCAAATAATAAGGTCATTTAAGATCTAAATTCTAATAAGTTTAAAAAGTGAAATAAATCGTGCTTCTTATACTGTCTAGTCAGTAAAATGTTTTATATTATACCTTTTAATGTAATATATTAAAATGACATGACAATCTAAAATTGAACCGTTTTATATTTTACTATCTAATATTAAAATAGAATGAACAAAATAAAAATGAAATAAGTTGTCTATAAATAAAACCATTAGAGATTTAAATAAATTAATAATTTAATGTATTATGTATTTTATTTTGGATAAAATGTTTTAATGCCTCTTTGGTATAAAAAGTTGTAATTTGTGTGAATATTCATTTTGCTTCATTTTTTGGTTATCTTAAAACATAAAGAATCTCAGAAGATTTGTAAAAAAAAAATTAAAACAGGCAAAATTCTCCATACAGTATTGCCACTCAGTGCAAGCCAGAGTAATCAATGGATGCCAGAAGGCCTATGCATAAAATCTCTCTCTATTGCTTTCTCATCCATTATCCCCAGACTAGTTTCTAGCTTGTGACCTTTGTCAGTGAGGAGCCTTGAATGGATTAGATAGGATTTTATTCACAAGACTTATGGAATCCACTGATTACTCTGGCTGCACTGAATGGTAATACTGTATGGAGAGTTTTGCCTGTTTTAATAACAGTTATAAGGAAGCATAAAAAAGGGTGATCATAAGATTTGTAAAATTTAAGGATCTAATCAAACTGGATTAAATTCTAAATCAAGTAAAATATATTGATTCATTCAAAGTTGATATTTTATTTATGTATTGATAATGTAAGTGAAAAATTATTTACATAAAATTTCATTTTTCTGTATTAATTCTTAATTATTTTTTTTTTAAATAATGAAAAAAGGAAAAAAAACCACAAAATTTGCTTTACGTGCAGAACACATGGTACATCATTTTGATGACATATTGTGAATAAATCTTGTGATCACTTGATTAATTAACTTATAAGATTGTAAATTAAATAATTAGGAATTTTCTTTTAGAGTATCAATAGGAGTAATTAAGAAAGATTTAATAATATTAAAGATGATGAGATTATATTTTTCACTTATTACCTTTCCCCATTTGACCTATAATATGAATTCTAATTTACAATTTTTATATTATGAAGTAATTTTACAGATGTTGAGTTTGAATTAAATGTAGTTGATCGAATTTATATATGGCCAATTTTATTACACTTAAGTAAACAAATTCAAATTGAAAATATCTGGTGGAACAATATATTCACATTGTATTAGCTATAATTTTATTTGCTTTGATATATAAAAGATCTATCTTAAAAGATGTGGAATTATAGACTCTGAAAATGCTCATATTTTCATTGTTAAAGTAGTTGATAAACTGATTTTATAAAATAAAAATAATATGTTATTTCAATAGAAGATAATTTTTGGAAAATTAAAATTATCATAATGTTTAAAATACATTTTTATAATTTTTAGTAATTATTTAATATAAAGCAGAATTATATTTTAAAGTACATGAATTTATTGCTTTACAGTTTAAGTTTAACTTGTCATTATTTTAAAATAATTTAACAGTTATAAAATTAATAAAGTAGATTTTTAAATTAGTCTGAGATGTTTTTTCTGCTGTATATAATTAGTTGTTATTTTTAATGATATACATCTCAATTGTTTTAGTATATTGTATACACGTGTTTTATTTATTACTATAGTAAATATTAAGGCCTTATCATTGAATAAATAACTATGAATTCTAACTCTAGTTAAGTGTGGTGGTAGAGTGCTAGAATTTGGAGCATAACTTCCTCAGATCAAATCCAGGTTTTTTAATTCCTTTAAATGTGAACTTCTTATGAACTTCCAATCAATAAAGCCATTTGATTATTTATTATAATGATTATGCATAATTAATGTTTACTACATAATTTTTTTTTCATGTGTCATAGCACCAGCCAGGGACAACTGCATGTAAAGCAGTTATTGCTGACTTCTCGACCACCAATACTTGACTACTATATAATTTTATTATTAAAGTAGGCCCATTTTGTATTGTGGATTTCATGTAATTAAGAATAAAATAGTTCTGATGAAATGCCATTAAGTATCAAATTGATTTTATTATTGTATTTTGATTGATATGTTCTTTTTACACAAAAATATTTATTCTTTTGACAATATATATATATATATATATATATGTCAAAAGATATAAACATTAAGTATATTATATATATATATATATATATATATATTATACTTAATGTTTTCACGGTTATATGATGCAGATAAATTATAACTTTTTGGGATATACTGTGTATTGTTTTCCATTAAACACCAATATTTCGACGGAATAGCAACTGCCATTTTCAAGGTTAACTTTTGAAAGAAAAACCGTTAGATCTTAACAAATAATGTGACTGTGTGTGAGATGAGAAATGAGATTCCAGTTTAGCATTCACAATATGAGGCTTATCAAAATGTTTTTTCCCCTCAGTATTTTTACCTATTAATTTTAAGTTAATATTGGATAAAATGAGAGGTTTCCACATAGCTGGAATACGTTGTGCTTCATCAGTTCTATTTAAACCAGTAGGTCTTTTTAATATTTCATTTGACTCTCTCATCATTCTTAAATCATATATTTCCAAATTAGCAAATAAGTATTGTCTATCATTTCTAAATAATGGGAAGTAAAAACTGATGTGCTAATTTTTTGATAAAAAGCATTTTTATGTTCCTTAATTCTGACATTAATTCGTCTGTTAGACTGACCCACATAGTCTCTTGAGCACTGGAAACATGGAATTTCATAAACTTCTTGGTGTTCCAAAAATAAAGAACATCTTTCTCAAAAAATAGAACTTACAAAAAGTATTCTGCTTTCTAAATTTTGCCTTACATTAGGGGAGTTACTGATAAAATCAGTAGAAGGCTATCTTGTTTTAATGTGAAAACCATTTTTTCTACTGGCAAAAAAAATGGTGATTTTTTTGTATAAACCTAAAGACAAAATATTTTTGGAACACCAAGGATTTTATGAAATTCCATGTTTCCAGTGCTCAAGAGGCTATGTGGGTCAGTCTAATAGATGAATTAATGTCAGAATTAAGGAACATAAAAATGCTTTTCATCAAAAAATTAGCACATCAGTTTTTACTTTCCATTATTTAGAAACTGGTCACAAACCTAATTTTGACAATACAAAAATACTTGCTAATTTGGAAAGATATGATTTAAGAACCATGAGAGAGTCAATTGAAATATTAAAGGGACCTACTGGTTTAAATAGAACTGATGAAGCACAACATATTCCAGCTATGTGGAAATTTCTCATTTTATCCAATATTAACTTAAAATTAATAGGTAAAAATACTGAGGGAAATAAACATTTTGATAAGCCTCATACTGTGATTGCTGAACTGGAATCTCATTTCTTATCTTGCACACAGTCATGTTATTTGTTAAGATCTAATGGTTTTTCTTTCAAAAGTTAACCTTGAAAATGGCAGTTGCTATTCCGTCGAAATATCGGTGTTTAATGGAAAACAAATGGTATATCCCATAAAGTTATAATTTATCTACATCATATAACCATGAAAACATTAAGTATAACATTATTAATCTCTATGGGGAGAAAATGTTGTTTCGATTAAGAACTTTCGAAGAATCTTGCGTAAAGAAAGAAAAGTTGTTGTGCGACCTTACATTTTTAATTCGTTGTAGAGATAATGAGGTTGTTCCAAAATGTTGCAGATTAAAATTTAATTCAAAGTCTTTTTAAATAGGAAACATTCTACAGGCAGTGAGTAGAAAAAAAATTTTTGATTTCTTTTATTCATGATGTTAGAAAGAAGTTAAACTATATTGTTTTTTACAGAGAGAACGGATAATGTTAAGCAATATTATACATCCCATTCGTTGGTCTATTTTTAATAAAATTGTTTATTTTCAATCTGTTAAGGATTCGGAATTTAAAGCTTTGAAACAAAAGAAGAAATTTTCTTTATTAATAAGTAGAAAAGAAAAACATTTTACTAATAATACTGTGATTCATATGTAAAAAAATTATCCCATTGTAAACTTTCTTGTGCTGAAATTTCTCTGTTGGAAAAAGGTTTTAATTATGCTTTGGCTCCTAAACATGTTCCAGTTGAAAATATTATATGCAATATAAAATCTTCCTTAAAAAATATAGACTTACACACAGCTGATCTTATTAGATTTGAAGTTTGTAATGTTTTAAAAAATATGAAACCACCAAGAATAATTTATCTAAAGGAGAATTTATTGCACTTCAAAATTAAAAAAAAAAAGATGATTCAATTGTTGTTATTCCAGCAGATAAGGGTAATTCTACTGTTGTTCTTGATCGTTTGGATTATAATAATAAAATTGTAGATTTATTAAATGATGGAACTTATAAAAAGATTATTAGAGATCCTCTGACGTATTTAGAGAAAAAGACAAAATGTCTTATCAAACGTTTTAGTATAGATGAAAATATGAAAATTAAAATTTCTCCAAGAGAAGGTTCTTCATTATATCCTAAATTTTATGGTTTGCCTAAAATTCATAAACCTGAGATACCATTGCGACCTATTGTGTGTGCTATAGGCTCTCCCACACATGCTTTGGCTCAATATTTAGCCCAATGCTTACAGCCATTGACAGACAAGATTCCTTCAAGAATTAAAAATTCAAGCCATTTTATTTCAATAATTAAAAACTTAAAACTAACTAGAACTGATTTATTGGTTAGTTTTGATGTTTCTTCTATGTTTACTAATATTCCTATTGAAGAAGCATTAAATATAATAGCTCAGTACAATGATTTACCTGATTTTATTATTCCTTTAGCAAAACATTGCCTTGAAAATACATTTTTTGTTTATAATTCTCAACTGTTTAAACAAATTAAAAGACTTTCTATGGGATCCCCACTGTCACCTGTCAGTGCTAATCTTTTCATGGACAATTTTGAAAGTCAAGTATTATGTGCAGCTACTAAAAAAACCTTCTATTTGGCTTGGATATGTGGATGATACTTTTGTCATATGGCCTCATGGAATTGATTCTTTAAATTCTTTTCTTGCTTTTATAAATAATTGGCATCCAAATATTAAATTTACTATGGTAGTGGAAAATAACAAATCACTTTCTTTTCTGGATGTTTTAATTGCAAAAAAATGTGATGAAACATTGTCAATATCAGTTTACAGAAAATCTACTCATACAAATAGATATATTAATTTTAATTCTCATCATCCTGCACAAATTTTTTCTGTAGCTAAAAATCTTTTCACTAGAGCTTATAATTTATCTGATAAAGAACATCTTTCTCAAAAAATAGAACTTACAAAAAGTATTCTGCTTTCTAATAATTATAATAAAAACATCATATGTAGGGCTCTATATAACATTAATACTAAAAAAAAAGAGGATAGAATTGATAATTCCTCTTTTAATAGAGTAATTTTGCCTTACATTAGGGGGGGGGGTTACTGATAAAATCAGTAGAAGACTATCTTGTTTTAATATAAAGACCACTTTTTTTACTGGCAAAAAAATTGGTGATTTTTTGTATAAACCTAAAGACAGAATATTTTTGGAACACCAAGGAGTTTATAAAATTCTATGTTTCCAGTGCTCAAGAGGCTATGTGGGTCAATCGAATAGATAAATTAATGTCAGAATTAAGGAACATAAAAATGCTTTTCATCAAAAAATTAGCACAACAGTTTTACTTCCCATTATTTAGAAACTGGTCACAAACCTAAATTTGACAATACAAAAATACTTGCTAATTTGGAAAGATATGATTTAAGAACCATGAGAGAGTCAATTGAAATATTAAAGAGACCTACTGGTTTAAATAAAACTGATGAAGCACATCATATTTCAGCTATGTGGAAACCTCTCATTTTATCCAATATTAACTTAAAATTAATAGGTAAAAAATACTGAGGGAAATAAACATTTTGATAAGCCTCATATTGTGAATGCCGAACTGGAATCACATTTCTTATCTTGCACACAGTCACATTATTTGTTAAGATCTAATGGTTTTTCTTTCAAAAGTTAACCTTGAAAATGGCGGTTGCTATTCCGTTGAAATATCGGTGTTTACTGGAAACAATACACGGTATATCCCAAAAAGTTATATATATATATATATATATATAACTTTTTGTTATATATATATATATATATAATAAAAGTATAAAGTTAAACTCATCAAAAAATAATCAAAATCACCCCAAATCCAAAATTTAACCAGACTAGTCAAGAAAATAAAATATAAAGCACTACCAATGATTTCACTGCTACAAGCAGACTTCTCAAATGTAAAGAACTACAAAACAACAACATATTTATATTAAACATTATCCACAATTCCATTTACTTCCCATCCATCCTGAATATTAAAAGAACTTAAATAAGTTAATTGCTTGAGAATCATACATTTTTAATAATAAAGATTCGTTAATTCTTCTTTTTAATTCATCAAAATTAATAGTGTGGCCTGTACCTTTTTCATGACATACAAAGCAGAACTAAAAATATTTATTAGGTTAAAAAAATGTCCTACTTTTGATTTTTATGTTCATAAAAAGATACAGGCCATACTATTAATTTTGATGAAGCTAAGATTGTCTTCTTTGAGAGAAATGAAATAAAAATAAGAGTTAAAGAATCTTTATTATTAACAATTTATGTTTCTGAAGTAATTAACTTATTTAAAAGTTTTTTTAATATTAAGGGAGGATTAAAAGTAAATGGAATTGTGGGAAATGTTTAATATAAATATGTTGTTGTTTTGGAGTTCTTTACACTTAAGAGGTCTGCTGGTAGCAGTGAAATCATTGGTAGTGTTATTGATTTTATTTTCTTGACTAGTCTGGTTCAGTTTTGGATTTAGGATACTTTTGATATATATTATGTTTTAAAATGTACCTTGTCAGAAATAGTTGAATTATTTAATTAGAAATATTCATCATTATCATCAGTACCAGCCAAGTCTATCTTACTTTTTCTGATGGATATTTTATTTCACTAAACATCACATAATCACCATTTCTTATGCTAGTACATAACTGTTATTAAACAGGCAAAACTCTCCATACAGTAGTTTCATCCTGTGCCAACCAGAGTAATCAATGGATGCCAGAAGGCTTGCACATAAAATCTTCAACTAGTGCTTACTCATCCAATATCCCCAGACTAGTTTCTAGCTTGTGGCCTTCATCAGTATGGAGCCTTGTATCTGAGAGCACTGCATCTAGATCTTAGGATCTAATGCAACTGTCCAGAGCCACCTTTTATCTATACTTAACTACAAAACTATTATAATTAAATTGAAAACATAATATTTTCAATCTAAGTTCAATATCTTATATAATCATATAGATCTTAACTCAGTTCAGCACCCATACATTTTGGTGTCTTTGACTCTTTAACAACCATAGCCAAAGACACCAAAATGTATGGGTGCTGAACTGAGTTCAGTCCCATATGACTATATAAGCTATTGAGATTAGATTGAAAATATTATTAGGTTTTCAATTTCATCCTCATAGTTTTGTAGTTATGTAGAAATAAAAGGAAGCTGCTGGAGGGTTGCATTAGATCCTAAGATCTAGGTGCAGTGCTCTCAGATCCAAGGCTCCTCACTGACAAAGCCACAAAACAGAAACTAGTCTGGGAATATTGGATAAGTAGGCACTAGATGTGGATTTTATGTATAAGCCTTCTGGCATCCATTGATTACCCTGGTTGGCACAGGGTGGCACTACTGTATGAAGAGTTTTGCCTGATATTTTATTCTTTCTATGACTAACATTTTTTTACCATATACCTCAATCTCCAATATGATTTTTTTATATGTTTAAATTTCTACAATTTTTTTTTGGGAGGGGGATACAATTTAAAACTTTAATTGTCCATCTATTGTTATATTTTTAATGATTTGCTGAATCCAATTCCATTTCAACTTTTTAATTATATTATGATGATGTTGATGACTGTTTATTTTCTTATCTATGTATTTTATTTTTAATGTTTTTTTGTTCCAACTAATATACATTTTTTTATACATTACTGTGTGATATGACACCTGCATATTTTATTTTTATTTTAAATAAAATAAAAATAAATAATATTAGCATTTAAATATAAATGTTTTTTTAGAGAATTATTCACTTTATATGTTTTTACAAATGATTTCCAAAAACAATAAGGAACAATTACATTTCACTTTTTTTTTAGTTAGTAGAATTTTATTTGTTGCCTGTTTTTATTTTCAAAGGCATTTTATTGGTTATTCATTAATTACTCAAAATATTACATTGTTTTCTTAGTATACATTCAAAGTATAGAGAGATTACAATTTATTTATAATAAAAAATATTCTTCTCTCACTTTGGAGATACATATAATGTTACTGTCTCATGTTCTACCTCATTAGGGGCCATGTAGTTCTAAATATTTCATGAGGGATAATATTTTATCACTTTTTCTAAAGGTGTCTAATTTGTTGAAAAAAGCATTTATATATATGCCTTGGTTATTGTTATACATAAAAGAGCATATTGTAAACCATAATGCATATAATACAAAGGTGTTTGATCTGATATCAGCAAATTATGAATTAAACAATGATTCTGTATAAGTATTTGAACTGTTACTTATCTTAGTAATTTTTGCATGAATGCTATCCAAACAAGCACATTCAAAAATGAAGCAAGTTTAGTTTTTTATACCTCTGTGGAATAACCAGCAGTTATTTTCAACATTCCTGCAATGTTTTTGAATCTGAAAAAAATTAATGTAGGTAGAGAATTCAGGTTTAATTTGATTAGGAAATTAAAGAATTTTGGTTCAAGTGACCAAAATCTAAATTTCCTAATAAGGTTATTTAAGTTTAATACTGTTTCCTCCACAGTACCTTTAATTGTTGATGGGACATTTCATAAACATCCTAGTATTTCAATTTCTTTATTGATGAACAAAAGAAGAAACTTGGAATTGCATTTAATAGATAATTTTTTTTTAAGATATCTAGTTTGTGTTCCTATTTTTATAGTAAATTAATGTTACATAGGATTGCTGACTGAGTTTGTTTAAATAATAAAAAATATCTTCATTATTGTATTCTAATATTAATACTATAAAATCAACCTATGTTACTTGTTATTATAAGTTAATATATATGTAATGATCACATGATCACTATTTATTTTGCTAGCACATAGCAGTTATTGAAACAGGCAAAACTCTCCATACAGTAGCACCCATTGATTACTCTGGTTGGCACTGAGTGGCACTACTGTATGGAGAGTTTTGCCTGTTTTAATATATGTAATGAAATTTGCTGTAAATAGAAAATGCTTTTTGAAACTTAGTGTGCTCTCATGCATACACATACACACACACGCACGCACACACGCGCGCACACACACACACATATATATATATATATATAATGCATAACAATTCTTAGGATTAATTATGTAAAATCTACATGAAGGGATCATATTGATTGCAATGTAAATCCTAATTGTTTATGCTATTACATACTTTTTAATATTTAATTAAAATGCAAATTTAAAATCAATAAATAATGAAACAAAAATTCAATAACAATTATTATTTATTTAATATATAATGTTTGGTGCAATAATTTTATTTTAAAATGTGTATTATAACTAAATTAATGATTCTAATTTTGTTTTAAAATTTATTTTGATTCAAAATAGAAAAATAAAATTTGAAAGTTAGGAATGATAAAGTTCTATTTAAAGATCAGTTTAAATAAAATACAGAATTTGTTTGATATTAAAAAGATTTGAAGAAATTGCTAGATAAATATTTATTTTAAACATTATACACATTGGTTCTATGAATATAAAATGTCTGTTAACTTTGCATATAAAAATAGTGCATTATTTTTATTGTTTCATAGAAGCACTCTTAAATTATTAGATTCTATATGCAATCAACTATTAGAAATAAAACACAAATTATTGTAGAATTTAATGTTTCCAATGACATTATTCTCTTCTGTTGTTCAACTGTTTCTATTCTGATCATTGATAACTACCAGAAGAATAAATATGTGATTTTTACATCCACTAAAACTAAATTTAAGATAGTACTTTAGCCAACTATGTTATTTTATCAAAGTAAATAGTCAATAGAATTTTTGTACATTTATTTAAAAAGATTCTTTTTTTATAAACAAGGATAACAAGTGATTTCCACATGTTATATATTATTAGTCAAAATTGACCTTGGTATTATTTTCCATTGTCAATGAATAGCTTCTTTTTTGCTTTTTTCCCTACAAAATGTTTATAGATTTTTGCAGTTTTCCCATAAGAATATTAGGCAAAAAGGAAAAAGTGAAAAGAAAAAAATCAAAGAACTTGCTTACATGATAATGACCAATAACCCTAAATTTTTTTATTTTTTTTAAGCATCATAGCATCGGCCGGGATGTGAACCTGCAACCTGGGCAACTGCCTGCAAGTGCAAGGCTGTCACGCTGACTTCTCGACCACCAATGCAAGACAATCCTAAAAAAATTGAGACTGATTTTTTTATAGATAAGTAAATATAATTTCTACTGACTGTTATCTTTTACAGAATATCCTATTTGACTATTATATTAAATTCAGTATTCATTAATTCAACATTACTTGTTCAATTCCTAAACTGGATGACACTGGTTATGCTAGCTAAACCCATACATGAGAGGAGAATATCATTCAAATATGTGTTCTATACTAACATCTGTGTATTAACAAAACTTGAACATATATTTACAAAAGTATAAATAAAATTTGATATTTAAAAAAATATTTAACAATTTATTTACTATGTAATAGTAGTCCAATGTATAAAAAGAAATATAAATTGATATTATAAAGCTAAAATATCTTTATAAGATGTTTCAATTTAAAACAATTTTTTGCACTCATGATTTTTAGATTCTGACATTTTCTATTTAAAATTTCTATATGCACATATTCATATTTTGGTCTAATAAAAATAATTAAAAATTCTTTCACATTTATGATTAATAGGAAAACAATATTTTAGAAACATTCCTTTTTAAAAAGATATTTTAGAAAAATACATTTTTAAAACAGAGATAACTTTTGAAAATTTAAAATATAATCAGTTGTATAAATTTTATATATATCTACAACAAACACAAACATAATAATGTCTTCTCATTTATTCTAAATCAATTATTATTTTTAATAATACTATAGTGATTCTTTTATTTGTTTTTTGTTTTTTCTAATTTTAAATTGGTTTACATTCCAGTCACATAGTTTCAACATATATTTATTTTATACAATAATGATAATCAAATATTTTTAATGAATTGAAGTTGTAGCATGTTTTCTATTATTGCATTTGCCTTAACAAAGAATTATCAGAAATTATATAAGATACATATTTGACAAATTTCATTTATTAATTAAAGCCATATTTGATTAGCAAACGTTTATTCATAAAATCAACTTTTAATAAATATATAAATGATTACTAATCATTTTTATTATATTATATTTCATTTAATTGAAGTCATAGATTTTAAATTTAACAATATATATATATATAATATTTTTATAGATATATTATTATCTCAATATTTCAACAATAAATATCATTCTACTCATGAAAAATGCATCTTAAAAATCATTAGAATGGGATATTATGAAAGTTTGAAAAATATTAAAAATTATATTGTTTTTTGAATATTACCTTAAATAAATACATATATAAAAAAACAAGTAGTAGTATACAACTTGTACATTCTGTACAATTTCAAGTTCATAATAAAGATAATGTATTTTAAGATAGTTCAAGAAATAGTTAGGTTAGCTAATAGTTTTTTTTCCAAATGGACAGATAGACATATATAATATGAACTTGTTTTATTATTTATATTGTATAAATTAATAATTATATAGCAAATAATACGTAATATTCTAAAGTAAGATTGCATATAATTACTACAATAAATTAAAAATATTTAATTATCAAAAATATTTGTTTATTTTTTATAACCACAATTATGAATCTGTAATTTAATACACTGTAAGGCTTACACACAGCTATACATATAATGTAATATATATGGGATTCAAACTCAGACTTTCATATGATCCTCAACTCTCCATGTCTTCTCATATTGCTGAACTACCTGATCACACACATGTTGAAAAGAAAAATAATCACCAATAAAACTATTTCATGCTTAATCAGCAATTATCAGTTGGTCCAGATTACCATCTGTCCACATATATACAATCAGTGCCCAGCTTTATATTAAGATAGCCAATCTTCATACTTTATGGACTGCTTTCAACCTACTCCAACCCACAACTCTTTAGCTGTCCATTTCATTGCATAGCTGAACACTGATTGTATACATGTGTAGAGATGGTAATCTGGACCAATTGGAGATAGCTGGTTTAGCATGAACTATGTATATTGGTGATTATTTATCTTTTCAATATGTGTGTGATCAGGTGGTTCGGAAATATTGATGGTATGGAGAGTTGAGGATGGTATAAAAGTCTGAGTTCGAATCTCATATATTACATAATTATTAATATAATTATGCTTAGAATATCATAATTTATTTATAGTTGTTTTAATTCCTCATATACACAAATGTTTAAATGACATCAAGGAATTTTAAATAATAAATGGAGATTTACTATTGATCTAGGCATCGTAAAAGTGGTATTTCCATCATCATTTATTCTAACATTTTTATTTATTTTAGTTTAGCTATTTACCCTGGACTTTTTATTCTGTCATAACAGTTTATAGGCTTTTTCTTTTTAAAATCAAACCATAGACAGTTCCATAATTCTATTAAAACAATTCTGTAATTGATTAATGAATAATTTTTTGTACACATTATGCACATTGCAACTTATATATATATATATATATATATATATATATATATATATATATATATATATATATATATATATATATATATATATATAACCCATATTTTGTGCACTCTTTAAAAGTTAATGTATATATGTTAAAAAAAAAATTTTGTGATAAAGATCTTTGCAGTTGGCATAGATTATATATATATATATTGGATACTTGGCAATCGCATATTTCAAGTTTAATGTCAATACAAATGCAATTAAGATATATAAATATATACGAAGAAGACTATACTTAATTTTACTATAAGATAATACTAAAGTTTAGTTTGATATCAAAATATGTGCATATTATATTAAATCTTTTATATATTCCTAAATCTTTATTCTAATTTTCGAACATTTTAATATTTACTTAAGTAAAAACCAAGTTTTATGACGATATAATAATTCTTTATTTAAATAATTATAGTTAATATTTAATTTTAATGCACAAATCAGCGCATAACAGCAGAGCTTCTTCAAATTAAATCACAATTTATTATAAACTTAATATAAATTATAATACATAATAAATAATGCCCGAGCACTTTCAAGAGAACTTAGCTCTCATAATCATGGGTAACAAAGAGTAAGCATAACAAGGTTGCTATGTGTAAATATATGCAGATATATGTAAATTAATTGAACTATATGCGCAAATCTAATTAACCCATTTCTTGGAAATTTTATAACACACATCTTTCCTATTCATAGCCTTATCATCCATGGCAATAAAACATGCCTCCTTCACCTTTCTCTTAACATCATTTCTTTCCCTACAAACTATTCTTGGATTTTCAGGTTCACATGAATGACCAGTTAATTTCTGATGCATTGCGAATATTGAGTTGTAAGCTCGGTCTGCTTGGGCCTTGTTGTAAGAATATCTGTGCTGGGACAATCTTGTTGAGAGAGTTGCTTTCGTTTCTCCATAGTATGATGCCATGCAGTTATTTTCTGGGCATGAGATATTATAGACAGCCTGAGAAATGTTGTTGGGTGTTACAATATCTTTTGCATTGTTGATAATTCTATTGGTATTAGGGGGTGTGTGAAAACATAGTTGAAATTCTCTATTAAACACTGAGTAAAGTTTTCTATGGGCATTTGCAAAGTATGGCAACAATATTCTATTTTTCTTCTGCTTGATTGCATTGTTATTTAATTTACTGTAAAATTGTCTAATTTTCCTATCAATACTATTTTGTTTGAAACCGATATTTAATAAATTGTTTCTATATAAAATCAAATTTGCCCTTTTGCCTGCTTCAAATCTGCAAAGGTTCTCATTCCTATGTAAGAAAGACATCAATCCTGCGAATTTATGAATAGGTGGTGTGTTCGAAAGGGGTTGTATATGGCCTCTTTTTTTTATTAGTTTTATAATCATCTTATAATTGAGTTGTTGACCTTCCCTTTTCACTTGAATATCCAAATATCTAGTTTTCTTGTCGCAATCTTCCATTTCTGTATTTAGCTTCAGATGAGTACACTCTTGTATGTCCAGCTTGATTTTATCTATAATCTCTTCCATAGCAGCAATAAAAAGGTCATCAACATACCTTGTATATACAATTAACTGAAGTGTTTGTTCATATTTAGGAATGATACTTTTTTCAAAATAATGTGCCTTTACGTTTAATGCTTGATTTTGGGGGTGTGCATTACTTTAACACAGCAAAGTTAATAAATGGTTGGCTGATTGACACTATTGGCTTTGGAAGATATACCATCAGATCTTCTTTTGATTTTGTGGCCAGAATAAAAGACAAAATACTGAAACCAGAAACTAAAATTGCAGTGCTCGATGTCACTGAATTATATGGCTCCATTAATAGAAATAGGTCCATTGACATAATAAAAGAAGAGCTTAAGAACAACAATATGGAACAAAAAAGGATCGACTTCATTATTGATTTTTTAAAGTGGTTAAATAACAACATTGTGGCAACATTTAACAACCAATGGTACCAAATGAATGATGGATGGCCAATGGGCTTACCCATGAGTGGCATCATATCAAGCATTGTGCTTAATTATTTTGAAAAAAGTATCATTCCTAAATATGAACAAACACTTCAGTTAATTGTATATACAAGGTATGTTGATGACCTTTTTATTGCTGCTACGGAAGAGATTATAGATAAAATCAAGCTGGACATACAAGAGTGTACTCATCTGAAGCTAAATACAGAAATGGAAGATTGCGACAAGAACACTAGATATTTGGATATTCAAGTGCAAAGGGAAGGTCAACAACTCAATTATAAGATGATTATAAAACCAATAGAAAAAAGAGGTCATATACAACCCTTTTCGAACTCACCACCTATTCATAAATTCGCAGGATTGATGTCTCTCTTACATAGGAATGAGCACCTTTGCAGATTTGAAGCAGACAAAAAGGCAAATTTGATTTTATATAGAAACGATTTATTAAATATCGGTTTCAAACAAAATAGCATTGATAGGAAAATTAGACAATTTTACAGTAAATTAAATAACAATGCAATTAAGCAGCAAAAAAATAGAATATTGTTGCCATACTTTGCACATGCCCATAGAAAACTTTACTCAGTGTTTAATAGAGAATTTCAACTATGTTTTCACACACCCCCTAATACCAATAGAATTATCAACAATGCAAAAGATATTGTAACACCCAACAACATTTCTCAGGCTGTCTATAATATCTCATGCCCAGAAAATAACTGCATGGCATCATACTATGGAGAAACGAAAGCAACTCTCTCAACAAGATTGTCCCAGCACAGATATTCTTACAACAAGGCCCAAGCAGACCCAGCTTACAACTCAATATTCGCAATGCATAAGAAATTAACTGGTCATTCATGTGAACCTGAAAATCCAAGAATAGTTTGTAGGGAAAGAAATGATGTTAAGAGAAAGGTGAAGGAGGCATGTTTTATTGCCATGGATGATAAGGCTATGAATAGGAAAGATATGTGTTATAAAATTTCTAAGAAATGGGTTAATTAGATTTACACATATAGTTCAATTAATTTACATATATCTGCATATATTTACACATAGCAACCTTGTTACGCTTACTCTTTGTTACCCATGATTATGAGAGCTAAGTTCTCTTGAAAGCGCTCGGGCATTATTTATTATGTATTATAATTTATATTAAGTTTATAATAAATTGTGATTTAATTTGAAGAAGCTCTGCTGTTATGCGCTGATTTGTGCATTAAAATTGTATATATATAGTAGGCAGCTGAGTGTGAAATAATTTCTTTTTATAGTTAATATTGTATTTTTTTGATGAAGTAAATAGAAAATTGCCAGCCAACTATTAATAAAAATTAAATATTGATATCTAACATTATTCGATTTTTAATTTAATCACTCTTTATTATATATTTAAAACTAACCTATTTTATATATAAAAATATTAATACCTATAGGTTTAAAGAGCTTCTAAGATTGTAGCAATTTTTTTTTTAATAATTGAGTCAATGTAACTGTTTATCATGTCCCTAGACATGCTTGAAATACAGTGATGGAAAAAAATTGTCTGAAATTCTTACAAACTGACATAAATTTTCACAGTTTTCAATAACTAATATCCCTGGAGAAAAACCATTTTGTGATTGTTGGCTCTGAGTAAGCAGTAAAACTGAATCATAGCTGCATCATTTAGAGAAGAAAGTCTAATAGCAGTTCATGGTAATGCATTCCTCTTCTAGCTTTTATGTATTTACTCTTTTAAATTGCAAGCAGAATGCAAATTTTAAAACTATTACAACAATGATACTAATTTGCAAATAAAATATTCAAATGCATCTAGGTTGGAAATCATTTTATTTTAAAATTTTAAAAATTATCAAGACATATATATGTATGTATTGAAAAAAAAAACACTTACTTCATTAGACAAATTACCATTTAAAATTAAAATTACCTCTTACATGCTAGAATGCAAATTTTGTAAAGTATTTTCTAAAATATGAATGTTTTAATTAGTTACTGCAAAGTTATAATTGGCATTTTTTCATAAAAATAATATATACATATACTAAACTTAATGTAATTAGATGGTACTTGAACTCAGATTTTCAAGCTACCAAGATATCCACTGTATTTTATACAACTGATACACATGACCACATATATGGAAAAAAAGACAAATGATCTCTAATATAATGTATTTTGTGCTGAACTGGCCCTCATCAGTTGATCTCCAATACATATATATATATATAATCAATGCTCAGTTTATATTAAAATAGAAAATCTTCAAACTTTAATGGAAAAGCTTCAATATTATCTACCCTCCAATTCTTCAGCAATCCATATTACTGAAAATCTGAAGATGAAACATTCTAAGTTCTTAATGATGCCAATAATATTGGCATACACATGTTGAATTTATATCACTCTGACTCCTCACATATGGAGCTTAAATATGTTCATTTAAATATACAGAAGAGGGATGAGAAGAATACAGACTGAATATGTAATACTTAAATATATATATATATATATATATATATATATAAGTATATACATATTCAGTATATAAAATAAATAGTTTATAGCTATATATATATATATATATATATATATATATATTAGCTATAAACTATTTATTTTATATAGCACGATGTTTATAAACTGTAATATTAATAATCAGCATTAAGCTATTGCACATGCGCTTTGTAGATTTTTAACAATAAATGTCTACTCCCACTTCAAACACAAGATAAGTCTTTGGAAAAGATAGAATGAATCTATCTTTTTGAACTTAAATGCTTATGTATGGGAAAATCTTAAGTATTTGAAAGTGAGAGTGTGAAGATATTAAATAATCACTTTAAATTACTTTTTACATGCTTGAATGAATGACGCTGGCAAAATTTACTAGAATTTACGATACGTCATTCTTATTTGAAATTAAATGTATGTAAAAAAAAACTATTTATTTTATATAATGCGATGTTTATATTAGCTATAGTAAATTTAATGTAATTAGAAAGGACTTTAACCCTTAAACCGCCAATTATATTATTGGTTGTATGAGGTAAAAATCAAATCTTTTAATTGGCCAACTCACAAACTGAAGACAAAGCCTATTGTTAAAACATATTCGCCTATAATATTAAATTCAACTCAGATATGTTTATAAAAAGTATATTACTAATTTTTCAGGTTATGAAAGTGAACGAAAGTTCTTTCAAAAATAAATTGCTATTTATTTATTATAAAATATTCAATTTCGTCAAATTTAAAAGTGAATGTATAAACAAAAAATGCTGATGTAAATGCTTTTTTTCAATTTTACGTTATGGAAAAGTAAAGATTTCTTTTTGCTAAATCTTAAATATTTTTACTAAAATCTTCAATATTTTTCGAAAATAATTTTGTTTTTTTACTATATTTTATTAAAAAATTATTTTAATTATTCAAATTATATTTTTTTAATACTTAAATTACATTCGAAATGAAAATCTCAGCGTTTTTCTTTATTTTCTTTGATCAGGCAGTTTCTTTGTTCTTTCCAGCCAATCAGAATGTCTTTTTTGGCTGAGAGCCGGCTGACAGCCAATCACCGACAAGCTTCTTTCTTTGTTTAGTTTTAAATGCGGTTTTATTGATTTTTTACTTGTAACATAATTCAGAAGAGGGCACCATCTTACAGAACTTTTAAAAACCTAATCAATAACTGTCAAACGAATATCCTAGCATTAAAAATAACAGAATTAGAGTGATGTCAGCTGTCGACGAGAGGCCTTGTAAGAGGCGGGAAAAGGATTAAATCAGACTTTCAATCTCTTCCCACAGCTATTCATAGGCTTGACCATATACATGTAAAAATGATGAATTATCATCAATGTCTATAGTTCATGATGAACCAGCACTCATCAGTTGATCCAGATCATCATCTTTCACACAATATACAATTAGTGCTGAGTTTATATTTAGATAACATTTCTTCAAACTTTAATGGACAAGTGAGAGAATATTGAAGCCTGGCCATTAAAGTTTGATAATTTGCTATCTTAATAACTGATCACGTTATATATATATATATATATATATATAACGTGATCAGTGATATATATATATATATCCCTCATATATATATATATATATGAGGGATATGTGATCTCGACCAATTAATGAGTGCTGGTTCAGTACAAAATACATATATTGGCGATGATTTATTTTTTTCACATGTATGTGGTGATGGGTATTGGTTGTAAAAGATGGAGTGGATATCTATGATGAGCTTTAAAGTCTAAGTTCAAGTTCCTTTTAATTACATTAACTTTAATGTAGATAACATACATATATTTAAATATTACATGTTCTGTATTCTGCCCATTCCTCTTCTGTATATTCTATTGGAAATATTTAGATCCTATATGTGAGGGGTCTTAGAGTGACATAAAGTCAGCACAGGTATGACAATAATATTAGAATCATCAAGGGATTTAAGTGTTTGATCCTCAGATTTTCAATGATATGGGTAACTCAAAAGTTGGAGGGGGGAGAAGATTGAAGCTTGTTCGTTAAATATTGATGATTTTCTATCTTAATATACTGAATACTGATTGTGTATATGTGTGAGAGATGGTGATCTGGGCCAACTGATGAGTGCTGGTTCAGCACAAAATATGTATATTGGAGATCATTTATCATATTCACACGAATGTATCCATGCATAACAATTGTATAAGATGGAGTGAATAGCTATAGGGAGCTTAAAATACTGAGTTCAAGTCCTTTGTAATATATATATATATATATATATATATAGTGCTTCTATGAATAAGATAAACATATATATATATATATATATATAGAGAGAGAGAGAGAGAGAGAGAAATAAGTATTGAAGTGAAGGAGAATAATTTTGTTCATCTTTTTATAGCTTTAATCACCTAAATTAAATGTTTATGTCATTTGCGTAATATTTATTTTCTGGGTAAAGGAGATTAATTTATAGATTTAGGGTTTACGTTTATGTCATTTGCGTAATATTTATTTTCTGGGTAAAGGAGATTAATTTATAGATTTAGGGTTTACGATGTACTTAAGCTTATTTTAAAATGGCACTAATATAATTCTAAAGAGAATATTGTTTTGCAACTAAATACTAATTACAGAATGAAGGAGGGACAGTTTATAAAATAAAATTATATCTTATAAAATATTATATAAACTTTATTGGAGTTTTTAATATTACAAAAAAAAAAAATGAACTAAATGTTATTCTTTTTTTTATATTGGTACTATGACCAAAAGCTAAAACACATTATCTTTATTTGCAGCCTTTAAATGTTTAGAATAATATGACATATTTTAATGAGTAATTTAAATCTTTAGAAGGCAGTTTAATGGAACAATGAATAATAAAATTAAACGTTTAAATATATTTTTTATGCTTTAAATATGCCATAATCTGATTTTCAATGATATGGGTGACTGAAGATTTGGAAAGTGGAGAAGATTGAAACCTGCCCATTAAAGTTTGAAGATTTGCAAGTTTAACGTAAACCAATCTCTGATAATATATGTGTGTGGTAGATGATGATGCAGACCAACTGATATGCTGGATCAGCATGAAATATGTATAATGAAGTAATTTATCTTTTTCATATGTATGTGGTCGAATGTATCGGTTATATAAGATGGAGTATTTGACTAAAAGAGCTTGGAAGCCTGGGATCAAATCTTTTCTAATTACATTATACAGATAATTGTTTTATATTATTGTGAATATATATATATATATATATATGAATATATATATATATATATATATATATATATATATATATATATCAAAATACAGTACAATTTATATAAATTAGATTCTTTTAGAAGTACTTTCGACTAAAAAAAAAAGACATTTTTCAATCTGTCTGTCTTATAAAATATAGTTAGATTCAATCTAATCAGACATTTGTTGCTAATTTTGATATATAAAAAAAATTCAAAGCATGGAAAATAAAATGTCTATGAAAACATGAAATGAATTGGTAACAAATTACGAAAAACTTGATGAGGAAAAATGTTAATGAATTACTTATAAATTGTCTACAAGAGTTAATGGTAAAAGATAACTGCACTGAGAAATTTTAAATTATGATAACATACAACCTTTTATATAGCCAAAGAAAATCAAATTAAAACAATTATTAATTTGAATTTTATTGTAAGGAAAAAGAATTGTAAAATATTGATATTGAATATAATATATAAAAATAACTGATTGTCATAATTCAATTTCATGGATATACATTTAATATTTCTAAAAACCCAGTCTGATTTGCAACCAGTAAGTAAAGAAGAATATTAAAGTTTACAGTCAGGTGCAGAAATTTTTTTTACAAACCTTCCTGACAATATATATTTTTAATGATTAGTGACTGGAATGACAATGTTAAAAATAAAAATAATATATATAAAAGACATATTTTGTGGGTTCATCCATGTTAAAAAATTTAAATATTGATATATCGATGTTTCGACTTGATCACACAAGTCATCCACTGGGTGATAAAATGTAGAAGACATTTGTAGAGGTGCTACAATCCCTGATTTAAAAAAATGTTGAAGTTCCACTAATAGCAAAAATGTTAAATTAAGAATGTTTTTTTAAAAAATTATTTCCAAATAGGAGGAAGTTTGCATGTATCATCTCACTTATTGATGCAATCTGGCCTTTTAAATATCTCAATGGCTTCTCTAATTTTGAACTGGTAGAGATTATCACATCTGGATATGATCCTGGTACTAGAAAAATCAATTTTATGACATGAATATATAGTATGAAGTGAGAGTGCTAATGATGATGAGGGTTGTTTAACTGCATTAGCATGCTCATTTCTCCTAACACTGATGTGACAATTACTCATACCTATGTAAGAAGCTTTATAATTTTCACATGAGATTTGATAAACACCATGAGATTCAAGAGGGATTGAATCCTTAGGCTTGGTTATTATATTGCTGATCTTTTGATGAGTAGAAAATGCTATATCTATATTATAGCATTTTAATATATGTCCAATACTGTCCGTAGTTCCTTTTACATATGGAACACAAATCCTAATAGTCAATTTATCATCATTTTGTTTCCTATTTTGTCCATTTTGGACTTGAAATAATGCTTTTTTATAAATTTATAATTATAACTATTTGTTAACAAAACACTATTAGTATGACTTATTCTTCTTTCAGATATGACTTATCTGAAAGGTTAATTGCTCTATTTAAAAAAGTTTTGGCTACAGAAACTATCTGAGTTGGGTGATGATGAGAATGTAAATGTAAATATCTGTCCATGTGTGTGTATATATATATATATATATATACATACATGGACATATATACGCCATCTGTGGACATATATATATATATTTATATCTTCATTGTAAAATTTTCTAAATGAAATTTGTATTAATAAAATAAAAATCAAGAACTAAACAAAAGTTGATGAAGCATAAAGAAAAAAACATACCAAATATATTGATAATTATAATTAATAACACTTCCCTCTTTCCACTTTATATAATGTAAGTATAATAGTTTTTATAAATAATTTTATTTCCGTACACTAATCTTCTTCATGTTCTGAAATATGTAAATATATACAAACACACAAAAAATCTTTATATTTTATTATTTTATTTAATATTTATAGTACATTATTTTCAATTGCTATACACATTTTTATATATAATTCCTCTTAATTTTATTAATATTTCATTTCTATATAAGAATATTATAAATATTAAATAAAACAGTAAAATATAATTTTAAATTGAATAATTATAAATTATATGAGTATTTATACAAATGTAAATTAAAATATGAATAATGTATACTGAGATATATTACAATTTTTTATGCAGTCATGTATGTTTAAATATGTAGCTCTGAAGAAGACTGCTAGACATTCAAAACAGTAAGAAAATAAAATTATTTAAAATAAATATTATTGCATTGTATAATGTGAAAAAAGAAAGGTGTCATTAATATATATGTTAATAATCTATGCATAAGAATAAAAAAAAAAGTAAGAATAAATACAATTATATTATAGTGATTTGCTTAGAAGGTTTCATTACAATTAAATGATCACCAAATATATAAATTATTTTGGTTTATTCAGTTAAGCAAAGAAATTTACTTACTTTCATCACTTTAGAATCAATCCAGTAAATCTGCAATTTAGCTATCAGTTTTAAAAACCAAAATAATTTGTTCAATATGTGTCTACATATAACTTGGTTTTGATCTAAATTACATAGGTTGTAAATAATATTATAAATTTAATAACATGTATATTAAACTCTAAATAAATTGTTAGATGAATATAACTTTGGAATAAATTATTTTAGTGATAACTAAATTAATCTGGGTTCTGTAATATGCTTTGTACCAGACATTTGTATAAATAACAATACTGCCAAATGTAACATAAAGTCAAAAATATAAAAAGTTAAACAAATAAATTCAATTTAATAATTAAAATTCAGTATGTTCATAAGTCATCCAGTATAGGTTAAATTCATATACATATATTTATATGTTTTAAGACAATGATATAATTGATCATAAAATAGTCAACAGTTTTTAATCATAAAAAAGTTGAGCTATAAATAGTCATTGTTTGATTATTCTCAATTTATTGATGTCTACATTGGGAGCCAAAATTTTACTATTGTATCAAAGTGAGAGTGGGAAAAAAAGTCTACATCTCATCATTATCATCATCATCAACCATTATCAATCCACTGCAGGATGAAGGTCTCTCCAAGTTTAATCCATCTTCTCCGATCTTTAGTTTCTCTTCTCCACAACACCCCTGCACATTTTCTTATTTCATCCATCCATCTCACATGTGGTCTCTTTCTGGGTCTTTTACAATCTCTTGGAATACAGTTTAAAATTTCAATTGTCCATCTATTATCATCTCTTCTAGCAATATGTCCAGCCCAACTCTATTTCAATCTTTTAATTTTTTCAATAAGGTCAGTAACACCTGTTTCATTTAAATTCAAGATATTGCAGGAAATAATTTTACATCCAAAAACTAAACTTGCACAAGCTACAGAAGTTAGACTTTTGCTTGGCTATATTTGGGATACTCATTGCAAAAAAAAAAAAAAATCCAAAAAAACAAAGCATCAGTTTTCCCATATCAATTCTAATTTTGAAGAAATAGTATAAGTTTTTTAGATTAAAACTTTGGTTTATTTTTTCAAATATTTTATAGACTTTTTTGTTTATTTTTTTAATTATAAAAATGTCTGTGTTATATATGATATAAACAACATCTTAAAATTATTATTTGTTGAAAATCATTCAAAATACTATATTTATCAGATTATTGGTTTAAATCAGACTTTATATTACCTACCTAATTATTTAATTATGAATGTTTTATTATATATTAATCTAATGTGACTTTTTTATTTTTTTCCAGATTGAATAAATGCTAGAACGATTTAATGAAAAAAGTTTAAATTATTTTGATATCTATTGTGGCAAGTATTCCCAGAAAAGAGTAGAAATCACATAAATGAGAGCAGATTTTGACTATTTTGGTGTTTAATATTAAGTCATTGACTGTCAGTATTGCAGGAAAAATTTTCACAGAGTATGTGTAATGATAAAAATAAGTTTTGTAAAGTTTGAAAGACAAATGGGTTGAAATAAACCTTAACATTATATGTTTTGTCTTGTTAATATCATAGGTATTATTACTCAAAATATTTAAAACAAGTGAACACATTTTAATCTAGTTACAAGTCACATTCTATAGAATTACCAATATCTATTCCCATTACTTCTCACATACCAGAGCTCTTAAAAGATAGACCTTCTTTAGTAGAAGCTACACAAAATCATACCAATAAAATCAATGTTAGTAATTTTGAACTATATATATTGTAACGGGAGAAAGATCTTTGACATTCACACATACTGACCCCAGGGGCGCCACTAGTCTGAAAATAGGAACTAGACATTTATTTTAGTGTGGACAGGATATGCGAATCAAAAAGCACCGACTACACTCAGGGAGGAAGAAGATATCTTAGATATTATTTAGACAGTTGAGAAATCAAAGCACAAAGACAAACATCAGCCAAATTAAGTTTAAACAATTTATTAATTTTATTAAAAGTTGTGCAATAGAGGGAAGACATCTAGCCATGAATACAAAAATGGCTTATAGTAACATATGCATATTTACCAGAGAGTGCACAAGAGTACGACAAACATGAAGGCATAAAACACCTTGGCAGCAAAATTATCTCACTTAAAATAGAAGAAATGGTTAGGAAAATATCTTCCTGCTGGCCAGTTGTAAAATTACAAAACAAACAACAACTTTAGCTTCCTGAATCAGGGATAATGAAACAGTTACTGTCCTTCCAGAAATCAACGTACCAGCGTGAATGTCCGAGCAGTAATATTCTAATTACTGTCATTAAAATGCTGCAGGACTGCTGCGCGTAATACTACATTCAAAGTAAACGTGGTTGATCTCACCTACAAGACAGCAGCAGATATTTGATTACGATCTTATGTAATCCAGAAAGAAATAGACTATTTTCAAACAACCCGAAGAAATAACTTGACAAATAGCCAGCAAAAAGATTTTGTTGTTTGCACAAATAGCGCAAACAAAACATGTTTAAAGATTCTTTATTGTACAACTAAGGGAAGGTAAATAAATACAGATTATGAAAACTGCCAATGCGTTTTGTAATAGTTAACGGAATAATCAGGTATATATTAAACATATAAAATACAATCACCTTATACACTCCCTGATAAACGAAAATTGCAAACAAACTTGGAATCTTAAAACTAAGATTCCAAGACACACTTTAAATACTAGAAAACCAGATAATAAATAATTAAAAAAAAATACCATTTTAAAACATATTTATCATTAGATTGAGCGGAGATTTAATTAAATGCAATTTATTTACCCTGGCTAGAATAGGAAAAAGTTTAGCTTATGGTAAGGCAGAGTCCTAATGATTTGGTGACGATTGTGCACTTTTGATAATAGTTCATCTTTCAGGTCCTTTGACAGTGGCAAGATAGAGGCAGTGTTTATTTTAGAGGTTCATGGCATGACTGAAGAAAAGCTGGTAGGCATGGGTCCGTCCTTTGTTTAAATTAGCAAGACATTCTAATGATGGCAAAACTCACAGTGGTGGATCTTGACATCTTGCACACCAACGAAGTTTGTCAATAATTATTTAAGTTTTTAGTAGAAATTGAACATCCGAACAGCTACTCACAATGGTATCTCTTTGCAGGCTATAATCCAAGTGTGTCTAATAATCTCTCTCTCTCTAAAAATTTGCGGGCTATCCTTGCCTTGCTACATTTCCCGCGCAAAACTTTCATTAGTGTTCATTCTATATGCCAGGCAGGGCAAATATTAATTTCCCACTCAATCTAATTTAAGACTTCCAACCAGGGATAATTGAAACAAAAACGACAAATACAAAACCAAATCTCTGCTTTTTTTTTAGAATTGACTTTAAAATAATTACAATAAAGGCAACAGGAATATATAATTAGCAAGCTTTTTGATTAAAACAGGCGGTGAAAGTAAAGTATTTTTAAATCAATTTTATAAACAAAGTAGTGAAAGTAAACTATTCTAAATCAATTTTATAAACATTAAATAATCTATTTTAAAATATAAATGCGAAAATATAAATGTGTATGTGTTTTGAAATAATAATAAAAAAAAATTTAGCATTAGATATTTAATGAAAATGAAGTTGTTTTCCCTTTTTAATTTTAGCAATAAAACAATTGAATCGGAAATCAATCTGGCTCAACTGCCTCAATACGTGATCAAAAAAAAAAAAACTTGCTTTTTTTTTCTCTCTTATTTTAAACGTGTTAACTGCAATCAATCGCTTTATTACATCTATGATAATTTTTGCTACTTACCTATCATTATTGATCCTTTGTTCAGCAGGTCTAAGACTACGGGCATTATAGGACCCCTGAATTCCAGACTCGTCTTCCAGAAGAAAGGCATTCTGACCATATTTTTTTTTTATAGTAAAAGGTCCATCATATATCGGAAAAAAATTTTTGTATTGATGCCTAGTTGGATTGCTCACATGAGGTTTTCTGACAAAAACCCTATCTCCAGTATCGAATTGGCAAGGATTCCGGTTTTCACGCCTTATGCACAATTCAGCCATGTGCTTTAATTTTATCCTAGCCTTTTCTCTGTCCCTCTCTCCATTAGGGTTATCACGATCGATGGGTAATGGAGCTTTGATAAGTATAGGATAATCTTTTCCGAAATGCAGTCTAATGGGAGTAAACCCTGTGGACTCATTTAAAGTCCAATTAATATAATTAACAACATTCTCAGTCTGTTTTGCCCATTCTCTGCTTCTGGTTGACATACAACTGGAATAACTGGTTAAGCTCCCTCATAACCCACTCACAGGGGTTAGATTGAGGGTTGCATATGGATGTTAATACATGTTTTATATCCTGTTGCTGGAGCCAATGCTTCCACTGGTGTGATTTAAAGGGTGTTCCATGATCCGAGAGTATACATTAAGGCTTGCCGATTCTAGGAATTTGCTGCTCTTGTAATACTTTGATAGTGCTTAACTCTTTTCCTGCCTCTTACAAAGCTCCTCATCGACATCTGACGTCACTCTAACTCTGCCAGTTCTTATGCTAAAATATTCGTTTGACAGGTATTGAATAGGTTTTTAAATGTTCTGTAAGATGGTGCCCTCTTCCGAATTATTTTACAAGTAAAAAATAAAAAAAAACGCATTTAAACCTAAACAAAGAAAGAACATTAGTTGTGATTGGTTCTTAGCATGCTCTCAGCCAAAAAAGACATTCTGATTGGCTGGAAAGAACAAAGAAACCGCCTGATCAAAGAAAATGAAGAAAAACGCTGATATTTTTATTTTGAATATGATTTAAAGTATTATAAAAGAATATTTTGAGAAATTACAAATTATTTTCAGAGAGAATACTAAAAAAACAAAATTATTTTCAAAAAATCTGAAGATTTTAGTAAAAATATTTAAGATTTAGTAAAAAGAAATATTTACTTTTCTATAACGTAAAAGTCGACCTTTTTGTTTATATTATAGCTTTTATGTTGCCGAAATTGAATATTTTAGAATAAATAAATAGCAATTTATTTTTGAAAGAACTTTCGTTCTCTTCATAACCTGAAAAATTAGTAATATACTTTTTATAAATGTATCTGAGTTGAATTTAATATTATAGGCGAATATGTTTAACAATAGGCTTTGTCTTCAGTTTGTGAGTTGGCCAATTAAAAGATTTGATTTTTACCTTATACAACCAATAATATAATTAGCGATTTAAGGGTTAAAGCATCAGCCTTTCTTAATGGATAAGCTGTCACATATTTTGAAAAGACATCATACATGACAACTAAGAACCGGTATCGCCGATACACTGGTAATGGACCATAAAAGTCAATAGCTAGTAACTCATTAGGATTCTGAGCTAGAATGGGTTGTAAGACTTCCGTAAAATTTTTATTTACGGGTTTTGTTCGTGAACATGTGTGGCAACTTCTGAGAACCGATAAAATATTTGAGTACATCCCTGGCCAATAAAATAATTCTCGGTGCACATACTCAACCCTATGCGGTCCAAAATGTCCATATAGACAATGCACATATTCAATTAAACAATTCCTAATCTTTTTAGGTATGAGGGTTCTCCAGAAACCTTCTATTACAGTAACCTTGTATTGAAGGACACCGTCCTCAATATGATAAGCTCCTTCTTGTTGTTCTAACTTGGATAGGTCCATTAGTGAGGGATTCATGACTCCTTTCTTGTAGGCTACCATTGGAGCATAATCCAGATCACTTGCCTGTATTTCTGGTAGTTTCCGTAAATCCTGTTCCACGGAATCATCGATAACCGATGTAATAGCAGCGATATTTAAGTTATCCGAGTTTAGGTGATGCGGTGAAAGATCTATGGGGTGCTGACTTAAGACATCTGCCACAATCTTATCCTTGCCAGGGCAATAGACCACTCTATATTGAAATTTCTGCAAGATCAAGCTCCACCGAATGAGCCGATCATTTGTCAGGTAACTATTATTCAGAAATTCCAAACATTTATGGTCAGTAATAACAATGATGTTTGAGCCCAGCAAGAATTGTTTGAACTTTCTGAAGGCCCATACAATGGCCAGAGCCTCCTTTTCAGTAGTCATATAATTATTTTCAGCCCTTTTAGGGTACGGCTACTAAAATATAATACCTTGTGACATTTCTGCTCATCAATTTGGAATAATTCTACTCCCAATCCATGTCGGCTACTATCAGTTTGAATATAAAATGTTTGGGAAAAATCAGGGTAAGCGAGAACTACTTGTTTCACAAAATTCTTCTTGATGAGCCAAAACTCCTACTCCTGTTGTGAACCCCAAAACCACTTCTGGTCTTTTCTTAATAACTGGACTAAGGATGATGATTCTACAGCAAAATTTTCATAAAACCAGTGGTAAAAGTTGCAGAGACCTAAAAATGACCTCACCTGGCATGTGAAAGTCTGTGTTCATATACCTTATATATTATTTTACTTATAGGATATAATTTTATTAAACAAATGTTAAAAGGAATAGTTTTATTAAAGAAAAAGTATAATTTGAAATTACATTTTATAAATGTTAACAATTTAAATACTAGACAACAATAAGGTCATGAATATAAAATAATTTACAATAATTATGAGAAGTTTAATTGATGATGATAATAATAATAATAGTAATCAAAGACCAAATTGAGCCACACATACACCCATCATTATCACATCAACAGTTTTCCAAAAAAAATTTCTTTCACCAGTCAAGCAGAACCCATATTTATGACAATTTTAAGTTCAAAAATATAAAAAATACAGACCCTTTGCAGTCCAGCTTGACATACAAACAGCTTTTTATTCCATCTCAATTAACTTACTTATTCAAATGCTCACTAACACTGCCATTCCACTTACTTTGTTATAACTAATGACTAACCTACTTCTAAAGCATGAGATGCATATCACTCTTAATAGTAGAAAATTTTCATCCTTAAATCCCATGTGATCAATCTTGCAAAAGTCACCCCCAAGCTCCTTACTATTTACATTCTACATAATTATACTTTTCCAACAAATACAGAATAAAATTTATCAGAATCCAAAATTCCACATGCAAGGAATATATTCCCTTCATAGCCTACATGGATGACAATCACTGTCTTTCTCCCTTTCCGGAAACAACTGCTCATATTGAAAACCATTCTTAATAACTATGCAACAGCATGTAAATTGCACTTTAATTAAAAAAAACTGCTGCAGGGACTCTACTCAGAAATAAACCCTGTTTCCAAGTTTTCCAAGGAAAACCCATTCCATTCTTAAGATTTTTCTTTTTACAAACGTTCCATTGGTATAAGACTCACAATACAAACCAAGTTACAAGATTCTGGAATGTAAGTTACCAACTCACTTTCTAAGGCATACCTCTCAATTTACTCAAAGATACACCTGTTCAATACTCTTGATATGATAAAAATCATATACTATCTATATATTACAAATTTACAAAGATACTCATGTTTGTCATCAACTTCATCTGAAATAAATTGCTCTGGGCCACAAGACCATATCAATATTTATAAAACAATTCAACCACATGTAATGGTCTAGGCCTGCACAACATTCAGATGTACAACACACAAAAGTGATTAAGTAAATACCAGCAGTTACCAACCCATTTTAAAACATCCAGTGCTTGCTGATAGCTATTACCAACCCATTTTAAAACCTCCAGTGCTTGCTGATGTAAATCACCTCCTTCAACAACATCTCACAGATTTTATTCACTCAATTCTAGGTACCATCAACGAGTTTAGCTTCTCCCATAATTCTAAGAATACTTATTGGCAAGCATATAACCTGATTTATTCAGATTCTAGTAATAATTACTCCCTCATCCTGCTTGGGATAAATAACTGTCATCTTCACTGCCAATTTAAAAAATGTTCACTAGAATGTAAGTTTTTTGACTGCCTAATTAGGCTCAACCTGCACACACTTTGAAAATACTTTTACCTCTAGTCTCATTATCTGATCAAAAATATCAACCCATTCAGTAGGATATGCCACAAAGTGGATGAGACTCAACAGCATCTTCTTAATGACTGCCAAGCACCCAAATTCACATGGAAAATTGTGTTAAATGCATATAGGCAGCCCATTACATTCATCCATTACATAACCCTGTCCTTCCAAGGATTATACATTCATTCAGCACATGTAGCAACATTTATCCTGTTTGCTTTCTTGGGTGAATGGTGCATCATTTTATTAACACGAGGAGGCTAACATCCACATTTACCAATAAATTACAACAGCTAAGTACATGAGATAACAATGTAGCCATCTCATATATTTTTGGGGTGAACTGGGCACTTATAAGAGAGCAGTCACAACTGCAATTGGCCATAACCCCAGTAGGCAGTACTAACAACCTTTATGGACATTTCATTTGCTTCATAATACAACTAAATACATGAATAACTATGTTACATATTCTCATTACAATGGTTCAATCGTGCTGAAGGATATTTAATGCAATTAGTAAAGCTCAAAGCAAATGAATATTAATCCAAAAATTAAGGTCATTTACATTTTCTATACATTCAATAATATGTTATATAAAACATGTCATTAAAAACAATCATGCACAATTATCAATGTTCATATAACTGTACTGTAATCAGCAATGTCAAAAACTTTATATAATAACAAACAATCATTACAATTAAAATGCCTTTATAGCCCTGTCAAACCCTTGTAAAACCTATGTAACATATCTTTTGTTCAATAAAGTATATTGTTGAAACATACTACTACTAATAATAGTAACAGTAGTAATTGTAGTAGCCATGGTAGTAGTAGTAGCAGAAATAGTAGTAGTAGAGGAATTAGTAGTAGAAGTAGTAGCAATAGTACAAGCAATAGTAGAAGTGGTAGAAGTAGCAGTAGAAGTAGTAGCAGGAGTATCAGCAGCAGTAGCAGCAGCAGTAGTAATAATAGTAGATATCACCAGGTGTTGTTTTTACCAGGCCAGTTGATGGTCATTTCAGCTCTTAAAAATATTTTACTTTTAACCTTTGTGGTGTATCACATGGCAGCTTTCATTTGTGGCTTCAAGTTGCTGTAAAACTGGTAATTTTTATGTTATCTAGCGAATTTATGGTCATTTTGAAGCTAAAAACATACTGTAAGATGCTTCAATCTCTAGAATTATTTTACAAGTAAAAACTCAATAATATTTAAATTTAAAGCTATAACAATGGGAAAAGGTGGTCTTTCCAAGGTGCTGATTGGTTGTTTTTCATTTTCAACAAAAGAAAGCACTTGTCATAAATTTTGACAGGTCTAAGTTCACTGTTTTGATTTTCAAAATGAAAAAAATATATTTTAGAGTATTTTTTTTATCTTTCTTACATATTATAAATTATTTTGATAAAATATGCTGAAAATATAATTATTTTAGAAGAATAGTTAAGATTTTAGTAAAAATTCTTTATTTTTGCACAAATATAAATTTAGAAAGAAATACTTTTTAATAGGTTACAGATGTTCATTTTACATTTCCCACTGTAAAAAATTTTTCATTCACTTTCATAATCTGATAAATTATTAATTTGCTTTTTACAAACCAATATAATATTAAAAGATAAATATATTTTTACTGCTGATTCTATAAGTGTCCAATCAAAAGTGTAGAACTTTAATTCACTAGGCCAATAGGGATCTTTATTATCTAAAGGTTAATGGTTTTTTTCACAAGATTACTATATATATATATATATATCAGAAGATTTTTCACAAGATTACTATATATATATATATATATCAGAAGATAGAATTACTTCTCAAGTTTCAGGTAAGTATATCCTGGGTTAAAAATATGAATTTGAAAGCTTTGTTTTCTTAAAAAATATCTTTTCTTTAAAATGTCAAATAATCCTATTTCTCAAATTCAAAATAAAGCAAAAAAATTTTCAAAAAAGCAGTAATAGCTTTCTTACCATGAAAAAAGGCAGGAAAATTTCATACAGTAGACAGACTGTCTGTATAAACAATAAAGTAGAATTGCAAGTTGGAAAAAAAATGCACTACTTCAAAAATTACAAGAAATACCAACAGGAAGAAAATTAGCTATTCTAATATAGTTAAAAATAAATCACAAATAGAAAAAAAAAAAAATACATTAAATATAGAGAATATAGCTGCTATTAATATTGATAATGATTTAAAAACTGAAATTAATTTACTTGATAAAAATAATAAAATTTTAAAATTAATTACAAAAAACTATAATATTATATGTCAAAATTTTAATGAATCAATTCCTATCTACATATTAAAATTTTTCATCAATTCCATAATAAAAAGAACACCATTATTTCAATAGCTAATATAAATGCTAAAATCATGAAATTCCCTACAAAAGAATTTTATACTCTGCTAGCAAATGCAAATTATGGAATTTAATTTACAAAATAATACTGGACCATCCAAACAACAGATACAGCATCTCAGAATTTCACAATATTACCTAAAAGCAGATATTTGAAAAAAAAAAACATTCATATATTAAATAATAAAGTGATTTTCTATATTTATATAAACAGAACAAACATTTTAGCAGGGCATTCAAAAATAGTCACATCAATTTCACAGCATACTCAACAAATATGGAAGAATTTCAATTTTAAATATCTTCTAAAAAAAGCAACTGTACCAGTGCTTACTAACACTGCAATATTCAATCTAATTTGCAACAAAAATATCCAGACAACAGACATACCCACATTACACACAACTGAAACATCACCTCTAATTACTACATTCAAAGATATTTCACCACAATGCTTTTTTTGCAAACCAAGAACTCATTTGGTTAAAGAATGTCCAGAATGTTTTTGTAGGCAATGTGGTTTAAAAAATCATAAATTACGTCCATGCTTCAGGGCTATTATATCAGAAATCAATACAAGTATTATTCAAAAACAATCCCAAATGACTGCAAAAACATTCTCAGAAAAAAGACACAAGATTACACACTATCCATGGAAAAAATTAGAATCCATAATCTACCAACCTCCACAGAAAGTAGCCCCCTTTCAGTAACCAACATTGAGGAAATTATAAGCAAGCAATCACTATCAGACACAGAAATGGATACCAGCACACAAACTTCTAATTGTTACAGTGATAAAGATTTTATTTTAACTAAAAAAAAAAAAAAATCAATCCTAAACTTTCAAAAGGAAGAAAAACCTTTTCATTAGATAAAAATAACCAGGATCCATCTACAGTAATTGAATTTAACAACTCCAAAATAAATCAAAATGATCCATCCAACTGTCCATCCCACTTAGGAAAAAAAAACAAAATATACAGAATTATATGGAGACTCTGCTGATAGTGAGGCTTCCACACAGTATAAGACTAGGCATGACAAATATGATATAACTCAATTAACCCAAGAACAAATAACCTTGATGGCAGGAGTTAATATTTATAAAAGATCATCAAGATCATAAACATATCAAAACCTTCCCAATAGACCGAACTATTTCAAAAGAAAATATAACAAACATTACTCAAAATCCTGCAATAAAAATTAACACTCGCCTATATATCTCCCCAATTAAAATTATCATATAACTGATAGAACAAATATTCAAGAAGGACCTTCAAAATGAAACTGGATAGACAAAATACTTTTAATGAAAATAAACTTTTAATAGAAAACTTTATGAAGCTTAGACTAAGCAGGATTAATATTTCCAAACTTTATCAAAATATATAGAGAAAACTACCAACAATTTTAAGTCACAACATTTATCATTCCAAGAGTATTCTTGCTAAGAGTTCTATTAATTAATTTATTTATTTACAATTACCTACCTTTATAATCTATATAACCAACCCTGTTTAATATAAATTCCTCATAATTTATACATGCACACACTTTATATATGTTGTTCAACATCACATAAATAAATGTAAGAGGTATTAACTCCCTACAATGCCTTTTTTCAATTAGTAATTGGATTAATAAATTTTCTCACATCCTACTATTCACCAAAACTAAACATATGATCAATAGCTACACAGACCCTCAAAGATATCTAGGTAGATATATTGCTGCTGCGGGAGATGGAATATTAATACATCAGAAATCTCCCTTTCAATGTTTTTAAATTTTATTTTTTAATGAAAACATGATTATTACCACTATATACCATAATGCTCTTATAATCAAAATTGTAACTGAATTAATACTATCATTAATTAATCATATCAACTTCACCCAACCATACTTTTAGGAGACTTTAATATTTCTTATAATAATTTTGTTTTCAAATATCTGCACCTGAACAATAAAAACTTTGAGTGTTGAGGGATTTTCTCCTAAAAATTCTGTCTTTTTACACCAAAAAACTCCTCCTCCCTAATTGACTTACCTTTTATGACCATTTAGTCCTAAATGTCAATCTAGACATTGATTTCCAATACCATGCAATCCTTCAACTTAATAATATTATCAAATTACTACTAAAAGCTCCAACACTAGAGGCAGTATTATCTGAAATATACATTACTTTAGGAAAATAAACATATTATTAATAAATGCAGTTGAAGCTTGGGTTTCCTTTGTGAGCATCATTTTGTCTATCATCAATTTTTACACCAAAAAAGGTAAATCTCCTATGTCCCTAGTAAAACAATTAGACACTTTCCACCAAAAATTAAAGAGTACCCATTGTAATAAAAAATCAATTTTCTTTATCCTTACACTTAAACAACAATATATAAAAAAACACAGCTTAGATTAGAATACTATTTGTTGTCTAAAAAAAGTAAAGATATTTAAAGCATAGGGCCATAATTAGTCCAACGGCTACATCAGATGGGCTCTAGCTACACACGTAAAAAACTAATGCCATCTTCTCTTATAAACAACACCTAACTAATATCTGGAGAAAATATGCTTCCCCACATTTGTTTTTTATTTCAAAGAAAAATTACAATCTAATAAAAAAAAATTCATTACTCCTTTTCTATTTAAACACAGTGATGTCAATCATTCTATTGTAAAATGTGGAATAGATCTTAAATTAAATTCTATACCAGAAAGTACACATCTTGGACCACATGCTATCTCAAAATTTATATTGACATGTCTCAGTCACTTCACTATTCCTATAATATATAATATTCTAAATCATCTTGCCATACAAATACATATTATTAATCAAGTATACTCTGCATTCATAGTTCTTTTTCTTGAACAAAACACTATTTCCTCTCCTCTAAACAATTCATGACCCATATCCATGACACCAATTCTAATTAAAACAATTGAATCACTTTTAAAAGATAAGATACAACCTATACTTCTGACTTCAATATCACCATTCCAATTTGCCAAGAAAGGATCCTCAATATCTGAAGCAGTTATGCTTTCAAAATTATTATAGATCAGATACAAACTTTCAGAAAGGCTGGGCCTATTGCAATTAAATTAAACATCTCACCTGCCTCTGACTAGGTACTAATTGATAAATTATTACAGTTTTTTTAAAAAAACTCAAAATTCCAACCCTTCTCCTACACTTTATTGCTAACTTACTTACAAACAGACAAATTTTTCTTACATTAAATGGTAAAACACCCCCTAGCTTTAATCCTTAAAACTCAATACCTCAAGGCTCACCTCTTAGGGTACTATTTTTTATTACCCAAATTAATCATCTTTTAATGGATATTGAAAAAAGACTTTCCAGGATTCAAATCAACACCATGAATAAATGCACCAAACATATCTCCATATGGATGACATTGTTATCTTCCCCCCTTCAAAAAAGTATATTCCTCAACTAGTAACAATACTTAAAGACTACACTAAAATATAATTTACAATTTAACAAATGGACATTTTATCCTGGAACATCTTAACAAAAAATAAAAATTGACTCTTTTACAGTGAATCCTCATATTTTTCTTGGCTTCCCCATCCATCTTTCCATAAATACTATGACAGCTACAATCCAGAACATTCTTCTTACCTCAATAGAATCTACTATCAACTCTTTATCCAAACTTTATCTTTCAATTCATGCTAAAATATCTCTCATTAATATCTTAATATTTCCAAAAACAACTTATTATAGTCCAATAATAAAATACACAACTTTATTTACTAACAAAATCAATGCATTGTACACAAAACTTATACAAGAAAAAAATTATACCAATAAGCATTAAAATATACAAAAACATGCAAAATTCAATGCCATTCACTACAAAATATCACAATCTTTCATTAACAAAGGGAAATTAATGAAATTAATAGAATGAACAATTCCTACTCTGATGCCCAACAATTTATCTAAATTGCCCCTTCTGATTCACCACCATCTAGTAAATATAAGTTTTTGATAAAATACTAAATATGATATCAAAATATGTTCCTCTAACCCATGAACATTTTGCCAACAAAATCAATTATTGGCAAACTTATATTGTAAATAAAACAAAATGCAGTAACATACCTAATATCATCCTCACTTTTACAAATGAACAAATAATACAAAAGTTTAAATATTGGCATCTGGAACCAAAATATTTTGATTGCCTAATAAAATTCAATCTGGAAGCTCTACCCACTAACTCAGTCCTTGCAAAAAAAGTCTTTTGTAGATTTTGATGATTATTGTCCTCTATGACATAGAGAGGATGAAACTCTAAACTATTTTCTGATATTATGCCCTGCAAATAAACACATACTAAAATCTATAAACAAATTCCACAATTCATCTCTCACAATACTGATTGACAATATACATAGAGGTCTTTCCCCAAACATCAAAATTACCATGTCTTTACCCTCTGGTTTCTGACATGTCATTTTTGTTTCATCTCAACATTCCAGAAATACAACTCTCTTTTTCTTAATAAATTAGAAAAAATAAGAACCAGAGACTACACCCTTGCCCCTGCAGATATTTATGCAGCTACCTGGATTCTGGTTTTTATAATTCTAATGCATGATTTACTCCTTTCTTAAAATTCAATAATCAAGAATCTAAGGACCCAGGTTCGAATCCTATGCTAGAACTGTCACTGGTCAGACCAGCAACACCTGAAAAAGAGGTGAGAAAAATACCTCTCAAAACATTGTGCATATACTAGCCTGTTTGCTGTGATATTACTAACAATTGTTTGCTGTGATAATACTAATAGTTGGTGCATACACTAACCTGTTTGCTGTGATATGACTAATAGATGAATGCATTTGGAATATTTAACTAAAATACATATATTAGATGATGGAAATAGTCCAATACAAAAATACACCTAGAACACCATCATCACAAACCTTCAGAAAAACATCACACATATTAGTTTAATGATCTTGCCCTAGTTTAATGATCGTACCATAATATAATCAAAATATTACAAAGCAAATTTGAATATATTTTCTAGTACAATCATTTAAATATAATCCAATTTCAAACTCCCTCATATAAAATCACAACTAAAAACTTTTTTGATACTTCTGAATATATTCTTATCATTATTTTGTCAACACCAAGCTATTTGCTTGCTTATGCATTGATACAAATGTTATAACACAAAAGGAGAACATATTGTAGTAAAATTGTTTAGAATAAAATTTTCTATAAATACATAATAATATTGAAACAATTAGTTTTGATAGATCACTGAGAGCATGACAGGCTAATTTTACCAAATCTTATATATAAGTGGTTTGAACTCAGACTTTCACATAACTCTCAACTCTCCTTGCCATCTTATATTGCTCACCCACCTGATCACACACATGTTGAAAAGATAAAGGTGGGTCAGCAATATGAGATGACATGGAGAATTGAGAGTCATGTAAAAGTCTGAGTTTGAATTCCTTATATATTACATTATATGTGCAGGTGTGTGTAAGCCTGTGCAGTGTATTAAATTACAAATCTTATACTGTTCTAAATGATTGAAGACCAAAATGTCATAAAGAATAGACATGGTGAAAAAAAACCTATAAAAATGAGCCAAAAATACTATATATGTAATAAATTAATATTCATACATAAAACAATGATAAACTTAAATATTTAAATAAATTAAAAAAAATACTGCCAACTTTACTTATATATATATAAAAATAGAAAAGTAAGTTATAACTATATATGACATTTAAAGAAAAAAAACTTAATATTTTAAAAACTTTTTACGAAAATAATATTGAAGTATGAATTTCTATGATTTATGACAGATGATGGATGTTAGCCAGATCTCAAAGGAATTTAGTTTTTGTAGCATTTTATATCTAACTTGCCACAGATAAGTAAAATTTGTTTTTTATTATTATTATTTTTCATTTATGTTTTTTAATATTACTTTTTTTATGATTTATAAATGTAGGAAAAAGTAGCGAAGTTGATTACCTAAAAAAATATCTTACATAAAACAATATTTACAATATTATTATTTCTCTTCACAAATTCTTAACTAATGAGAACAAGTTTAGTAAATCTGAGATATCATAACAAGATATCATTTTCTTCATCATATGAATAGTAAATTTATGAGTTTTACGTTTTTTTATTATCAGTGATTCTTTAAAACCATCTGTATTATTCATCTTATATTTATTATATTACTTCTATATTATTTTTCCATATTTTTATTTTTTAAAAAATATTATTACTTACTTTTCTAATTGGAATCAGTGATATAGTTTACTATTGGCAACAGTTGATCACAATCGTTCAATAATTTAGTATCATTTCAAATTTCAAGAGAAAGCTAATTATAAACAATTCCATTTGTACATTGATGAAAACTTTATGAATAGTAAGCTCATTTATATGATTATTAAAATTCTATATTTATCTGATAACATATAACGATAATAATAATTAATATTTATTATAATAATTTTAAAAACTTACACAAAAACAAGTCAAATAACTCAAATGGGCATACACATACAAAAAGAAAGCAAAAACAAAAGAGACAACAACTCGGTAGAAGAAAATATATATTTCTGCCACTTTCTCTCATGAGTCAACCAACTCATCTATAAATACAAGGGCTACTGAACTAAAATATTGAAACAGCATAGGAACACTGATATTTATTCAAAACAAAAATTATTTTTATCTGGAAATGTATGACCTGCATTCTCATTAAGATTATGGAACAACTTGAATTGTTTTACATATTTTTAAAAAAGAACAAATCTCAACACAAAAAAATAATGCAAAATGCACAACTTATTTTAATTAAAGGCAAAAATAATTAAAAAAACAATGACTTAGAACCCCTTTAATGAATTAAAATGGAACCAGTAAAAGTACTACTAAAAATCAACTATCCTTGAAAGTGTCAGATCGGATATATATATATATATATATATATGATATATATATATATATATATATATATATATATATATATATATATATATATATATATATATATATATATATATTTCCCCCAAAAATCAATATCATGATACTTAATCTAGTAAATGCTTGGTTTTCTTTGTCAACATTATTAATTCCCTTATTCATTTTTATAAACACAATAATAAATGTTCAATCTCAATATTAAAAAAAAAAACTAGATATCATTCATTAAAAATGCCACCATGTGACCCTGATGCAGTACCTTGTATATTATATCTGAAACAAAAATATAAAAATACCCCAAAATATTAGGTAATTATCTTTCCATTAAAAAGACAAAAATATTCATAGCACAACCACACAATTGGTTCAAAGGATATATATGCTGGGTCCTTAGTTATAAAACCAACAAATTCACTCCCTCTTTCATTATTAAAAATTCATAACATAATGCTGAAGAAACTATGTAGCTACATAATTATTATCATTCTAAAAATAAATTCCAATCCATTGCACTCAAATCAATATATATTTCAGATTGTACCCATCCAGATTCTCATGCAAATTCTATTTTTTCATATATCTGAGACATTTTACCATTCATATCAATTACAATCTTCTAAATTACCTCTACATACAAATTCACAATATTGATATTATTTTTAAAATAAAATATTACTCTAGTCCATTTTAATAATTTATTACCAATCTCCATGACACCATTACTAATTAAAACTGTTGAAGGTCTAATCAAAGATAAAATTCAGTAAATTCTGCTCCCCAACATTTCTGCTTACAAATTTTCTAAAAAAAATTTCCACTACTGCTGCAGTTATGCTCTTTAGAGTAATCATTGACCAAGATAGGTAATCTAGAAAGGCTAATCCTTTTGCAATACAGCTGGACATCAAATCATCTCTTGATTCAGTTTCAATTACTAAGTTCCTGGAACTACTCAAACAATACAATATTTCTACATGCATTCTAAATATTCTTGCCAACTTCCTCTCTAATACATAAATTCATATAACTCTAAATAGTAAAACGTCAATCCTCAAGATCTCCTTTAAATGCTTTGCTTTTTATTACATATATTAATTTTCTTATTCAAATTGAAAACAATCTTCATGGTGTCCATGTACAATCCAGCAATCAATTATTAAACATATCTCTTACATGGATATTTTTATAATTATTTTTCCTTCTAAACAATATACACTGTAACTAATTCCTTTGCCTGAACAATATACTCAAAACTATTCTCTAAACTTCAATATAACTAAATCATTAACCTGGAACATTCTATCTGGGAAAACCACTACCTTCTTTTTCTCAGCATCTCTTCATAAAATTCCTTGACTAGAGATAAACTTTATTCAGAACAAATTCCTTTTATAAAAAATACCTTAAATTCTTTTTCTCATGCCTTTCTATCAATCCATTCCAAAAGATCTTTTATTAACATGCTTATTTTCCTAAAACGTACTTACTATTCCTTATTATTAAATTCACTAATATATTTACTAGGAAAACTAGCTCATTATGCACTAAACTGATCTGGAATAGGTAAAAACTTATTATCAATATAAGTTATATATAAAAAATCTTCATAGATTACTAACTATCTTTGCATTGTATTCCTGTCTTCTTTTTTCAAAGGGCATTAAATGAAATAATTAGGACCCTTGACATTTTTGACAGATACTTCACCACCCACCAAGAGTTAATCCCTAAATTACTTACTCATATCAATAATTCCTCAGACCTTTATAACTCATACAATATTTAGGAGAAAACATTTATTTCTGGGATGGCTATAACTTAGTAAATCAAAATCAGGATAAAATTATGATAAAACCCACTCTAAACTTCACAAATAAATATATTATTCAAAAATGTAAACAATATCTTGAATTAAAATATCTGTATTTTATTATTAAAGTAAATCTTAATGTACTTCTCATTAATAGCTTTGTATCTACAAGATTGGTAGTTGCCTTTTGACAATTGTACCATAAGACAGAAAAAAGCTATTCAAAAATTTTCTTCATAATTGTTTTGTGTTACAGATATATCACAATTACCCTTTCTCATTCTTCTTTTCTTTCTGTCCTTTCAATGGGATGAATAGAAAGCATTTCTCTAATGTCAGCATATCCACATTTATACTTTTCATGCTGGTTTTTGAGATTTCATATTTGCTTTAATCCTACATATTCTAAATTACTCTCTCTCTTCTATAACAAATTGAGTACAATTAAAATCAAAGACCAGACTTTAGTGCTTACTGACTTATTTGCAGATATCTGGAGCTTAGTCACATTGCCTGAACCACTATAAATTTTAGGCAAAAAATTGAAAAGGAAATTTTTGAAATAATTTAAATTATAAAATATATCAGAATCTTATGCCAAGATGGATCAATATATAATTAATTGCAAAATGGCCAGTTGCAAAGTTTGAACTAAAGCAGGTTAAATCTATTTATTAATTACTTCTAGTGAGTGAGTGATTATTTGTTGTTAATATCTATACTAATTTGAAAGAAAACTGAATAGAAATAGTATAAAAGGAACGCTTTCCAATTTATTTATTGGTAGCACCAGTTATTAAAAAAAAAGCTGCAGTGGGAAAAATTATGGAATTTAAATGTAAAAAAAAAAAAAAATTCTATTTTTTTCTATTTTTAAGCATGCAATACCCCTAAATCTTATTCAATTGTTGTATGATAAAGTAGTTTCCAAGAGAACAATACAGAAGAAGAATACAAACTCTGCACCAAAAGCTAAAAGTCATGTATATTTGTTCTTTTGTTCAAGATGTTGCATATATTTAATTTTTATTGATGAATTAGTATCCATAATCAATAATGATTTTCTGGTTATTAATTGTAATAGGATTTCAATGTAATTCAGTCATAAATAGAAATAAACTTTCTTTAAAACTTCAATTAGTATTATGAAACATTAATATTAAATATTAATATCTAGCTTATTGCTTGTTATAGAATTGTTATTTAATATCCAGCAAAATTTATATAGTATATAAAACATATTTTGAAAAAAAAAAAGAGATAATATTTGTGATGTATATCATGTGAAAAGAAACCAATAGTTCAAACATGCACTATTGATATTAATTTATTTGCACTCAAACATCAATAACTGCTTTAAAAGGATAAGTGATCTTTCAGACATGTACTATTGGTATTAATTTGTTTGCATTCACACATCAATAAGTGCTTTAATCGCAAAGGTAATTATTATCACATAATTTACATATATAGATCAGTAATACATTAATTTGTGATATAAATAATTGTTTAAAAATAGCAATATAGAATTGCAAACAACTACCAACTCTCACTATCAATTTCAGCTATTATCTGCATAAACGCAATTTGCTACCAAAATATTGTATTATGCAAATAGTAACAGTCAAAATCTTAAATAATATTTTTTTTTATAAGCTTAAAAATAAAAGTCATTATTAATGTACAAAGTTAATAAAAATTAGCTAATAATTATTGTATACACTTATTAATACTGGATAGTTGATCAGAAATTTATTAAAAAAATATGCTAGTATTGCTGTATAGTAGTTAATGTAGTTTGATATGATTTTTTCTTAACCTAAGAAAAATTAAATTGCAGGAATAAGTGGGTTGAAATATCACAATCCTCTGTTATAATCATTTTATAAAATAAAAAGTGTAAGTTAAGCTATCAAAAATGACCAAATCTAGATAAATACTATATACAATGTTGTAAAAGCTATTTTCATAGTTAATTCATAAATCAAGAATGTCTAATAATATCAATTTTACTTAATAATTAATGTCATGGCCTGTGTAATTTTGCATAGTGTTAGAGCAGTTGTCTCTAAAAGCTAGACGTTCATCAATTAATAATCATGTAAAGTTAAAAGAAATTTCACATTTTATATTCTATAGAACCCTTAGAACACAAACTACCATTTTGACTGCATACACAGCACATGGTTCATTTGTATAGAACCCTTAGAACACAATCTACCATTTTGACTGCATACACAACACATGGTTTGCTGAGCCATTAACAACTTGCTTATATTTTTTCATTAATGAAAGATATTTTTATTCACTCAATTATAATGTAAAGTACTTACGAAAAATAAAATCATGAAACTAATTTCAAAATGAAATATGAATGATTTGATAAGTGTAACAGACTTCTTTGCTATGAACATATTGAAATAATAGCATTATCAGGAAAATATTATTTAAAAAAAAAGATAATATACTAAACAAACATGTAATGAGAAAGGCATATCTAAATGAAGCTTTATTTTAAAACCTGAAACAAAATCACTATAATACAAAACTTATAAAAATTGGCTCATTCAGCTGCTTATAAGAACATGAAAGATGTAAAACTTATCTTCTTCTTAATTACCATTCTGAGAACTTTGGAACTTTAAAAATAATACAAAAAATAACTTTACTGAATATTATTCAAATAAAAAAACAGGGTTTGAGATTATGTATATATTTCTTTAATTTTTTTCAAATCATACAATACTATAGAACAAATAACTTTGGAAACATCTTATCATCAAAGATTTCAAATGTGTATTACATCATTGTTTATGATTTATGACATTAGTGATGGATTACTTTATTGTATAATAATGCAACTATTTTATATCAATTTAATATGTGTTATTCTTTATTATTTCCTTAACAAAATTAATAGTAGTATAAAGAACAAGAGATAGCCAGTCTTCTGAAATTAATAAAATTATTATAAAACAAGAATATTAAGTCTTTCAAAATAAAGTCTCCACTAATAAAATGTTCTCTTAAAAATTTTAACGCAAGTATATGAGAAATAATATGAAATCTCATTGTGGTATGTGAAGTCTGAATATAGAACTAAAATATGTAATAAAATAATATACATAATAATTGATATAATTATACAGAGTTCAAAATGTTATTTCCAAATCTTAAATAGTTTATTTTCCTATATATTTTTTATAATATGCAATAGACAATATTTTATATAATGCAATTTAACATAAAACTGATCAGGTGTTTGGTGTACATCATTGGAGAAAGTCATAGAGATGGAAATCAAAATCACTAATTATATATAAACTACTTAAAATATACTCAAATGAGTGGTGAGAAACATTTAGAACAGGATTATAGTACTGAAGACATAAAATAACATCAACAGCAGCAGCAGCAGCAGTAGTAGTAGTAGTAGTAGTAGTAGTAGTAGTAGTAGTAGTAGTAATAATAATAATAATAATAATAATAATAATAATAATAATAATAATAATAATAATAATAATAATAATAATAATAATAATAATAATAATCATCATCATCATCATCACAAAAACAACAAAGATGATAATAATGGAAAGAAAAAGAAGCAAGTATGTACACAGAAGAGTGCAAAACTGCATTTATAGCTTTCAAGCATAAACCTTTCTTTTATTACATAATATGTACTATAATGGTATAAAGTAAGAGGTGAATTTGAGGGGATGGAAAATTATGATCAACCCCACTGAATGGCTACAATCATTAATGATTGGCCCAAGAGACTATATCATCAAATATAATAAATACAGAATGAATATAGAATAAATAAATATCCAATAAATAAGAGCAGAAAATCAACATGAACAAAATTATAAGATGCATATCAACCATTACAGATTAATAATTAAATCAAAGCTCATGAGCAATCAACAAAGAACAGTCAAAAAATCAACAATCACTCTTGTGATTGAATTTGAAAATAGTTGATTATAGACAAACTAATTGTTTAACCACTGCCAAACATATAAAAGGAATACAATTCAATTATCTGAATACATGCATTTAAGTACTAATCCATCAGATTATTAAAAAAATTGAATAATACTATAAAACTAAATCATGATGATCATGACCATAGACCTGGTCATATATATCAATTCTAAACTTAAATTTCAATAAAATATAGGATGTAAGGATGGGTATTAAAGGTGATATTTTTGTGCCAACCAGGGTTATCATCTGGATATCCAAATATCAAAATAACCCCTACATAAATATAATTATTTTAAAATATTTTTATTAGGAACATTTGAAAATAATCCCTCAAACAGAAACTGTATCAAATCACACACATTGGCAATTTATGAAACAGACAGCTGGATGAATAAAGATTTAAAACTAGAACATTTTAAAACAATTATTTAATAAAGTAACTGATTAAAAATGAACAAAAATTTAAAAATTGTATAATAATATGAACATTTAAACTTTTTCATTTTATCAAAAACATATAGTTTCATGAAAATTATAATTAACCAGATGATTTCTATTTTTAACTTAATTAACCTTTTGCATTAATTGATTTATTTATTTAAATAACAGAACTTTGGAAAAACAATTTTTTCATAATCAATGATAACAATCTTTAACTTAGCTTAATTAATTCTTTGTTAAATTTTGGAAAAAAAATCAAATAAAAAACATTTCAAAATAAAATATTAAATGTAATTTAATAAAATTTAAATTACTTAAAAACATTTTTTTATAATTTTGAGGAAAAATCAATTAGAAAAAATATTTCATAAGAAAATATTGAATTAATATAATTATTCAAAATTCTCAATTATTACTTTTATTAAATATTATTTTTTAAACTATAAATGAAAATACAATGTGCATATTAAGAAAAATATATTGAACCATAGGTTTAAATTTCTTTGGAGTCCTTCTTTGCATTTATAATTTCCAATTTTTTTTCAGGCAACTTTTTTTCTTGAAAACTTGTACACAATGTATATAGTTAATTTGTCTTTTTTAGTATTCAGTATTTTAAGGTTAACAAACAGCAACATTTTATATATTTTCTTTCCAATAATATTTCTAGGCAAGGTTAACACATATAGATTTTTGTGTTCTTGGTTGGAAACAAGGTTTTAAATTATATCTTTACATTTTTCAATGAAGCAGGTTACATAGAGGTAAAGGATGTCTAGCTTTTATGTATAATTGTCACAGGGGTTTTATTGGAGACAACATATTTATAATGAAACTTATAGTATGCTAACAGCTTGGTTAAAACTTTATCTGCTGGAATAAGAATTTTGTTTTTCTTCTTTAGCACCTATGTCAGGAACTTCTTTTTCTTTCAGTCATCTTCAGAAGCTAGAGAGAGAACTGGTTGGCCTTTTCAACAACTGGGTCAGAAATATTGTCTTCTTCAACATCTGGGCCATGTGAATACAACTTACAAGTCACAGGTTTTCTGATTTATCACACTTCTTCATTTTGGAACAACCCTTGTTCTGAGCAAATACAATACTGCCTGTAACATGATAAAATTTAGTAATAATGAATTGGGTCAATTTTTACAAACACAATTCTTCAGTTATTTCTTTTCTGCAATATTAACATTGGAAAAAAAGTAAAATCTTAATCATAACATTTTTGACATTCCTTTTTAATTAAGATTTTCTTGCAAAAATGAAAACAAGATAATCAGTTAATTTATACCGATTTGATAACAATTGCCTGTTGCATTGAAGTGAGATAAACAGAAAAAAACTGTTTAATTAAATTAAAATTTAACAAAAATGTTAAAGTATTAAATATTTTTTTCTCTTCCTTTCAAAATATTTCTAAACACAACTTTGTCTCCTAAAATAGTTAAAATTAAAATTGCTAAATAAATTGCTGAAGATAAAGTTTTTTCTCTTAGTACATTTTTTAAAAATTAAAATCAATTGAAAATTAGATAAAATTGTTGAAGAGAGAGAACATAAGGAATTATTTGTTTAATTTTATAGTTTTTTCTCTCTTTTACCATTTTCAAATTATAATACATATTTAAATATTCACATATGTTTTAAAAAAATCTTTGTAAGGTTTTTATGGAAAATTGTCTAGAATTTTAATATTATCATTTGGGGAAAAACATTCAATTAAATGAACTGTTCATTATTACAAAAACATGTGGGAAAACTAAATATTATTTTCCCTTTAATTAATTAACTTTAAACTTAAGTAGCAAGCTGCCAACTATTCTTGTTAATATAGAACTTATTTTAGAGATTTTATTGTTACCTTTTCAATAGTTTGACAAATATACATTACAGTTGTTTATAATATAAAATTTATCATTCAATGTTTATTAAAAAACTTAATTTTAATTTAATTTTTAAATCAAAACATTTTTATAGGTTGTTGTTAAGTTTATACAAGAATAAAATGATTATTATTAATTTAAAAAAAGATATGTAATATATGCTGACATGATTATTATAATATAATTAATACTTTGCTATGGTTTTTGTCAAATGATGGTATAAGACAACTCAGCAGGATACAATTATAAACTTTGTTTTTAGTGTTCATTTTATTAGGTTTATATGCAGAAATTAAATACTTGAACAAATAAAAATGCTTTGCAAAAATGTCTGTATTATTTATTTTTAATTAGGGTTTTTCATAAATAAATAATTTTATCTGTGTACCCTATTCCTTCCAAGCAGCTGTGCCTGGTTCGCATTCTGGTCAACGCTTTGACATATAAAAAAAATACACTTGCAAACAAAAAAATTTCATAGTCACAATACATTTTAAGTTATTACATTATATCTTTGGAAATCCTTAAATAAATAAAAAATCGTAAATTTAATTTTAAAATGCCATAAACTTTTATGTAAATAAAGTTCATTTATATATAAATCTATCAATATTAAGATTAATGTATTATTCCATTTTTAAGCTTAATTAAAGTGCTGTGTTATATTTTAATGGTAACTTCAAAAATAAATTTCTCTGCTAGATACTCAATAATGAAATTATTTAATTTTATAATTATTTTTATTTTAAAAAATCATTTATTATTAATTTCTATGATAATATTTTTATTTCTAGAACTTTAGAAAAAATAAAATGCTTAACTTATTTTTGATATTAAAAAGACTTTTTTCACAACTCATTGACAATCAACATCTTAAGCAATAATTAACTTAATTTTTTAAAAATGAAATAATATATACATATAACAGTTTATTGTAAATATAAAATAACTATTTGTTGTTACATTTAAAGTTGGCCAAAATATTTATTCTTATTGCAGCCTTATATCTTTATATTTTTGTCACGTAAAACTTTTTCTTTTAATCTTATGCTGATTTTGTTTATTATTATCACAAACACTTTTTATTAAAACAATTTTATATTTGTGTTGAAAACTGGCAAAAAAAAAATATATTTTCATCATATAATTTATTTTAACATAATATTAAATCTAAAATTAACTTGCAAAAGTTATAAAATAAAGTGTAATTCTTATTATTAAAAAAAAAACTAAATACGAATTAAGATGATATTAATTTTAATCCCACAAACTCAATTAATGATTTTATTTTAAGGAAAAAATCAATTTATTTATCACATATATTTATTAAAAGAAAGAAAATACAGAATATTTATTAATTTTGTCTTTTTTAACATTATTATTTTTTATCATTAAAATATCAATAAATATAAAAATAAAATAAATTAATTTAATATTTGCCAGCTGTTTTACAATTATTTAAAATACAAGACTTATACAGTGTGATTATATATATATATATATATATATATATATATATATATTGAAACAGAAATGCTGTTCCTCATATAAATATTTAAAAGACCCCCCCATTCAAAAGTATCTAGCGTGATTCAGTCTGATTGGGAACGCAATAAAGCTGATTTGTTAAAAAAAATCATATTTTTAATTTTGTGATTGATGGATTTGAATAAAATGTTATATCGTCTTATTTTTTTTTATCTGTCTCAATAAAAAAAAAAAGGAAATTAATTATCCAATCATTAGAAAAAAAGCAAAAAGATACTTGAGTTAAACAGAGGCAGTATGCAAATTAAGCACGTCATCGTAAGAAAAGAACTTTTTCTTCTCTCTCGTTTTACACAGAGAGGCAGAACATATTGAATTTTTTTTTCTTTAAAAAGAAAAAAGTGCATTACTTAACTCTTTTGACACGTTAAAACATAGCTTTAACAAAACGTGAAGATGGAAAAAGAAAGCTTTACTAGAGGAATTATAATAATAATGGGGTAATTTAGCGGCTTCACTCTCTCCACGCTGTGCCATGATTTTCCATAAATGAAATAACCCGCCTTCTTTTTGAGGAAACTGGACTGCAACACTGGAAGGTAATTATGTTATAAAATATTAAAACGTCTTTATCATACGTTATAAAGTGACATTATGAAATAATTACATAGAATTTGTTTTATAAAATATTAAAACATCTTTATCATACGTTATAAAGTGAAGTTATGAAATAATTACATAGAATTTGTTTTATAAAATATTAAAATATCTTTATCATGCGTTATAAAGTGAAGTTATGAAATAATTGTACGCAAATTTATTTATAAAAATATTTGAACGTATTTACTATGTGGATTAGAAATACCTTAATTGCATATTACTTCCATCTGAGTAATGTAACAGAGTTTATGTGTATGAATATACCTTTATATTTGACTAAATTAGAAATGCTCTAATTACTAAATGATAAATGCTCCACAAGCCAAACAGAGTTTATGTGTATGAATATACCTTTATATTTGACTAAATTAGAAATGCTCTAATTACTAAATGATAAATGCTCCACAAGCCAAACAGAGTTTATGTGTATGAATATACTCTTATATTTGACTAAATTATAAATGCTTCAACTACTAAATGATAAATGCTCCACAAGCCAAACAGAGTTTATGTGTATGAATATAATTTTATATTTGACTAAATTATAAATGCTTCAACTACTAAATGATAAATGCTCCACAAGCCAAACAGAGTTTATGTGTATGAATATACTTTTATATTTGACTAAATTAGAAATGCTCTAATTATTAAATGATAAATGCTCCACAAGCCAAACAGAGTTTATGTGTATAAATATACTCTTATATTTGACTAAATTATAAATGCTTCAACTACTAAATGATAAATGCTCCACAAGCCAAACAGAGTTTATGTGTATGAATATACTTTTATATTTGACTAAATTATAGATGCTTCAATTACTAAATGATGAATGCTCCACAAGCCAAACAGAGTTTGTGTGTATGAGGATACTTTTATATCTGACTGAATTATAAATGCTTCGGTTACCAAATGATAAATGCTCCACAAACCAAGAATTGCTAAGCTTAAATGTTTACCAATCAATAATAATTCATAAAATAATGAAATGCTATATAAACCATAAGTGCTTGACTGCTTCTAAGGTTCTTATCTTAAATGAATTCAAAATGAATTATTGTATAAACCATAAATGCTTGACTGCTTCTAAGGTTCTTCTCTTAAATGAATTCAAAATGAATTATTGTATAAACCATAAATGCTTGACTGCTTCTAAGGTTCTTACCTTAAATGAATTCAAAATGAATTATTGTATAAATCATAAACGCTTGACTGCTTCTAAGGTTCTTCTCTTAAATGAACTCAAAATGAACTATTGATGAATCAGAATATTCCCAAGCTTCTTCTCATAAATGAATTCAAAAATGAACTATTGTTGAATTAGAATGTTTCCAAGCTTCTTCTCATAAATGAATTCAAAATGAACTATTGTTGAATTAGAATATTTCCAAGCTTCTTCTCATAAAGGAATTCAAAAATGAACTATTGTTGAATTAGAATGTTTCCAAGCTTCTTCTCATAAATGAATTCAAAATGAACTATTGTTGAATTAGAATGTTTCCAAGCTTCTTCTCATAAATGAATTCAAAATGAGATATTGTTGAATTAGAATATTTCCAAACTTCTTCTCATAAAGGAATTCAAAAATGAACTATTGATGAATTAGACTGTTTCCAAACTCCTTCTCATAAATGAATTTGTAAATAAACTATTGATAAAAAAAAAACTACTTCTAACTCTTTCATAAGTAAAATGAAAATGAGTTATCATGTGGATAGAAATGAACTTTGTTAGAAATTGTAAATTAATTGTTATTTAGTAAATTTTTTTTTGTTGTTACTAAAAATTAAATTGGTTATCCAGTTGTCCAATTCTGTTTTGTTCTATTGCATCACTCATCAATTATAGCACTGGTTCATGAGAATCTCTTGCTTTCTGAGCTACGTCTGACATAACTTGACCTAGGCCAGTCAGGTTGTAGTGAGACGGAACTCTAATGGTGCTTTTTGGGAAACCAAACATAGAAATATTTAGATGTTTCCAGTCTTTATGTTACTACATCCTCTGATGAGCAGGAAATATTGTTGTAGGAGGCATTAACATCTGCATTAGGAATGTCAATTGATAGTTTCTTCCTACAGCATGCTCATCAGAAAATTGTTACAACTAACGTAATAAAAGGGTTGTATGGCGGTCCGGTTACATTTGTCATCCAACTGTGAGGCTTTATCCAGCTAGCCTAACCATAGGCACCTATTACATTTGTCGTCCAACTGTGAGGCTTTATCCAGCTAGCATAACCATAGGAACCTATTATATTTGTCGTCCAACTGTGAGGCTTTATCCAGCTAGCCTAACCATGGGCACCTATTACATTGTCATCCAACTGTGAGGTTTTATCTGGCTAACCTATCTATAGGCTCTGGTTACATTTGGCGCCTTACTGTGAGGCCTTATCTGGCATAGGCCAGTTAATTTGCCACCCTACTGTGAAGCCTTATCTAACTAGCCTACTCATAGGCATAAGCAGATCATGATTCGGTGATATGAACAGTGCATATGATGTAGTGATGTAATTTGTTCAGGAAGGATAAAAAAATAAAAGTCTAAAAGAACAACACAAAAATGAATGGCATAAAGAATGAAACAGGCATTTCAAAGAAGATGGAGTAAAGTCATGGTGTGGATGGAGAGAGAAGCTTATTAAAGTTGAAATTAAAAAAATACCACTAAACTAGAATAAAATATTGATGAAAACCAGATCAAAATCAAAAAAAATGATGAATACAGAAAGCATAGAGGATCCTCCTGAGAGAAGAAGATAACAAAAAAAGAGACAAACAAAGAGAAGAAGATATCAAATGGAGAGAAGAAGATAACAAAAAAGAGATAAGCAAAGAGAAGAAGATATCAAACAGAGAGAAGAGGATAACCAAAAAAGAGATAAGCAAAGAGAGGAAGATATCAAACAGAGAATAGAAGCAAACCAAAGAATAGGAAAACAATTTATGGAAGCAATGGAAAATCAGAATGAAAAGTTCAACCAGTTGATAAAGAAAATATTTCAGTTTAAAAAATTGGATGAGGAGGAAACTTTGGAATTTCCAACCAAAGATATTTTAAAGGAATCACAAATTGAATACCCTAATACTGATGAAGTAAAATTTGAGATTGTTAAAAAGGAAGAAATTGAAATTACAAAGAGTGATCTTGAAATTGTCAGTCTACCTTCAGGAAAACTTCTGATTGTGGAATATACCTCTAAAATTGAAAATAAAGAAACAGTATATACAGAAGCTGAGAATGAAATTGTATCAAATACAGTAAAAGAGTTTCAAATGGATGAAAATAAATCTAATAAAGCAAAATTAAAATCTTCCGATCTTCAAGAAGATGAAAAACGCGAAAATGAACATAATCAAAATATAACAAAGGGACTGTCCAATATAGAAGAGAATGTTTCAGAAAAATTGTCTGATATATGCTATGAAATAGTAAAGGAGATAGAGAAAGAAACCATAAAATGGAAAGAAAAGTGTGTTAGTCCTCAGCCATATGTAAAAATTATAAACAAAAGCTTAATAAACTCAAATCAAAAATTGAGTACAGAAAAGAAATATATAAAGACAGTTATTAAAAATATAGTTGCTTACGCAGGAAAAGACACCAAAAGGGAATCTGAAAACTCAGGATTTATAAGTGTGAAAAAAATTAAGCAACAAGAAACTTTTATAAATACTAAGAAAATAATTATTATGGCAGAAGAACCATTTAAAAAGGAACTTTTATGTAAAAATGAAATACCACCATGGAAGAGGAACAGGAGAAAATTCACAGATGGTGTTCATGGTCCATATCGGAGGTGTATAATTAGAAGATCAAACAGTAATAAGGATCTCCAAAGAAAATATAGAAATGAAGAAGCAAGACACCACAGTAATGTTAAACATGATAAATTTTCAACAAAGAGACGATCCAGAAGTATGTCGCCTCATAATATAAAAGAGGACTATAGGAGAACTGATCATGATCCTGTCTCCCCAAACCAAGTTGCAGTTATAATTCAGAATAAAATAGAGATAGCTGATGGATGCATGAACTTGTGTTTTTCATGTTGGGATGGTGGATGATTGAGCGGAGCTGCTTGGATGCATTGTGTTATGATGCTCTGAAGTATATGCTCAGCACTATCCAGACCTGGATGTTGTTCTCCAAGAGTAGTCCAGCAGTGCGTATATATAGGTCTCATGGATAGGCCTTGGTCTCATGGATAGGCCAAATGATAGCCCCTAAGACTCACCGGAGCTGAGCAGGGTTGGCTGAATGCCAAATTGATTTTTTTTTCTCTGGCTCCTATTCTTGGTTGGATGATGCTTCTAGGTACAAGAGAGGTAGTGCTTAAAAATGAGATATTTTTTCATGACGTCATGAGGCGGTGTGTACTGGTAGTTTGTGTTTGGCCATCTATTTGTCCCAGCATTGGAGGCTATGGTTCATGTATTCACTTTTCCAGCTCATCTTACCCATTCATCAGCGTATCTAAAACCAGTACTGAGAAATAATGTGTATAGTATATGGAATGAAATCGTACTTCCAGGCGATTTCATCCCAAAATTTGGTGAGGGGTAATGAAACAGAAATGCTGTTCCTCATATAAATATTTAAAAGACCCCCCCCATTCAAAAGAGTCTAGCGTGATTCAGTCTGATTGGGAATGCAATAAAGCTGATTTGTTAAAAAAAATCATAATTTTAATTTTGTGATTGATGGATTTGAATAAAATGTTATATCGTCTTATTTTTTTTTATCTGTCTCAATAAAAAAAAAGGAAATTAATTATCCAATCATTAAAAAGAAAGAAAAAAGATACTTGAGTTAAACTGAGGCAGTATGCAAATTAAGCACGTCATCGTAAGAAAAGAACTTTTTCTTCTCTCTCGTTTTACACAGAGAGGCAGAGCATATTGAATTTTTTTTTCTTTAAAAAGAAAAAAAGTGCATTACTTAACTCTTTTGACACGTTAAAACATAGCTTTAACAAAATGTGAAGATGGAAAAAGAAAGCTTTACTAGAGGAATTATAATAATAATGGGGTAATTTAGCGGCTTCACTCTCTCCACGCTGTGCCATGACTTTCCATAAATGAAATAACCCGCCTTCTTTTTGAGGAAACTGGACTGCAAAACTGGAAGGTAATTATGTTATAAAATATTAAAACATCTTTATCATACGTTATAAAGTGACATTATGAAATAATTACATAGAATTTGTTTTATAAAATATTAAAACGTCTTTATCATACATTATAAAGTGACATTATAAAATAATTACATAGAATTTGTTTTATAAAATATTAAAACATCTTTATCATACATTATAAAGTGAAGTTATGAAATAACTACATAGAATTTGTTTTATAAAATATTAAAATATCTTTATCATGCGTTATAAAGTGAAGTTATGAAATAATTGTACGCAAATTTATTTATAAAAATATTTGAACGTATTTACTATGTGGATTAGAAATGCCTTAATTGCATATTACTTCCATCTGAGTAATGTAACAGAGTTTATGTGTATAAATATACCTTTATATTTGACTAAATTAGAAATGCTCTAATTACTAAATGATAAATGCTCCACAAGCCAGAGTTTATGTGTATGAATATACTCTTATATTTGACTAAATTATAAATGCTTCAACTACTAAATGATAAATGCTCCACAAGCCAAACAGAGTTTATGTGTATGAATATACCTTTATATTTGACTAAATTAGAAATGCTCTAATTACTAAATGATAAATGCTCCACAAGCCAAACAGAGTTTATGTGTATGAATATACTCTTATATTTGACTAAATTATAAATGCTTCAACTACTAAATGATAAATGCTCCACAAGCCAAACAGAGTTTATGTGTATGAATATACTTTTATATTTGACTAAATTATAAATGCTTCAACTACTAAATGATAAATGCTCCACAAGCCAAACAGAGTTTGTGTGTATGAAGATACTTTTATATCTGACTGAATTATAAATGCTTCAGTTACCAAATGATAAATGCTCCACAAACCAAGAATTGCTAAGCTTAAATGTTTACCAATCAATAATAATTCATAAAATAATGAAATGCTATATAAAACATAAGTGCTTGACTGCTTCTAAGGTTCTTATCAAAAATGAATTCAAAATGAATTATTGTATAAACTATAAATGCTTGACTGCTTCTAAGGTTCTTCTCATAAATGAATTCAAAATGAATTATTGTATAAACCATAAATGCTTGACTGCTTCTAAGGTTCTTACCTTAAATGAATTCAAAATGAATTATTGTATAAATCATAAATGCTTGACTGCTTATAAGGTTCTTCTCTTAAATGAACTCAAAATGAACTATTGATGAATCAGAATATTCCCAAGCTTCTTCTCATAAATGAATTCAAAAATGAACTATTGTTGAATTAGAATGTTTCCAAGCTTCTTCTCATAAATGAATTCAAAATGAACTATTGTTGAATTAGAATATTTCCAAGCTTCTTCTCATAAAGGAATTCAAAATGAACTATTGTTGAATTAGAATGTTTCCAAGCTTCTTCTCATAAATGAATTCAAAATGAACTATTGTTGAATTAGAATATTCCCACACTTCTTCTCATAAATGAATTAAAAATGAACTATTGTTGAATTAGAATACTTCCAAACTTCTTCTCATAAAGAAATTCAAACATGAACTATTGATGAATTAGACTGTTTCCAAACTCCTTCTCATAAATGAATTTGTAAATAAACTATTGATAAAAAAAAAACTACTTCTAACTCTTTCATAAGTAAAATGACAATGAGTTATCATGTGGATAGAAATGAACTTTGTTAGAAATTGTAAATTAATTGTTATTTAGTAAATTTTTTTTTGTTGTTACTAAAAATTAAATTGGTTATCCAGTTGTCCAATTCTGTTTTGTTCTATTGCATCACTCATCAGTTATAGCACTGGTTCATGAGAATCTCTTGCTTTCTGAGCTACGTCTGGCATAACTTGACCTAGGCCAGTCAGGTTGTAGTGAGACGGAACTCTAATGGCGCTTTTTGGGAAACCAAACATAGAAATATTTAGTTGTTTCCAGTCTCTATGGTACTACATCTTCTGATGAGCAGGAAATATTGTTGTAGGAGGCATTAACATCTGCATTAGGAATGTCAATTGATAGTTTCTTCCTACAGCATGCTCATCAGAAAATTGTTACAACTAACGTAATAAAAGGGTTGCATGGCGGTCCGGTTACAATATATATATATGAAAATTAATAAATTATGATTTATAATAGGGGTGGGCAATTATTTTGGCTCAGAGGCCACATAGGTTGGTGGAGGGCCACATTGGGAGCTACTTTGTGGAAGCGTAGGTTATTGGAGGGCTGCACCTTTTTTCATGACACAATAAACACATTGCTTTATTCCCTGTATTACCAAAGAAACATTTGTTTGTCTATTCTTCATTAAACACATGACATTCGTCACTGATTTTACATGTTTTCTGAGGGTTCATGGTCTCACTAAAGTTCTCACCAAAGTTTGAAATGTATATATTTGCTAATGCAAAGACAAAATTGGAATTAACCAGACCAACTGGAAAAGCACTGCACATCGTATCTACACTGTGCATGTGTATTGACATGGCCAGGCCATTCTATTGGAAAATACAAGACTAATCTTCAGTTGCGCACGGAAAGGAAATCTCAGTTCCAGGCAATTTTTTTAGATTGTCTTGGCAGGCCACATAAAAACTCTTAGAGGGCTGCATTTGGCCCTCAGGCCACTATTTGCCCATCCTGATCTATAATAATTATTTATTTAAATAAACAAATTAAATGTTGTATACACTAAAAATACAGGAAAAATAACTGAGCCATTTATGGTACAAGAATTTGTCACAACTTTGAGCACTGAATGTGACATATCTGGAGTAACTATAGGCTTAGAGTTTCAGAGACTGCAAAAATACCATTGCACCAAATCATGCAAGGTAAAAATAATGAATGGTTTATTGTTCAGGAATTTATAAAATGTTCAAGCCCTGGAAGTGACAGATTTGAAGCCACAATCCATGAATTCTTTTTGTGCTCCAAAATTTGTTTATCACTGTACTATACCTTGCAGGACAAAAATAATAAAGTGTTTTATTGCCTATTTTTCACAAAAAGTTAAATAATCAAAAGTGACAAATCTATAATGATAATCTATGATTTAAGCTTCAGATTCCTTCAGTTTAACATTATATTAAGCCATGAAATCATGATTTTAGCAGTAACAAAGTGCAAGACATTCACATAAGATCCTTGGGTCATACGAATTACAGAAATTTCAATGCTCAAACTTGTTATGAACATCTGAGCCATAATGTCTTTAAATTTAATATTATTTATAGATTACTTAATATTCAAGTATAAATATATTTAACTTAATATAAATGAACAGCTCAATCATCTAAAAATATTTTATTTTTATTTGTGCAATCTTCTTAGTTAAATATAACTCCTATTATTTTTTAAAAAATATGATTTTTCATTTAATGCAAATATAAATAATCATATAGTAAATTGTTTGGGAGGGTAGTCATGTAGTATTCAAGTATCAAAATAATATTGTTGGTAAGAATTTTAGTCAGGTGACTGACTATTCTATTAGCATTAAGCTAATCCATTCACTGCACTTGAGTTATATTAAAGGTTTTGTAACTTTTGAAAAAAATATCAGCTGTGCATGTTTTCAAAGTCACATCAAAAATATTAATGTTTTTTGATGATTATATGACCATAAGAATGGTTGTAGGTCTTAAAAATATTTCAAACTGTTTATTTATTTTTTAAAAATAATTTCTTACCAATAAATCTTTAAATAATCCCACTGTCTGAGACTCTGTAGAGGTGAGTGCAGATCATTTATCAGTCTGCACACCCTTCAAAAGCCAAAAGACATGAATGGATTGGGACTGCACTCAATAAAAGCATTTGCAATACAGAGAACTTACAATATAATCTTTAAACTTTACTCTGAATTCAGGACCTTCCAATGTCCACTCCCCAAATAACAAGTTCTTCCCACTGATAGACCATCTCCTCCTAGGTGCACTCCCGTCTGGTTTTAAACACAGATCTCATACATTTTTGCTCACATCATACTTTCTGTGACTATGTTCAGTACAAAAATAACCTATTGGGAAGCCTTCAACCTATCTAAAACAAATACTCAGAAGGCATACACTTACCTCTCCAGCAACATAAATAAACTGCACAAATTAGCCCATAGATTGAAATTGGCACCTAAACACACAGTCTTCCTTCTCGAAATTAACCTAAGTAGCCTCTCCACTGCTATATTTCTTAATAAAAGAGGCTTTGACATAGATACCATCTGCTGTCTCTGTCTTTACAGCCCAGTATATATTGACCATATCCTTTGCCTTTGCCCAGTCTGGCAAGGTCTAAAACAAAACTTCCTGAAACACATTAAAAATAATGATCCAGATCTAACGTCACTTCAAGGGGTTATAAATAGAGGCATTTTCACTGAAATCAGGCTTGCCACATACATAAACTTTGCCATCTGGTTGACTAGATTCAAGGTGATTTTTCAAAAATTACTATCTGATAAAATTAATAACTGCTTCCTCAACATAATTAAAAATATTCAAAAAACAGATAAGAGAGAGGCAGATCCATACCTGGCCATATTAACCTGGGAATTTACAATTGGCCTAAACAGTAACTGATCAAACCCCCCCTAAATAATTTACTTGAAAATAACTATTAAGATTTAATGAAATCCAACCATAGCTCACCATAACAGGGCTTACTAACAATGGGAATTCATTATAGACTAGATGAATTATATATTCACCTTGTATCCTCTGACTAAGTTGTCCACTATCACTCATTTGTATTCTTCTACTAACTTTTGGAGCAATCCATCTTTGTATACATAATCATGTAATCCCGCCTAGCTAATTTTTGTTGTTTCTTAAAATTATCTTGAAAGAGAATGATATGTAAATAACTGAATTTACTTTTTGAATATATGTCATAAATGGATTGCTTATTTTATTAAATTTATCGTGAGATAGCAAGTCAAAAGAGAAAAATTCTAAAACGTAAATGTAATAACAACAGAAATCAAGTATTTTTTAAATAATAATAAAAAATCTAAATACTTATTTTTAGACTATTAAATAAATCAAAATATGGATATTGGAAGAGAAATAAAAAAATAAAAATAAAAGTGTGTTAAAAAAAAAAACAGGAAAAAATATTAAACCAAGACACCTAAAGATAGTTGATGGAATAAAAAAAAATAAGTGAACCTCAAATGTTAATATTCTAATGAAAGAAATAAAGTTTTCATTAAAAATAATCACTGCATTAATTTAATTATATAGCTTATCATAACAATATCTTTTAAAGGAATTCAGACTGAGTTGTTGCAATATTAAGACCCTACAATTATAAATATCATATGATTATCCATTGGATGGTATGAATAACTATCATGATACTAAATATATTTACAATGATTAAAAAAAAACACTGTGACTACAATTATAAATTAAAAGTCATTTTTTATAGATTTTAGTATAATTTTTAGAAAATGTTTATTATGATATTATAATAATATTATGGAAAATTTGATATTTAAATAAAGTTAATTAATATTATAAATAAAGCAAAATGTGGTCATTGAAACTAAATAAAACTAATTAATTTTATTTATTATAGCCCCAGTCACCATTTATTAAACAATGAGATTGAGAAAAGTTATATTGATTAATTTAACAAACCTTAATGCTCCTAGCCTAAGGACTGAATTTATATTAAGGATAGATGTTGCTTTCAGAATATGAAAATTTCTGAACAAATCTAGAATTTTGTCATGGTACTTAACTCTACTAATTATCAAATTTTTAATGGTAAATAGATATCTGTCTTTTTAATAAAAAGGACAAACTCTGAACATAATACCTGGAAATTGTCAAACTTTTTAATGTTTTCACTTCTAATATTTTTACATGAAAAAAATATGTTGTACTCCTTGAATCAGAGTTATTTTTGAAGACAATTTTGTTTTTATTAAATCAAAGACAGGTTAAATCTATTTTTGAATAGATATCTTAAAAACAAACCTAAGCTATTATATAAGTTACTTAATTATATGAAAAATTTCTGCCTCTACTCCATATCATCATATCCTTAAATGTTTATAGATATTAATTTTGTGAATAATAAAATGCATTTTCATTGAAATAAAATAAACAACATTTATTTTTGCAAACATATTTATTATATTTCCATTATTTTCATTTTAATCAGCTTTTGCTATTCACTTTAAAATAAGTTTTAGCTTAGAAAAAATGCTATCAAGATTACTTCATAAGATGTAATTTTTTTTATGTTATATTTATTTTTATTATTTTATTACATTCACAAATGAAATGTTTTTCGATATTTATTATGTATTTTATAATTATTTAAAATTTTAGTCAGTATAGATATAAAACATGCTAGTTCCAAATACAGTCTAATTATTTATAAAACAAATTTACTTTTTATTTATATATTAAATTGAAATTTACAATTTTTCCCATGCTTTTTTAAATATTGTTTTTTTACTTGATGAATCTTTTTCAAATGCTTAAATTCACATTCATAATGTCTTCACTTATTTATTTTCATTTTAAATATTATTAGTATTTTCACCTATTTTAAAGTTTTTTAAATGCCTGGCCATGCAGATATATAAATGTAATACTAAAAAGAAATTATTCCTTAAATATATAGGCATGATTTACTATTATTTTTAAATAACTTTTATGGATCACTATTGTGAACATTATAATATTTGATATATTCTAAAAGTATACCATAATATTAAAATGCCTAAGACTTATTTATAATTTAGGTTATTAAAAATAATTGACAATTTAACATTTGGTATATGTATCTTAATGTGCATGTTGACCTGGATAAAGTATCAAAACATTAATTACTATAAAATGCTTTGAAATATTAAAAATAGACTCAGGAAATTGTCATAATGCAACAGCAATAATGAACATGTAATACTAAGAAAATTAACACAAACAATGTATGACAGAGTAATTACACATCTCTAAAACATTGTACAATGGTTTTGAAAGAAGTGTTTTTGTGGACTAAAATAGAAAACTAAGGATATAAAGATGGTTGCTTTACAAATATTTGCTTCAGAGCTACAAGGAGATAGTCTGGACATATTGATAGAAGAATAGATAATAGATTGATAATGAAAGTTTTAAAGTGGAACTTACATGTTTAAAAAGATCTATAAGGAAATCAGAAATGATACTAAAGATTAAAAAAAATATTAATCTAAGACAATGTTCATCCTAGGTATTGATAAACTTTCATAACATGGCATTAATATAAAAAATATTACAGATATTAAAACTTTTAATAATATTGCTTATTAGTAAGCATATAAAAAGGATTTCAAGATATATATTTAAAAAAACAAACAAGCAAACAAAAACTTATTCTATCATTTTAAATCACAATATTTAGATATGGAATAATTTTAATATACATATACTTATTGTGTTGATGTTATAATAAGAAATTTAAAGTACATAACATTTTATATTGTATTTTACAACATATTCTTAGAGCATAAATAGTGATTGTAACAAAAAAAAATCTAAAAATTATCATCAGAGTAGGTAATAACTTTTTGATTCATTGATAATTACTATAACTGCTTTCTAAATTTTTCTGAATGGAGGTTAAATTTAATTTAAAAATTCAGACAATATTGTAATATTTGATTAATAAATTAAAAAGTTAATAATAAATAATGAGAAAAAAAGGAGAACTTTTTTACTAAGATTATTAATTTTTTGCATTTAGAGATGGTTTCTATAAATAATATGCCAATAATTTATACTTTTTGATTAAACAGCAACTGCCTGATAACTTTATTCCAATTGATCTTTCAAGCTTTTCTATATATGCTGGCTTAAATAATTTTTTTACACTATACCAACATGTTTAATAAAGATGGCTTGTGTGACCAAGTCGAAACGTCAGTATATTAATATTAAAAGTTTTTAACACGGATGAACCCGCAAAATATGTATTTTATATATTTAACCCGTGCAAATCTTCATTTTAACATTATTAACCTCTACGGGGAGGAAATTTTTAAACAGTTTCGTATGTCTTTCTACCATTTATAACTCTGTGGATGGCTTGTGTGACCAGGTCGAAACGTCAGTATATTAATATTAAAAGTTTTTAACACGGATAAACCTGCAAAATATGTATTTTATATATTTAACCCGTGCAAATCTTCGTTTTAACACACCCACACACATATATATATATATAAATTTTAAGACCTTCTTTTCATTATATTGGTATATGAAGTTAATTTAATAACCAATCAAAAATAACATCTGGAAACAATATTTTCCTAATAACCAATCATAAAAACACAATTTTTTTGTTAAAACTGTACTGGATAGATATGCATAGCTTTTTAATTGCTTGTAATCAAACATATATCATAATGCATGCTGATAACTTCATTACTTAATATTTAAAATATTTCAAATGTGATTATAGTTTCTCTTTATCTAACTATAATCAAAATATTGGCATACTATAACTAATAATGATAATGTTTATCATAGGTTATTCTCTGGTAATTAAGCAGTTTATTGTAATATAATCATCATCATCATCATGTTCAATCATTTGATTGACAGCAGGGAAATTATTTCTAAATATAGCACAATTATTCTAATCCCTAGATTCTCTTCTCCACAACACATCAGCAAATTTACTTATTTTATCCAGCCATATCACTGGCATTTTAGCTCTATTATGCATTCATGTCATGGAATTCTTTGTAGCTCTTTACAATCTCTTTTAGCAATATGTTCAAGACAACTTCATTTCAATCTCGTTCTGCTTTCAATGATGCCAGTGATATCTATTTGTTCTCCCACTCATGTAGTTTATTTTCAATCTCTCCTTATTGTTCCTAAAATTATATTTTTTAATACTTCATTGAGTGATTTGAAATTTCTATATGACTCTTCTGTTAAGTGTCCAAGTCTCAAATCCATAAGTAAGAAATGATAAAACATCCATTAAAAATCTTTCTTTTCAAACACATAACCATTACTATTTGTACCAAAAATATTCCAACTAAGTTTGATTCTATAATCGATTTCATGCATTATGTTTCAGTCTGTGATAATAATCTCACTAAATTATTTGTAATTGTTAACTTTTTGTAATTCATGATTCATAATATTTTTTTCCTTTGAGAAAATCTGTTGAACATTATTGAGCATTATTTAAAAAAACAATCACATCACAAAAGCTACCAATGTATTAGTGACTGAACATAAAACCTGTAATATTCTGTAAATGGCTTATATTATTTCAGAAAGCTTAAGGTTTATATAAAGATTTTATCTGAAAGTCAGAAATTGGTATCTGCTAGCAGAAATGATTCTATTATATTCTTTAGTTGATAGAGAAGTAAAGTATTAAAATATATGGAGAGGCTATGTCCAATAATAATTAGAATGTGACTTTATTTCCAAAGAAAAAAAAATATTTAAGTAAAACAACACCAGAGCATAATTTTAATTGTGATCAAATACAATTTTTCTGCTAAATCAATGATTTCTGAAATCACACTTTGATCCTTGCAATTTGTTTTATTTAAAAAAAACTGAGATACAGTAATGTAAGATGATTATTATTATTATTATAATGATGATTGAGTGATTGTAAATAAATGGACATTCAGTATAGGGAAATATGTTGTCTCAATTTATTATAAATAACCACATTAATATTTTTTAAGTTTTTATTTGTAATATTAATTTGTATGTGCATACTATATACATAAGTAAAATATCTGCTTTATATATTGTATTTGTGTTGAAAAATACTGCGCATGTGCAGGACAGTATAATATACAATACATACTGCATCGTAAAGAAAGCCTATAAACAAAATGTAAATTACTATCCATTACACATGATATAAACTAGGCTTGAAGAAAAATATAATACATATAATAGCTCCCCTGTAACCCTGTTATGTTATATAAATAGATAAATAGTGAATGACCTTTATTGGCAAATAAAACAATGTATAATTCTATAACGGCACGACTTTACAAATATATAGAGAGAATAACCTTTCTTTTTTAAACAGAGTCAAGATATGTTAAAATTAAAAGTATCAAATGTTAACTTTTAAAAGTTTTCAATATGTATTTTACAAATTACTTTCTATATAAATTAAGAATAAGATTCAGTCAAATGTCAAATATGTTACAAAAGTTCAACTTTTTAAAATTCTATCTTTTGTAATAATAAAGTATCAATATTATAAGAAACCTCAAATATGTTATTAAAGTTTAAGCCATAATAGAAAGTAAAATAATAACAGCAATAACAATAATAATGATTATAAATATTTAACCAACATTTTCAAAATGCTTTCGTCATTATAACTTAATATTGCAATAATAAGAGTACTCCTACCTTCGTATTTTTCAGACGCTTATTTCTAAGGTTACAGCCTTAGTAAATTATTACTTAATATATATATCATAAAAGAAGTAATAATAAAATAAAATACTTTAAACGTACTGAAATAAATACGCTAGATATAAAGAAATAAAAATGATATTTCAATAATAAATAAATTAATAATAAAATTATATCATTCATATAAAGGATAAAAATATCTTTTAATGATAGTAAAGAAACAATAGTTCACTTTTTAATAGTAATATCAAGATAAAAAAATATTTACCACATTTGTAAGTCGGTATTGTCTAAAAAGTTATTATTATATTTTTTTAATATTGATTTAATTATAGGGTATTTGAACTCCGACTTTCAAAATCCCTTCAATTATCCATTGTATCTCATACAACCAATACACATGATCACATGTTAAAAAATAAATAACCTCCAATATACATATTTCAAGCGGAAACAGCCCTCACCAATTAGTCCAAATCATCATTTCCCACACACATATATATTCAGTGTTCAGTTTATATTAAGATAGCAAATCTTCAAACTTTAATGGATAAGCTTTAATCTATTCCACTCTCCAACTCTTCAGCTATTCCTACCAGTGAAAATCTGATGATGGAACACCCAAGTATATAAAGTAAACTCATATTCAAATATTACACAGTCACCCTGTATCCTGTCTATACCGCTTCGGTGTATTTAAATGGATATGGTCCTATACACAAAGAGTCAGATTGATTTAAAGTAAATATGGGCATGACAACAATATCAGCATTAATAAGGGATTTGGGCATTGCAGCATCAGATTATCAATTGGAAGAGTGTGTGGAGTAGATAGAAGTCTGCCCATTAAAATTTGAAGATTTTCTATTTGATTATAAACTGAGCACTGTATATATATATATATATATATATATATATATATATATATATATATATATATATATATATATATATATATATATATATATATATATGTGTGTGTGTGTGTGTGTGTGGGGGGGTGGGAAATGATCTGAACTAACTGATGAGTGTTGGTTTAGCATGAAATATATATATATCAGAGGTCATTTATTCTTTTCAGATGTATGTAGTCATGTGTATCAGTTGTAGGAGATAGAGTGGATAGTAAAACAGAGCTTAAAAATATGTGTTTAAATCCCTTACAATTACATCTAAACTCCAAATATATACAATAGACTTGGATTCAGATAATATTAATTTAGTAAACTGAATTTGATTTAAATTGAATATTTCATTAGAGCTATCAATTCTTTACAATTACAGGTTAATCAATAAAAAACACTGGATATGTTTGTTATCCACTTCATCACAATTTAAAAACATATACAGATTTTCTCAAATTTTGAAGTATTTAGGTTAAAAAAAAATTGGGTTTAATTTTTTTTTATTAAACTGTAAGTTTTTAGCTATAATCTTTTATTATATTACATTAGATTTGAATTTTGAATAGTAGGTACACTTCTCTAATTAGGAATTTTAAATTCTCAAAAAAAGTAAAAGAGACTAGAAAAGATAGTATAAAAATGGTATTGCAAAATGTATTCTAAATCCCTATGCATGGTGGATAATTTATATAAGCTGTTTAAATAGTTATTTATTCAGAAACACTAATGATAGTAAAATGGAATGGAGGATAAAAATTCTGGTTGATGTATAATTCTTCAAAATCTAAGCTTATGGCAACATATATTGTATATAATAAATTCCAATGTAAAAAGACTACATCACCATTAATGTGAAAATATAGCATAGAAGACAGTTTATATTTTATTTGTTTCTATAAAAAAGTAATTAAAGCTTAGGAGTGGCAAAATCTAATTTTCTTTCAATTAATAAAGTTTGGAGTTGCTCATAATTAAAACTGTCAGTGCCAATTTAGTTTGTGCTCATGACTATTTTGAAATCTAAAGAGCAGCCAAAACCACCAACATATCCAACCGATAAATGACATAAATATTGAATAAAAGTACTTTAATTTCATATTTTAGAAATTACAAGCTAGTAAAAGTAATATGCATTATTTTATATGAGCATATAGTATAATCTTTTACTATTTGTAAATTATAAACTTGGTTTGATCAGGCTTCTGCAACTTTTGAACGATAATTCATATCGACCAAATCATCCCCCCCCCTCTCTGCAAATTCCGGCACTTTGCGTCCTCATAATTCAAATATTTTATGAAGATAAATTAAAAAAAAAAAACATCCCTAATAAAATAAATTATATTATTTTTATTAGCTTATAATTTCTAAAATATAAATTTAAAGTATTTTTATTCAATATTTATTTTATTTATCAGTTGGATGTATCAGTGGTGGTTTTTAGATTTCAAAATGCCAATGAGTGCAAAGTAAACCAGGAGCGAATTACCCTTTAAAGGGTAAAATTTAATTGAATAGTAAATATGACTGCAAACATATTGGAAGGACAGATTATCAAAAAAAAAAAAAAGAAGTTTAAGATTTTGGATTAACTAAGAAATTCAAAATTGTTTAATATTTTATAAATCCTATTTGCAACAGTAAAAACTGATAAATACAATTTTCGGGTACTTTTATATTTGTAAATATCTAAAAAAAAAAATTATTATTATTATTATTATTATTATTATTATTATTATTATTATTATTATTATTATTATTATTATTATTATTATTATTATTATTATTATTATTATTATTTTTTTTTTTTTTTTTTTTTTTTTTTTTTTTTTTTTTTTTTTTTTTTTTTTTATTATTATTATTATTATTATTATTAGAGTTTTATTTTTTCATCTGGATCTCATTTACAATTAATTGGCTATTGTCACTCTTGTAGCAGCAATTAGACTTTATCTAAACAACAATTGTTATCATGGACACATGACAACTAGAAGATAATTAATGTTATCCAGATTAAACATTGGAACATCAACAATAATAGGCAAGTAAACATATAGAATAAAATGAAAAACTGTATTTGCACACAGACATAGTGTAATGATATAGATAGGAGGAACAGTCTAGCTCATATCTATTATACCACACAAACTTTATAAGCCAAAATTTCAATGACTAAAGAAAAAAAAAGGAATAACTTTCAATCTAATAATTCTAAATTATGAATTTATATATAATCTTAAAATTAAGTTTCACAGATAAATTAAGGAGATTTATAATACTAATTAGATATAATTCAGAAAGCAAAGGGGGATTTTATTGAATCTGGATTACATTTTGGATGAAAAAATATAATATAAATTATATATTTCAATATCTTTATGTGTTTTAATATTTGATAATATAGCCATACATTAAAATAATAAAAGAAAATCTAAATATTGTTTCAATATTCCCAGGGAAAAGTAAATAAACTAATAAATTAAGCACTAGAACATGACCCACAACCCTTGACAAGTGATGTAGACTTTTAAAAAATAAACAAAATCAATCTTTATAAATAAAAAAATACTTGATATTTTATTTGTGTTGATGTAAGAATAACAATAATAGCTATTTCATTATAAAAGCTTTCATGATAATTCATGAATATTGCATTTCATTAATAAATATCAGATCTTGATATATTTGGATAAGACTACACCATATAAATAAATAATATATTACTTTAGTTCACTAATAGTCAGATAATTGAAAATAATAACTACTAAATCTTATTATATGGTATAATTGAAAGTAGTAGGGAATCCATTTCTTCAGTGAATACTTACTATTTCTCTAACTATCTAAAAAATCTAAATATACATATTCTCCTTAAACGACATCTTCATAAATAACTAAGTAAAAATATACGCGAAAGTAATCTTTTTATTTAATGTCAAAATGTTTAAATATGATCAAAAGCATTATTACCATATCTGCATATACTTATACAATGCTTCAACTTTGTTAATACTTAAAAGAGACCCAATAAATAAACAATGCAATAATTCTAAGAGTAAGTAATTGTTAAATGCATACTTATAAAATGGTGTTCCCTAAGTCCATGGGATTTTATGTAGATTACTTTAATTCACACACACACACATAAAAACATTACATTATTTCACTTTTGAATGTATTCCCAAAGATTAAACAAATTATAATTTAAATAAGAAAAAATATTAATCCATATGCTAAAAGTAATAAATATTTGATTTATATAGTGCGCTGTTTTTATAAATTAATAATAACTGTAGCTTAGTCCATTGCACATGCGCTTTATGGATTGAGAGCTATAAAGACTTTTTAAAAGATAAAATGGAACACTATCCTTTTCACCCAAACTATATGTATAGGTAAATCTGAAGCATTTGGAACTGAGAGTTTGAAGATTTAATTGATCACTTTAAATTACTTATAATCTGATTTTTGTTGATGACACTTGCATAATTTTTACTATTTACAATACATCATTATTAAATGAAAACTTATACATGTAAATAATTGATTTATATAGCATAATGTTTTTATAAATTAATAATAACTGTAGCTTACTTCACTGCACATGTGCTTTATGGATCGAACGCTAATTATAATGAATAATCACCTTTCCAAACACAAGATAAAGACTTTTTAAAATATAGAATGGTCCAATCTATCCTTTTCACTCAAACTATATGTGTAGAGAAATCTGAAGCATTTGGAACTGAGAGCATGAAGATTTAATTGATCACTTTAAATTACTTATAATCTGATTTGCTATACATATAGTTTGGGTGAAAAGGATAGAGTAGTCCATTCTATCTTTTAAAAAGTCTATTTTTTGTTTGGAAAGTTGAGTGTTCATCATAAATAGCATTCGATCCATAAAGCACATGTGCAGTGGATCAAGCTACAGTTTTTAAAAGTAATAAAGTAATTTAATTATCTAGATACTTTTATCTATATGAGATTTCAAAATATTTTTAAACTTAACATATTTTATTACTCAACAAGTATGTGTGTATTACAGATCATATGTATAATTAAGATATCAAATTTCATACCTGTTCTATAAGTCAATTCTTTTTATTTTTAAATTGAGAATGCTCAAAAAATCAAAACACATTTAACAATGATAACGAAAGAAATGTATACACATCTAAATATTAGTTATAAACCAATTTGACCTTTCTCTTCATTTTCTGCCTTTTACTTTTATTAGAAAAAAAAATCTTAAATATTTTATACAGTCTATGTTTTATCTTTAAAATTGGAAGAATGGGCATTAAGATGGCTGACAAAATCTTGCTTGATTTATGTCAGTTTGTCCTTCAACTTATATCATCCAGCTGTAAAATGTTTGTTTTTGGAATAATTAGGAAAATCAGAAGGTGTAGGTGGTCAAGTTATGTTTATTTTCTCCAGGGATTTGCACAGATAGTTGTTTACTATAATTCATTCTTCATGTATACATTAGCATTAGTGATTTTGTGCTTGATAGAATTTGACAGATAGCAACAAGAATTTGATGAAACTGTGGAACAATTGATTTTCTTATAGAAATATCATTGATTTATCTACATTTAAAAAAAAAAGAATTTTCTCCTTTTTTAAATAATGAAAAGAATAGCAAAATTTATCAAATAAACTTTTTGTTAAATCAGATGGAAGCATAAAAAAACAACAGCTACAATAATATGTTTTCAATCCCTTCTTGGAATTCTCTTTTTTGTGTGTGACATCAGCATTCCTATAGAAATTTATATTTATCATGAGTTATATATGTTCATGAGTCACAAACTATCCAACCTTTGTTGTTAACAATAAGCCAGGTAGCTTAAATTGAATAAACTTTAAAATATATTTATAAATATAAAAATACAGATTACAAATTATTTTACTGATTTCCTTAGAAATACGGTTATACGTACTCTTACTTATCTTTATTATGAACATTATTTTTAATATCCATTTGATTTAATTCATTTACCTCTTCTTCTTTTTTAAATTTATAAACATTCCTATTTCAGATGTAAATAAAACACCAACCATGGATTAATTTAAAATAATAACAAAAATTGAATGTTTAAAAAAATGAATTATAGAATATATTAAAAATATTCATACATTTAAAATAGATATGTATAAGAGATTACAAGACATTTATCCTTTAAGAAGAAAGACAACTATAAGTTAACTAAAATGAATTTTTTCTCTTCTTGTACATCTTCTTTTTTTTTTCTTTAATGACTATCTTAAGGATGAGCTGGTTAATCCTTACAATACAACGAGTTTGATATTTATTATTACGAACATTGTTTTTCTTATTATAATATTAACCTTAAATGTAGAGCAAATCATAGCATTGTGCAGATAACACTTTCACAGTATTGTTTATATAACACTTTATATTAATTAAATACAAGCCTTCATGATTTTGATCCAGCAAAGCCATAATGCTTTAGCACTCAGAAAAAATAAGATATTATAAGCAGCTGCTTAAAATATTAATTTTCTCTTTCAAATACAAGAATCACAGACTTTATAAAAATGAAATAGGTCAGTAATAATCTTTAGTAAAAATATAGTAGTAGCATCAGTTATTAAATAAGAATTCAGACAAATTAAGAACACCTTCATATTGTAAAATGAATTAAGTGTTTTAACTACAAGTATTTTAACTACAAGTATTATTATTTATTTTTATTTTTTTGCAAAATGAAAAATATTTATTAAAAAAATTAATTTTGACAACTGATAAATAACGATATAATCAATTAGAATATAATAAAATGTTATATAAAAAAAGCTTCAGACAAATTAAATGTATCAATAAGAACATTATAGACCAAATCCATAATAAACAATACAAAGCCTGACTATATATATATATATATATATATATATATATATATATATATATATATATATATATATATATATATATATATATATATATATATATATATAATATTCTCTAGAGCTTCAATTTAAAAATCCTTCAGGTTTTTATAATAATAAGTGATTATTTTTTTTTACATTTTAATTTTTTTCGTTTACAATGCATACATTCATATATATTCTTTGATAACGTTGCTATGTATTGAAAGTCTGATTTAACATTTTTTTTTTTTTTTTAGAAGTTTATTATGTTATTTATAAATTGTCAATACACTTTTGTGGAATATAATTTTGTCTTTTATTATAATTTAAATATTGTGATGTATATATATATGTGTATGCATTAAAAATGCATATTATGGTATGATTTTCTATTATTATTCAATACAGATTGTATATGATCTTTTGCTAACTGATTGATATTACCATAGAGCAGGAATTCCCAATCATTTTGGTCCCTATACCCTCTTGGGTTTTAGTAAATTATCATATACCCCTATACATTATAATAAGTAATAAATTGCACCATAGTGTATGTCAGATATATGCCCAGGGGATAGAGATGACATGGCAATGAGCCTTGAAGGGGTCTTAATCTAGTAATTTCACGAGCTATCTTAAATCTTCAATTGACATTTTGAATTGCTTAACCTTGCAGTAAGAAAAAAATCTATGCAACCTCATTGTGTATGTGTCTATAAAGAGATCTGAAATGTTGCTGGTGTGGATGAAAGACAATACCAACCTGAAATAGCCTAGAAATATTGATAACACAACTATAATTATTTAACTGCTATTCACCATATCCTCTAAATAAACTCCCTGTATCCCATGGGAATATAGGTACCACAAGTTGGGAAACTCTTCTGTAGAGACTAAAAACAGGAACCATAAAAGAGTACTAGCTCCTTTAGAATGACCTTAAAGATTTTTTAATACTTAATATAAATAAATTGAAGAATAAACTTATATTTTGCTTTGTGCAATATTTATTTAAAGTATTTAAATGTGTAATCATTTTTATTTTAAATTTATCAAATGGTATACCAAGTATCAATTATGAAGTTACTTAAAAGGAATATTGCTTTCAATAATAAGTGTTTTAGAATCAAAATCTTGCTTTTATAACTGAAATGACTTTGTTCTAAATTTAATTTAGGATGATTATAAGAATATATGTATGTAAATGATTTTACAGATTAATAAAACAAAATAATAATCATTGATATCTCTATCTTAGTGATTTAAAAATCTCATTGTGTGTATAAAAGTGTTGAATCAAACATCATATTTCTTTATGTAAGTGAAAAAAAAATGTTTCTCATTGTGTCTCAACAGCGTGATAAGCAAGAAATATGTTAAGAGTAGTATTATTACCTTTCATTAATTCAACCAAAACATTTATTCATGAATAAATTATAATTTCTTTAACTTTAAAAAACAAAACAAAGAGCAACAACAAAAAAGCATACACATCTATATAATTGATTAACATTTGTGCATATTCTGAATTGATAAAAAATGTTAGGGAATTAGAGGCATTATGCAAATCTCAGTTAAAAATAATATTCTTACTGAATAGTTTTCATAATAACTGTTAGAATTACAAAATAAAAAAAATCAAAAGGCTTTCATATATGAATGAATTTGAGAATTGTTAAGCAAAAAGTAAATAATTTTTATTTTTATTTTGATACATATTATTTGTAAATAGGATACAAATATAATACTGTTATCAAATAATAATAATATCATGGAAGCCTCAAAGTTTAATGCAGTGATGGGGTCACAGACTTGTAAACTTAAGATCCATGAATCCTACTTAATAAACGACTATTAATCAACACATAAGAAAAAAAAAAGTATATTTTTAAAAATAATATGTATTACTAACTAGCATGCTTTTGATAGAACATGTATAATATATTCAGAGCTTAAGCTCAGGAAAGAAATAATTTATAGTTAAATCACACTTCAGTAAATCATTTCTAGTGTTCAAATGTTACATGACTTCCTGAGTCACAACAAACCATTCAATAATTTCTATTTAATATATATATATATATATATATATATTATATATATATATGTTATATAATATATATATATATATATATATATATGTTAAAACGAAGATTTGCACGGGTTAAATATATAAAATACATATTTTGCGGGTTCATCCGTGTTAAAAACTTTTAATATCAATTTACTGACGTTTCGACTTGGTCACACAAGCCATCCACAGAGTTATAAAAAGGTAGAAAGACGGTTGTAGAGGCGCTACAATCACTGGTTTGAATAAAACATTAAAAATCCCACCAATAGCAAAAATGTTAAATTTAAGAATGTTTTTTAAAGAAATCTTTCCAAATAGGAGGAAGTTTGCACGTATCATCTCGCTTATTGATACAATCTGGCCTTTTAAGTATCTCAATGGCTTCTCTGATTTTGCATTGGTAGAGATTATCACATCTGGATATGATCCTGGTACTAGAAAAATCTATTTTATGACCTGAATCTATAGTATGGAGTGAGAGTGCTGATGATGATGAGTGTTGTTTAACTGCATTAGCATGCTCATCTCTCCTAACACTGATGCGACGATTACTCATACCTATGTAAGAAGCTTTACAATTTTTACATGAGATTTGATAGACACCATGAGATTCAAGAGGGATTGAATCCTTAGGCTTGGTTATTATATTGCTGATCTTTTGATGAGCAGAAAATGCTGTATCTATATTATAGCGTTTTAATATACGTCCGATACTGTCTGTAGTTCCTTTTACATATGGAACACAAATCCTAATAGCTGACTTATCATCTTTTTGTTTCCTATTTTGTCTATTTTGGGCTTGAAATAAGGCTTTTTTTATAAATTTGTAATTATAACTATTTGCTAATAAAACACTATTAATATGATTTATTTCTTCTTTCAGATGTGTGTCATCTGAAAGGTTAATTGCTCTATTTAAAAGAGTTTTGGCTACAGAAACTATCTGAGTTGGGTGATGATGAGAATGTAAATGTAAATATCTGTCTGTGTGTGTATCCTTTCTGTAAATAGAAAAAGATAAACTATTTGGTGTTCTGGTGACTAGAACATCAAGAAAAGGGAGTTTTCCATCAGACTCTGTCTCCATTGTAAATTTAATATGAGGATGCATATTATTTAAATGTAAGAAAAAATCATCTAATGTATTTTTTCCATGTTGCCATATGACAAAAGTGTCATCTATGTATCTGAGCCAAATGAGAGGTTTTAAAGATGATGATTCTAAAGCACGAGTTTCTATATATTCCATGAATAAATCAGCTATTACTCCTGAGATAGGTGAGCCCATAGGAGTACCAAAAACTTGTCTGTAATGCTGTCCATTGTATACAAAATATGTATTTAAGAGACAATGTTTAATCAAAGCAATAATATGGTCTGGTAAATTGCAACGTTGTGAGATTATATTTAAAGCTTCATCAATTGGAATGTTTGTAAACAAAGACACGACATCAAAACTGACCAGAATGTCACTAGCATTAATTTTTAAACTTTTTAAAACAGAAATAAAATGAAGAGAGTTTTTAATATATGATTTAATAGATGGGATTGTAGGTTTAATGAAATCCGATAAGTATCTAGCTAAAATATGAGTTGGAGAACCTATTGCACTTACTATTGGACGAAGAGGGGTATCTGGTTTGTGAATTTTTGGAAGTCCATAAAATTTTGGACAGACACAAGATTTTTCACGAGGGATTATTTTATTTTTTATCTCTGTTTCAATAGGTGATTTATTAATAATAGCTTTTGTTGTTTTTTCCAAATATGTAGTATGATCTCTTTTTGATAGTTTATAAGTTTTATCACTAAGCAGATCTAAAATTTTATTATGGTAAATGTCACGATCCATTACAACTGTGGCATTACCTTTATCAGCTGGAAGTACAACAATTGATTTGTCCGATTTTATATTATTTAATGCTTGTCTTTCTTTCTTTGAAAAATTATTTTTAGGAAGCTTAGCTTTTTTAAAATATTACAAATCTCAGCTCTAGCTAAATCAGCCGATGTAGAATCAATTTTATCAAGAGCTGATTCAACATTACAGACAATTTTCTCAAAAGGTATCCGGGAAGGTGTTAAAGCAAAATTGAAACCTTTTTCTAAAACCGAAATTTCATCTGTAGAGAGGGCTTTCTTAGATAAAAGATCTAAGATCAGTCGTGTGATTTGGATACATAATGTTTGGGGATTGTGTTCTAATTAGCATTTGCAATTTTTTCTTTTGCTTTGCTGTTACCAATTCCGAATCTTTAAATGATCGAAAACTTGCAATACGATCAAAACTAGTCCACAGTAAAGGATGTATTTTATTACTAAGGAATAAACGTAAATGTAGCAATACTTTATCAATTTTGTCTAAATTTTTCCGAGTTTCTTTAATAAAAGAGTTTAAAATAATATTGCTGGTTTTCCTTAGAATTTTACTAACATTATAATTGTTCTTGTGAAACACAATTTTACAGCAAGTGGGTATAACGTTGTGATTTTTGCACGCTAACAAAAAAGATAAATTACAAAGTAACTTACATTTCTTACTCCACGTTCTTTCAAATATACGAAGCTGTTTAAAAATTTCCTCCCCGTAGAGGTTAGTAATGTTAAAACGAAGATTTGCACGGGTTAAATATATAAAATACATATTTTGCGGGTTCATCCGTGTTAAAAACTTTTAATATCAATTTACTGACGTTTCGACTTGGTCACACAAGCCATCCACAGAGTTATAAAAAGGTAGAAAGATGGTTGTAGAGGCGCTACAATCACTGGTTTGAATAAAACATTAAAAATCCCACCAATAGCAAAAATGTTAAATTTAAGAATGTTTTTTAAAGAAATCTTTCCAAATAGGAGGAAGTTTGCACGTATCATCTCGCTTATTGATACAATCTGGCCTTTTAAGTATCTCAATGGCTTCTCTGATTTTGCATTGGTAGAGATTATCACATCTGGATATGATCCTGGTACTAGAAAAATCTATTTTATGACCTGAATCTATAGTATGGAGTGAGAGTGCTGATGATGATGAGTGTTGTTTAACTGCATTAGCATGCTCATCTCTCCTAACACTGATGCGACGATTACTCATACCTATGTAAGAAGCTTTACAATTTTTACATGATATTTGATAGACACCATGAGATTCAAGAGGGATTGAATCCTTAGGCTTGGTTATTATATTGCTGATCTTTTGATGAGCAGAAAATGCTGTATCTATATTATAGCATTTTAATATACGTCCGATACTGTCTGTAGTTCCTTTTACATATAGAACACAAATCCTAATAGCTGACTTATCATCTTTTTGTTTCCTATTTTGTCTATTTTGGGCTTGAAATAAGGCTTTTTTTATAAATTTGTAATTATAACTATTTGCTAATAAAACACTATTAATATGATTTATTTCTTCTTTCAGATGTGTGTCATCTGAAAGGTTAATTGCTCTATTTAAAAGAGTTTTGGCTACAGAAACTATCTGAGTTGGGTGATGATGAGAATGGAAATGTAAATATCTGTCTGTGTGTGTATCCTTTCTGTAAATAGAAAAAGATAAACTATTTGGTGTTCTGGTGACTAGAACATCAAGAAAAGGGAGTTTTCCATCAGACTCTGTCTCCATTGTAAATTTAATATGAGGATGCATATTATTTAAATGTAAGAAAAAATCATCTAATGTATTTTTTCCATGTTGCCATATGACAAAAGTGTCATCTATGTATCTGAGCCAAATGAGAGGTTTTAAAGATGATGATTCTAAAGCACGAGTTTCTATATATTCCATGAATAAATCAGCTATTACTCCTGAGATAGGTGAGCCCATAAGAGTACCAAAAACTTGTCTGTAATGCTGTCCATTGTATACAAAATATGTATTTAAGAGACAATGTTTAATCAAAGCAATAATATGGTCTGGTAAATTGCAACGTTGTGAGATTATATTTAAAGCTTCATCAATTGGAATGTTTGTAAACAAAGATACGACATCAAAACTGACCAGAATGTCACTAGCATTAATTTTTAAACTTTTTAAAACAGAAATAAAATGAAGAGAGTTTTTAATATATGATTTAATAGATGGGATTGTAGGTTTAATGAAATCCGATAAGTATCTAGCTAAAATATGAGTTGGAGAACCTATTGCACTTACTATTGGACGAAGAGGGGTATCTGGTTTGTGAATTTTTGGAAGTTCATAAAATTTTGGACAGACACAAGATTTTTCACGAGGGATTATTTTATTTTTTATCTCTGTTTCAATAGGTGATTTATTAATAATAGCTTTTGTTGTTTTTTCCAAATATGTAGTATGATCTCTTTTTGATAGTTTATAAGTTTTATCACTAAGCAGATCTAAAATTTTATTATGGTAAATGTCACGATCCATTACAACTGTGGCATTACCTTTATCAGCTGGAAGTACAACAATTGATTTGTCCGATTTTATATTATTTAATGCCATTGAGATACTTAAAAGGCCAGATTGTATCAATAAGCGAGATGATACGTGCAAACTTCCTCCTATTTGGAAAGATTTCTTTAAAAAACATTATTAAATTTAACATTTTTGCTATTGGTGGGATTTTTAATGTTTTATTCAAACCAGTGATTGTAGCGCCTCTACAACCGTCTTTCTACCTTTTTATAACTCTGTGGATGGCTTGTGTGACCAAGTCGAAACGTCAGTAAATTGATATTAAAAGTTTTTAACACGGATGAACCCGCAAAATATGTATTTTATATATATAAACTACTAAAGACAATCCTGTACTTTTTATCATGTATTAATTTCATAGTGAATCTTCATTTAAGATGGTCTCAAAGATCTGAATTTAAGAAAAATGATAATTTGTAATAAAACATCCTCATCTAAAAATTATTCAACTTAGTAAACATTGTCTTGCATAGTTTTTTAAAAGTTATATGTGTCTATTATTGAGATTGAAAACAAAAAAATATATAACTGGTGAAGCATTTTGATAGGCAATCTTTCTTACTTTGGAAAGAACAGCTGAAGTTTTCAGTTTGTATAAGCTTGAGCTATTATTAATATTCATTTGGGAAGTATACATTATCCTGCTCTAAATTATGACAAAATTATTCATCGCATCAGTTATTACACTTCCCCCTCTTATATTCACCCCAAAAGTCATACACAAAATTAATGAAAAAATATTATTTAAAGAATTATTAATATTTTATTGAATATTTGATACATTTCTTGCGATATTCTATTTTACTATAAACTCTTTTTAATGTAACCCTATTTTTTGTTGTATTCATAAATTATTTCTTTTTTTATCATTTTTACTATTAACAAATTAATTGACACTAAAACTTCTTACCACTACAGATTCGGTCGCTTATGAAATAACATTTTAAAAATAAAATTTCATTTACTTTGATTGTTTTCAATGTTTTTTGTATATGAATAATTATTTTCTCACAGTCTATATTGGATTCCAATAAATGATTTAGAAACTGTGTACAAAATTGTTTAAACGCCTCAAAATACAGAAATAGTGGTAACTTTTAATCTATTTTTCTATTGCATTTATTAATTATTTATAATAATAATTTGTCCGATATGAAAACATTTTTTAAAGTTATATAAATAAGCCAGTTATCATTTTTATGAAATTGAACGTAATATCTACTTCGAAATTTTTTTATCCCATTAATATATATATATTTAATATATAAGAGTTCGATAATACCATCAAATAATTTAAAAACTGATACAATTAAAATATCGATTCTAGCTATATAAAATAAGAACAGTTATTTCATTAATAAATTTCGGATAATATTCTCTTATATTAAATTTAAATATTTAATAAATTCTATTAGAAATAGCTTTTTGTAATAATTATTTTTATCTTGATCAATTAAAACTGAACAATTAAATTTACCTTTTTGTAAAAGTATTTAAATTAATCAAATGATTCATGAAATGATCTAAAATTTATTTCATTGATGCATTTCTATCTGGAACTGTAAAACATAAATATTAAAAAATTCCAGATTCTAATCAGTTTTATTTCTACTTCCATTAATTTATTTCAATTTTAAATTATTTTATTTGAATTTTGATAAATCCGCAATTAACACACATGTGCTAAATATTTTTAATAAAATCATTATATATATATATGTAATAATCAACCTAATAAATTTGTTACATCTCTAGTGATTTCGTATGTATTTCAACAACCTCATATAAAATCATTTATTTTATTATTCGGATAATGGTCATAAGTTCTTATATGCATGAGAAAAAAACAAACACTTGACTTACAAAATTATATATTTTTCTAAGGTTTAGATTATATATATATATATATTGTTATTAACTATGTACAGTTTTATAAATAATAATTATAAGTAGAGACGACGATCATTAAAATAAATAACTTACCATTGAACGTGACTAAAATGTAAATAATATATATATATATTTCTCATGTGTAATAGCATCAGCCGGGAAGAAAACCCGCTAACCTGGGACAACTGCTTGTAAAGCAGCTGTTGCTGATCACTCGACCACCAATGCTTGACTATGTAAATAAAATAATTGTATCTATAAAAAGCTCTAACCCTCACTATTGGTATTACTTATTAAAAATAAAAAATTCATTGCAAAGGAAATAAATCAAATGTATTCGATATTTCAAGGATTTATGCTATCCTCTAGAAACCAATCCAATTTTTATGGTTAAAATTATTTACACAAAAGTTCACCAGACAACTGGTAAAAATATAACAGCAATAGGAATAATTTCAATAACATTTTTTCTATAGTATTTATTTAATATGATGGTAATAATCTTCCAGAATGTATATCATGTTTTATTGAGCAAAAAAGGTGAGATCACTGACATTAAAGTAGCAAAAAAAATGTATTTCTGATAAGAAATATACCTTTATAATTTTTTAATGTATTGATCGACAAGCAACGAACTAGTGCTGAATATAAATACTTTTCAACTTTCAAATAAAAGCTATAACTAAAGTGAGAGATAATTATGAAGGAAAATAAAAAAACAGTAGAATTGATCTTATAATCTAAGATTCTTTTATAAACAAAGTAAACCATTAAAAATGGCTACCAAATTTAAATCCATTGAAGAAAATAATTTATAAAAAGATATAGAAAAATGTATTTCTATTATTCCTAATTGAAAATATGTAAAAGTTATTTTACATATAAATATTTTTTTCTCTACTAATAGGTGTCTTTCATGTTATTTTTATATTAAATACAAAAAGACCATATTTCCTATGTTATAGGTGCTATTGGAATTCATATTTGTAAAATCTATAGCTGCCTTGCAAGTAGTTGTTCCAGGTTAGTGGGTTCACTTCCCGGCCGATGCTATGACACATGAGAAAAAAAAAATCTGTGAGTTTTCATTTAATATAATTGCAATATTTAGAAATCTCTATTATCAGATGCCCAATGAATTTCCTACCAGATATCATGTTTTGCAGCTTTACCTTGGTAGCTATTTAAGAATAAATATAATACTCTTTTCAGTAAATCATATATATGTCATTATTGCTTTTGTTTATAGATATAATGAGCTTTCTAATTAAATTATACATGATATAACAATGTCTCCAGTATCAAGTGGACTATTAATTAAAAAGACAATAACTGATAAAAAATTAGAGTTTTTTTTTTAATTCTTTGTTAAAAAAAATATTATTTTTTAAATTTATATTGTGGTTCTTATATTTATTCCCAAATTAATACCTATTAATCATACAAAAGAACTAAGTTTAAATCTGTTATTTTTTATATAAATCCATTTTGTAATTATTTAATATGTAAAAAACATTCATAGTTTATTATTTTTATATATATGTAATAAAAGATATAATTATTTTAAATTATTATAGTAAAGTTATTTAATAGTAGATTAAATATTTTGTGTCTATGCTTTTGCACACATAACTTTAGCAGAATCTTATATATATATATATATATATATATATATATATATATATATATATATATATATATATATATATATATATATATATATATATATATATATATATATATATATAGTACCAATATTGAAATTGGCACATACTAATTTATCTAAAAAAAAATTATTAAAATAATTTTCCGTAAAAGAAAAACTTATTTAAATGTTGAAGAGTTTATTACAGTTTATTTTCATAAAAGAGTTTGAAATAAAGGTTAGAAAATAATTGATTAAAAGGAGGGAGGGGGCGTTTTGGTTAGAAAAGATAAAACTAAGAGTTCATAAAAGTTAAAGAGTGTTATTATTATAAATTAAAAGTTAAAATATAAATCTCTTTTCATTCCAGTTTATTAGAATAAATATGTATATATGTGCGATGGTAAATAAAAATAAATGTAAGCTTGTTAAAAAGATATATAATAAATGCATGTTAAAATCATATTGAAAAACACATGAAAATAAATATTGAAATGAAATATATTTAAAAACACAGTGGTGGGCTACTAATTAAAGATATAAAAACAACATGTTTTGTCATGGCTACTACTATTTAAACAATCTTCAAAAACACATTATCAAAGGATTAGTTATTAAAGGAATTTCGACAACACCATATTGCCAAAGGATATTAAAACAAAAACACTTTGCATACATAAATAGCTAGATTTTTATCGGACATTCAGTTTCAGCCTAGTTTTCAGTGTCAGTCTTGTTTCAGTTCAGACAATAGTGCAGTTTATATTATGTATCCAGAAACAGAAATGCAGTACTGAGGAGCTTTCAAAATATACACTCTTATTTCAGCCCTTAGTCCAACAAGATTAGCAAAGCCTGCCTATGAAATAATGTCTAAATAACAGCTCAGAAATCCTCCATCAATATTCAACTGTCTCCAGAAATAATAATCATGAAGAATAATAAAACTCCTCAAGAAAATGTCCCAGCTGGCTGAAAATATTCTCACCTAAAGCAGCAATTAAAGAAAATGAAGTTCTACATCCACATTCCAAAAATCCTAGGTAAAACATTTTTGTATTCTCATTTATATACAGTAGCCACCGCCGTAATTCATAAATCATACAGAGACAAGTAATTTGAACTTTATTAGCATGCATAAAATGAACTATTGATGTGAGTGTTTGTGAATGTTAGATAATTTAAATGTCAAAGATTATTTTTGCTTTTTCATAAGATATATTATATTGTGTTAATTTAAAATGTGTGTAACAAAATACCAATATTATGTTAGTTAAAATTTATAAAGATATTTAAATTTAGTATAATTGATGCTAGTTAAAATAAATTGTCTTTACACTTAAACTTTATTTGTCGGTCAATTCTTTTTATCAATTCTTTTTATCAATCTCTTCTTACCAATTCTTTTTTCCTATATTTTATTAATGATTAAAATTAGACTGAGCTAGTTTTTGGGATCGTTTTGAGCACTGGATTATGAGCCTACTGACCAAATATGTTGTTTATTCTTCTGAATAGATAGCTGGCACCCAGAGTTTACTCCAAAACAAATAAAGTGTTTGGGTAGTAGGGGTTTGAATCTAGCAGCCAAGGTGGGCCATTGTTGATAGTTAAAGCTATCAATAATATCTCCCATTTTACTTGAACGTACTGGTTCGTTCACGTAACATTTATGAGATTATAAATGTAATATGAAAAAGTTTGAAACCAGCAAAACATATATACGTGTAAGTTAGCAATTCGGAGGAACCATCCGGTACAATATATATATATATATTTAAAAATAATGCATAAAAATATGAATGTTTGCATATGTATATATATATAATTCTAAATGTTTTATTACATTGTAAAACATATATTGTTAATGCTCTTATAGTTTTAAAATTGAGATTTTTTTTCTATGATGATGAAACTATTCGATTTCTTCTTGATAAAAGTTCCAACTGAAAATTCAGATTTTTTTTTTTTTAATTTCAGTTAAAATTACAGATTTTTTTCTCATATGTCATAGCATCAGCCAGGAAGCGATTCAGCTAACCCGGTACACCTGCTTGTAAAGCATCCGTCGCTGATCTCTCGACCACCAATGCTTGACAATTACAGATTTTATTTTTAAAAACAATCAATTATACAGAATCATTTTTTATTTTTGGTTATTGTAATTCATCAACCTAAAAACAAAAGTAACAAAAAGGACTAAAAACTACTAGAGAAAAAATTTTAACAAAAGATCAATATATAAGATGTCTTATCATTTACACTCAACCTTATTAGAAAATATTTACATTAATCATATTAATCATTTATAGATTAAAAAATATATACATAACAAAGCTTAATTAAATATATCAAAAAATAAAATAAAATGTTGCAGTTAGTAATACAGATAATGAACAAAAAATGAATAGGAACCAAATGTCAAACCTTGTAACTGACATTAAGGTTTACTTTTTTTAAAAGATGCTATTCTAAATAACAAAATAATTCAGTTTGTGTATAAAAGATATTATACACTTTTATAATTAATATTATAAAAATATAAACATAAAAAAATAGAAAAATACATATAGTGCGCATCTTTTACTAAAGCTCAAAACCAATTGAACAAATAATTATTACTTGTAAGACTAAAAAAAAAGCTTTTAATATGCATTTATATTCTTTAGTTTCATTTCAAATTATGTTTTCAATAATAAACATAATCATCCTAGTCCTTTGATTATATTGTTATTTTTTTCTATTTCTTAAATCAATCTCATTTAAAATATTTTTAATCTTTACAATGATATAAATTATGCTAACTTTGGGTTCAGATTCCCTTTTTTCTTTTCACTTTCAGTATCTTTCTTTTCAAACTTCTTTGTTACTTGTATTTCTTGAGAGATATCTCATCCAAAGTTAATATTTTATCATCCTGATTTAAAATAAATAGGTTTTAAGTTGGAATGTAATTATTTTAAAATAATATTAAACCAATAAAATGGAAAAGAAATAAAAGAAAAATGGTTTAAGCAAAATTAATTCTCATAAATATGTATAATTATGCTGTCAATAATTTTTATTTCAATTTTCTATAAAATCTCTAAACAATGCAATTTTATTAACTAAATTTATTTCACAAAATTATTGTCTGCATTTTACATTATTTTCTTGAGAGATAAATAAGTAATGTGAGAAGAAATAGTTAGTCTAATTCAGATTTTTAACATTTATTTTTGTAAAATTCAATTTTACAAATGCATAATTTTGAAAATGTTTTCCAAAGTAGTAATATAAAATATTTAATGTTGTCATGGTTATATAATGTAAATAAAGTAGTTTTTGGATTAAACCATCCCAATGTTTCAATAAAAGAGCATGCACTAGTGTCAAGGTTAAGTTTTTAAAGAAAATCATTAGATCTAAAATTGATCACAAACCTGATTTTGATAATGGTAAAACAATTTGCTAATTTGGAAAAGTATGATTTGAAAACAATGAGGGAATCTATTGAAATATTAAAAAAAACAACTGGTATAAATAAAGCAGATGAAGCAAAGAGTATTCCAGCCTTGGGGAGACCAGAGTTTATCTTTTTCTTCTAATATAAACTTGAAATCAATTAATGGTGAAATTGAAGAAAATAAACATGTGCTCAACTACTTCAGACTCAGTTTCAATCATTATCTCACATTCAATCTCATTATCACTTGAGATCTAAAGGTGTTTCTTTAAAACTTACCATTGAAAATGGTGGATGATATTTTGTCAAAACATTGGGAAGTAATACAAAATAATACATGGGTTAACCTAAATAATTACTTTATTAAAAAAAAAAAATATATATATATATATATATATATATATATATATATATATATATATATATATATATTGTAACAGACACTCCACTTTTTATCACTAACGGTGCCATTAGATTACTGTTGACCTAGAACATTTAATTTACAGTGATCAAAAAGTTAATAATGATGAATATAAATGCCACCAGCTAGACTTGGGAAGAGAAAGAGATCTTAAACATTGTTCAGATAAGTGAGGGTCAGGATGCAAAAGCAAATGTCAGCTAAAACAAATATAATTAAGAATAATTTCTAACTTTTACTAAATTCAAAAAATTTTAGTAAAAAAATATAAGTTTGATCCAAATTCCCCTACCTTATTTGTCTGAGAGTATAAGTGAATATTGTGATATATCAAATGCTTTGACAGATAATTTTGTTATCTCATATAAGGATTAAAGAAAATTATCATGATATTTCTGCCAGTCATCTATCTTCTCAATTTCCACTTTCCTTTATTAGAGATTTTAATAAAGACAAAATTGGATGGAAGTTAATAAAAAGTGTGGAGCAAACTTTCCTCAACCCGTTAAAAACAGTGGGAGAAAACAAGGATATCTTATGCTTCTTAAACACTTATAAGACCTCATGGATGGCATGGCCCTCAAGGTTACCTACATGCAAGCAAAGAGAAAAGATTATGAGTTTAGATAATATGAAATATAAGGAAACAAAATCTGTATGGCTTCCAAGAAAGACAGAACTATATAATCAATAAATTGCTAGCCAAAAGAACTATGGTTTGCAGGAAATGCAAACATAAATTAAACTAAAATAAATTCAAAGGGATGGGTGATCCAAAAAGGAAAACTATTATTATCTGCCAATGTTTTTAACAACAATTAATTGTAATAATGAAAAAACTATGATTATAAACTATTAACCCTTGTGCGGGTCACTTCTTTATTGGCCAAGTGAGGCAAAACTAAGAAACTTTTAATTGGCCAATTGACAAACTCTTTGATAGAAATATTTTCATCTTTTAATATATATTAATTTTAGTTTCATTTTCAAAAAGTATATTAATTATTTGTAATGTTAGGAAAGTAAATGAAAGCTTTTTCAAAAATATATTTTTATTTGTATTTTATAGAAATATTCAAAAGTGGAAAAATCAAAGAAAACATTACGAGCAAATTACAAGCAATGCAAATGCCATTTATATCCCTCCCAGATTTACCGTTACAAATTTTTTAAGAATTTTTTAATAAAATCTTAGCGTTTTTCTAAAAATAATTATATTTTCAGCATTTTTTAACCAAAATACATTATGATATTTAAATAAATGCCAGAAAAATATTCTAAAACATTAATCTTTGTTTGAAAATTAAATAAACAGCTCAGGACAATCTAAACTCTTGACAGGATGTCCAAATTATTGCTATCGCTGGTTTATTTTTCAATTTACAATCGTGTAAAGTATACAATTTTTTAATAAAACCTTACTACTTTTGTAAAATAACTATATTTTCAGCAGATTTTATGAAGATAATATATAATATGTATGAAAAATAATAAAAAAAACACTCTAAAACATATAGTTTCATTTTCAGTGGTGAAAAAATATTTATCGGAATCATCAACCAATAAGCATCGAGAATAGATGGCCCAACCAATCAGAACTGGCCTTCTTCTTTTGTTAAAGTTAAAACACTCCTAGTATTGATTTTTTACTTGTAAAATAATTCAACAGAGGGCAGCATCTTATGGGACTTTTTCTAAAGTTTCCAAAAAGTATAAATATGTCACTATAGCTCAAAAAATGGCCGATTTAGAGCGATCCAAAGCCTTTGACGCAACTATGCATTGAACCCCACACAAGGGTTAATTCACAATACACTCTCCGACAAAGTGATAAAATTAAAATCTTAAGCTAATTCTCTGCATTTTGTAAATTCCATAAAAATACATATAATAAAATAAAGATCTATAAATTGATTAAAATTCTAAACTTAGATAAATGAATCGATCATACATTATTTTTGTTCTTTTAGTATCAAGTGTAGAAACTTAAGCCCTGATTAAAATATAAAAATGTTCAGTTACCTTTGGGGCTTAAATTTTTCTGATTTATTCCAGCTGTGTGCACAAAATTTTAGTCCCTCAAGAGGACACTACTGTGATTTTTGATCTCTATTAATCAGGTCATAGAGTATGAAGGCAATTTCAGGATAGTTTTGAACTAGGCAATTAGAACATGTTCACGATGACACAAGTCTGAGCTCTGTGGTTCATCTTAGATCACTTAGCACTATATACTTTTAATATGGTCTTTTAAGGTGAGTAGTTTCTGCATTGTGAATGAATGGCCACTATTTTCCATATTAAGTGTATTTATTTTTTTTTTCTCTTCCCCTCAAATTGTTTCTTCAGCCATTAATAATCAGCAATAGGAAACAGCAATTCTCAGTCACATTTTTTTAATAGGCAAATCTTAATTTGCAATCCATACTTGGAAAATAGCAAATATAAGACATTAGCAGTCAGCAATTAGCAAATATAAAAATATATGAATATCTCCTATTCAAAAACACAGAGCATTTACATACTATAATTATCTCCTTCCAGATCTTAAAATCTAACCAGGGCTAGTCTTTATCTCCTTCTAGATCTTAATTAAAAGTTTTAATCAGGGCTACTTTTTATCTCTTGCTAGAACTTAATTAAAACTCTTTTAAATCATTTTTTTTACTATTTCAAAATATAATCGAGTATGTGTCTAATGACACTATGCTTATAAATAAAGATATATAAATTACAAAATTTTAAATAAAATGTTCTTTTCCATTTTAAAATCTGTATAGATATACTGATTAGTTTTGATTTTAGAAGAGATGATTTTTAAAGTGGAGAAGGTATCCAGTTCAATATATTATGCATAAAACAAAATGGATATCACAAATGCTATGTTGACTACCACAGAACTAAGATAATTGAATTCAACCTGGATTGGAATATTAATGGTAATAACAATTGGATATTATCTAATGATTCAAATTGATTATGGATCCCTATGTTTGTGTTCTTGCTAGCAAAAGGTACCAAAGAAAATATCAAATAATGGAATATCAACTGAAGTCAAATACATGCAAATTGTGGTAACAGATGCTAATAAAAACCTCTTTTTAAATTAACACTGTCAGATAAGTTTTATTTAAAAAAATGAAATAATTAAAAAAATATAGTTATCATTTATTAATTAATAATTTTCATTAGTATAACTTACATGACATTCATTATCATTTAAATAATAAGGCAAATGTTTTTATTAAGTAACAATAATAAAACTTTTATTTGTTTAAATAGTTTGTCTTTAACTCTTTTATGTCTGTATGCTTAATAATTTAAATGTATATCATATATATTAATTGCAATCTTAAAAAAAGGAGGGAAGATAAATTATAAAATATATATGATATAAGATTGCAGTTGGTAAATTAGAATTGTAATCTTTATTTTATTCACCTCAATGTGTTAATGCTTATTTAAATAAATTTATATTTTTATTATTCTAAGTTCTTTGATTTGCCTATTGCATCAATCATTATAAAATTATTTTATTACACTATTTTACAATTAAGATAAATTATTGTACATCCCATACTATAACTTATTATAAATTTTGTCTCCATTTATTGAATTGTATATTTATTGCCAAGCAAAATACTCATTCTATGGACCATGGACACTTTACAAATTTATCAGCCTATTGTAAATGTAAATTTAAACTACCATAAAACCATTTGTGAATCAACATATTTACTTATTTTTAATTATATATCTTAGTTGCCAAGGTAAAGCATTTATGAAGTATATTCAGAATGTCAGAATATTTAGGGCACAAGTGGAGTTGCCCAAATCTATTAGACACCTTCTGGCCAGTTAGCTATAATCTGTTATAATATTTTTGTTATACTCATAATTACTCTTCATGCTATTCAGTTAATAACACTTATTTAGCTTTAGATTTTGACAGTCTTTATTAGATTTCTTTTACATTTCCTCATTCAATAAGAAAATATTGTTTTTTCATGAGACAATTTTGCCTTCTTAGCATAAGTTCATAGGTTTTAGAAAATAGTTTTCTTCACATTTTGGTGCCCAATGTGTAATTCGAGTATTTATCCATGACTCATGAGAGACTTAAAGTTGTATAATAATAGGTAAATAGAATTAAAATATTTGATTAAAGATCACAATTGATATCAGCTATTTTTATATACACCAGTGTTAGATTAAACAAAGCAATGACTCAATAGATAATATTTTTTAAATTTGTAATTGTACATTGTTAAGTGTTTCAATTTAGAGTGGGTTGTCAAATTGTTTTCTAAAAAATAGAGGTGTAAAATTATGAGTTGAGAAATAGCAAAATTGTGAATATTTTATAACTAAAATTTTATAAATATGCCAGAACAGGGTGTGTAAAGACAAAGTATCAGATAATGATTCCTGAACTTCTTATATAATAATAAAAATAAGAGTTTCTGTTTGTGACTTTAAGAGCATTAGATATGTGCTATATAATAGTAAAATGCTAAAGGGATATAGGTTCATTACTAATAAATCTTATATAGTTCTCCCCATGAACTAAGTGTAAAATAAATAATGAAAAGTATCTGAAGCTAGATTATTTTATTGGAGGTATTGTACCTTACTTATTTGGAAAAATAGATCAAAACGTTAGTGCTCATTATTTGAATTTGTTGATGATAGCATAACACAAAGTCTTTTGAGCATAATCATGAAATTTACTTTATATTGTATACAATATAAGTTGAATTTAAAATAAATAAATAAATAAATTTACACCCATTAGTTTGGATGATAATATTGTAGATAGGTAAGTCAATCACTATTGAGAGGTAATGTTATTGTGGTATTTTATATTAAAAGAGTATACTGACAAGTTAATATGCATGAGGAGGGATTCAGTTGATCTGTAGGGTTCAGCATATAAAGTGTAGCAGAGAAAATAAGTTGTTAATTTCATTTGGTCTGAGATATTGTATTGTGGAGGAGAAAAGACATGTTCTTTTTTTTCTAAAATAAAGTCATAAATATAAATCTGAAATAAATTATGAAAAATGAGAAAGAATTGACTAATGGGAAATAATTAATAATGTCTCTGTCACAACAAAACTGATTAACCCTTTTCCCGCGCTCGATGAGACTCCTCGTCGACATCTAAAATCACTCTAACTCAGTTCGTTTTCATACGATAAAATTCGTTAAATACGTATTGAATTCGTTTTTAAAAGTTCTGTACGATGGTGACATCTTCCGATTTATTTTAGAAGTAAAAAATAAAAAAAAACGCATTTAAACCTAAACAAAGAAGGAACATTATTTGTGATTGGTTCTTAGCATGCTCTCAGCCGAAAAAGACATTCTGATTGGCTGGAAAGAACAAAGAAACTGCCTGATCAAAGAAAATAAAGAAAAACGCTGAGATTTTCATTTCGAATACGATTTAAATTATTATTAAATAATATTTATGGAAATTAAACATAATTTTCAGAGAGAATAATAAAAAAACAAAATTATTTTCGAAAAATATTGAAGATTTAAGTAAATATATTGAAGATGTAGTAAAAAGAAATATTTACTTTTCTATAACGTAAAAGTCGATCTTTTTGTTTACATTATAACTTTTATGTTGCCGATATAGAATATCTTAGAATAAATAAATAGCAATTTATTTTTGAAAGAACTTTCGTTTTCTTCATGACCTGAAAAATTAATTATATACTTTTTATAAACGTATCTGAGTTGAATTTAATATTATAGGCGAATATGTTTTAACAATAGGCTTTGTCTTCAGTTTGTGAGTTGGCCAATTAAAAGATTTGATTTTTACCTCATACAACCAATGATTTAATTAGCGGTTTAAGGGTTAATATGAAGCTATAATGGCAATGTTGCAGAGATTAGTGATTAAGAACAAAGATATTCATCAAAATCAAGAAGAACTTAAATAAGACTTGAGACAAAACTGAGAAAAATGTGACAATAACTATGAAGAGTTTAAACTAGACATAAAACAAGGCCCGGAAATGTCATTAGGTAAGGTAGAGAAGAGTTAATACAAATTAGAAGATATATTGAAATGTCAAGATAAAGGTAGAGTCCTAGAAATTATAATAAATGAGCAACAAGGGGGAGATGGTGCAGAATAGAGAAAAACAAGAGGTCCAAAGTTTGGAAACTCAGATAGAGTGGAATCATTTATATAATGATATTTTTTGGGATGTGATTCAATTCAAAGTAAATAACCAGGTTTCTTTCAAAAAAATTTCATCACAAGTTTAAATAGTGGTGATAGATATAAGATTTTCTCATTAGAGATTAAACATTTAAATTCTAAATGGTTTTAGCATTATGAAGTATGCAGTCAAAATATAGTTCCATAGACTGCAGACATAAGAATTTATATTGATTACTATGTAATGCCAATAATGTGTTGGATTTGTGAGATTAGTGATTTAGAAAATATATTTTATTGCAAGCCTATGACCAAATATGTTAATTGTTATGAATATAATAGTAAATACCTAATTTATGATGACTATATCCATGTGTTTATCTGGTACAAAAATCAATATTTATCAGAAATAAATGGATTGATTTTATTGATCAATAGTTATGAAACCTGTTTAAGACTATAGTCTTATTATTCAAATATCCATTTAGGATGAAATGTAAAGATGCCAATGAGTATAATTGTTTAAAGGGTATTTGTTTTGTTCACTGAAATCTGTATAAAAAGGTACGAGATACAATTTTTTATAATCATTGACTTTATTGTTATGGTGGCTTAATTTTAATTTATCACAAGTTATTCATAGAATGTTTAGTTGGTTATGATGATCTTGTGTTAATTGTCTTGAATTATTTTGTTAATATTTTATTAAGGGTGGGAATATGTGATATACACATATTGCAATTTATAGTTTCCTTGTAGTGTATAAATAAATAAATTTAAAAAAAAACAAAAGAAAACTTTTTTGTTTAAATTATTGTTGAATTATGACAATGCCTTATTACAATTAGAAGAAAGAGAATCCCATGATCATAAGCCAATATTTAAACAAGGAAAAGGCTGTGTTTTGTGTTGCTATAGTTGCAGAAATGATTTTAGCAAGAATATATATTTTTTTCTCTTGTTTAAATTTTGTGGTTATTTTATCTTACTATTATAAATACATTTTGGAATATATAACAAAGAAATGTGTGCTGTGAGTAAGACAATATAGAGGAAGGGATAATCATCTCCTTTTCATTTGGTATTTTTATGATTAAAATGAAATGGATATCACAAACATTATGTTGACTGTCATAAAACTAAGATAATTAATTTCATCTTGGATTGTAATATCAATAGGAATAACTTATGGAACTCTATGTTTGTGTTTTTGCTAAAAAAAAAAGTACAAGTACCAAGGGGAATATCATCGAATAAAGAAATACCAGCTGAAGTTATATACATCTAAATTATGGGAACTGATACTAATCAAAACCACCTTTTCAATTAATCCTGTTAGATAAGTTTCATTTAAAAAAAGAAATAGTTAAAAAAGTATAATGATAAAATTTTAATGTTAAACATTTATTAAATTTTTTTTAATAATTCCCATTAGTAATAACTTACTTGGCATTCATTATTATTTAATGATGTGGGAAATATATCTATATATTTAATAAGTAGCAATATTAAAACTTGTATTACTTTATTTAATTAATTTAGTTTTAAACCTTTCACGACTGCATGCTTTGTCATTTAAATGTATATTATATGTATTAATTGCAATCTTAAAAAAAGGAGAGAAGTAAAGTATAAAATATATGATAGGATATTAGTTGCAGTTGATAAATGAGAATTATAATCTTTATTCTATCCATTTCAATGTGTTAATGCTTATGTCAATAAATTTATATTATTATTAACCTAAGACCTTTGATTTGCCTATTGCATCAATTATGATAAAAAATATTTTATTTCACAATTTATTTTGCAATTAAGATATTGTACACCCCATGCCATACTTTATTATCAAATAATCATTACTTATTGATTTGTATATTAATTGCTAAGCAAGACACACATTCTATTGACCATTGGCACTTTACAAATTTATGAGTTAAATTGTATAGAGCCATTTGTCAATCAACATATTTAATTAGCTATTTTTATTATATAGTTTTAGTTACCTAAGTACAACATTTTGGCAGTATATTCAGAGTGACCAAATATTTAGTGCATAAGTGGAAAAAATTACTTTATTCACAATTTTATTTATTATATGTGGTTGCCCAAATGTATGAGAAACTTACAGGCCAGCTAGTCAAACTCAGTTATAATATTTTTATTATATTCATAATTAACAAAGTCTGTGTGCTATTCAGTAATTATACTTACTTTAGCTTTACATTTTGAAAGTCTTTATTAGGTTTCCTTTATATTTGGTTCATCCAACAAGTAAATATTGTTATTTATGAAACAATGTTACCTCCTTACTAGTGTTCATAGATTTTAGAGAAGAGTTTCTTTCACAACATAAATATATATATATATATATATATATATATATATATATATATATATGTTGATATGAAGATTTTCACAGGTTGCATATATAAAAGACATATTTTGTGGGTTCATCCATGTTAAAAAATTTAAATATTGATATATCGACATTTCAACTTGATCTCACAAGTCATCCACTGGATGATAAAAGGTAGAAAGATGGTTGTAAAGGCTATACAATCACTGATTTGAAAAAAACCTTAATGTTCCCCCAATAGCAAAAATGTTAAGAATGATTTAAAAAAAATATTTCCAAATAGGAAGTTTGCATGTATAATCTCGCTTATCGATACAGTCTGTCCTTTTAAGTATCTCAATGGCTTCTGGATATGATCCTGGTACTAAAATCAATTTTATGACCCGAATCTATAGTATAGAGTGAGAGTGCTGATTAACTGCATTAGCATGCTCATCTCTCCTAATCCTGATGCAAAATGATTACTAATACCTATGTAAGAAGCTTTACAATTTTCACATGAGATTTGATAAACTTCATGAGATTTAAGAGGTATTGAATCCTCAGGCTTGGTTATTATATTGCTGATCTTTTGATGAGTAAAAAATGCTGCATCTATATTATAGGGTTTTAATATATATCCAATACTGTCTGTAGTTCTTTTTACATATGGAACACAAATCCTAATAGCTGATTTATTTATAATTATAAATTTATATAAAAAAAGCCTTATTGCAAGCCCAAAATGGGCAAAATAGGAAACAAAAAGATGATAAATCAGCTATTAGGATTTGTGTTTCACATGCAAAAAGGAACTACAGACAGTATTGGACATATATTAAAACCCTATAATATAAATACAACATTTTCTGCTCATCAAAAGATCAGCAATATAATAACCATGCCTGAGGATTCAATCCCTCCTGTATCTCATTGTGTTTATCAAATCTCATGTGAAAATTGTAAAGCTTCTTACATAGGTATGAGTAATCATTGCGTCAGTGTTAGGAGAGATGAGCATGCTAATGCAAAAATACAACACTCATCATCATCAGCACTCTCACTCCATACTATAGATTCAGGTCATAAAATTGATTTTTTTAGTACCAGAATCATATCCAGATGTGATAATCTCTAGCAATGCTAAATTGGAGAAGCTACTGAGATACTTAAAAGACCAGATTGTATCAATAAGCAAGATGGGACATGCAAACTTCCTTCTATTTGGAAATATTTTTTTTTTAAAGTATTCTTAATTTAACATTTTTGCTATTGGTGGAACTTTAGCCTCTACAACCGTCTTTCTACCTTTTATCACCCAGTGGATGACTTGTACAATCAAGTCGAAACGTCAGTATATCAATATTTAAATATTTTAACACGGATGAACCTGCAAAATATGTCTTATATATATATAAGGATTAAAAATTTATTGATAATATTATCACTTTGTTTAAAATAATATATATAGTTATTGATTTTAAATAACATTGTAGAAAACTTCAATAAAACCTTTAAGAAGAGATAATAAATAATGAATAGATATTTATTTTTAAAAAGATTGAATAAAATATTAAATTAGATAAAAATTATCACAAAATTTAATCTTGTTACCAACAAGTATAAAAAATTTATTAAAGAATTAAAAAATAATGTAACACATAAATTAACCATATAAATAAATGGAATCAACTGATATGAAGAAAAGAAAATATATAAAAACATGGGTTAACACAATTAGTTCCACAAATGTTATTTACAGTCCATGAAGAAGTTTATAATAAAAAATGTTAATTATAATAATATAATCTTACTACACACATACCACATAATTTAAAAAGAAAAGAAAGAATGAAGCTCTGGCAAAATAGAAGCAACAAGTTTATTAGTCTATAAAGAACATAAAGAATTACATCACGTGTACTACATAAACAATAATAATGCACCAAACATTGATGTAATATGTAAACTGAGAAATATTCCTCAAATACACGATATAAAATTATGCTTTTTTAAATGCAAATAATGTAATAACTATTTGTAATATTATAATTAATTATTAGAAATGCCAATTTAAATCTTTATAATTAGTAATATTAAGCAATTTTTTTAAAAATAATCTAAAACATGAAATACTACTATAATTTCTGTTATTTGTAACACAATTCAATTATATGATACATTTCTAAACAGTCATATGATGTTTAAGTACTCTAGTGACATATTGAAAATTTAATAGTTCCATACAATTAATAAAGGAGAGTTTTTTAATTATGTTAGTCATCTGAGAACCTATTCTAGAAATTTCATCTCTGAGTCTGCCATTCTTCCATTGTTGTAAATTGCACATGTTTTTAATGGCGAGTTATTAGCTTTTATGATCATATATTTATTGCTTTATTATATTACCACATGCTTTTCTATTTATAAACATATATATATAGTTCAATACATATAATTTTAAAAATATTATATTAACCAATCTATTTAATTTATTATTTATTGACTATTCATTATAAGTATAGAATGAGAATAGTAACACAATCAGAAAGAATAAAATGTTAAAAAGCAAAAAAGCGCTGATATAGAGAGTATTAATAATCTCTTATAAAATACAGTTAATGACACGATTTGTTTAATTTGTCAATACAAACTCACATAAAGACTCAGTTAAATGAATATGATTTAAAAAGCAATTTGCTATTATTTCAACTGTTGAGAATTATAACTAATCCCTTGTGATATATTAATAAAAGAAATAAATTAATTTGTGCACTAATGTATTCATTAAAAGTATGTCATTTCTAAATATATGTGAATTAATACATTTTCTTTAATTAGATTACTTCCATATAAAAACGACTATAGATATTTCGCAAATGTACAACACACGCACACACACAAATAATCTCTGATTATGCATTATAATGTTAAAGGTGTTAATATAGAACATAAAAACAAATATATTTAAAGCATCACAATATAGCGTTTTTTAAAAACAATTTATTTAAAATACTAAAAAAAATGAAAAATCTAATAGAATAAATAGGTCATTATTAAAAACCATAAATTGCAATTCCCATGTACAAATTTCATATTAATCTTCATGTAAACATCAAAGAAATAAATCATTTAACTTTTGTTTATATTTTTACACGATCAAGTGAAATAATTATAGAGGGCAATAAGTGATAAAGAAATTTAAATATAGATTGTAAAAAAAAATAAAAAAATAAAAACGAAATACTGCATAGTAATGTCTAGTTAAAAAATTAATGAGATCAAAATCGACATCTGTATTTAGAGGTCGTAAATGAACTTCACTTGTCAATTTCATTTAATAGTGTGATTCTATGTGAAATAGAAACATCTTAGAAACACAAGTAAATAAACAATGATTTTTGATAATAAATTAAGAAAATTTCAGAATAGAAATTCTATTATATATAAATTATCACAGGTGATAATTTATTTTGAATGATCTCAACAGCATATTTACAATGTAAATTAAAAATCTTTAAGTAGATACCGAAATTAAAACGAGTATATTTATATGAACAAAAATTATCCATATGAAATATTACACCATTTTTAGAGAATCTTTAAAATAATCTTTATAATGTAAATAGTCTTCAAATATATATATATATGTTGAATAATAGCAAAGCAGATACTTTACTTAAAAGAGTTTGTTTCAATTAAAATATTTTCACTAAATATGATAACGTTTTTAAATAAGAATGTTATCAGTATCATAAGATAAGTTTCTTTCATAAACAATTTTAATATCCATTTAATTAATCAATGATTCAACTGTGTAATTAGAAGTTAGATACAATTTTCTAAAGATCATTGTTGTAAATGAATTGGATGGATATTTGTTTTCTGATCTCAAGTATTAACATTAATTATTTTAGGTAGGGCATAATTGCTAAGTTGAACTCCATTTATTTAACTATTGAATATATGGGGAAAAGTATAAACTCTGTTTATGTTCTGGCTTTACATAGTTTTCAGGAGATAAAAAAAAAATTTCCTTAAGAGATTAGTGCCCTTATCAACATAATTGTAATTTACATTAACATTGATTAAATGTCCAGAAAAAAAGGCATTTCATTGTAAGCTAGCATATATATATATATATGAGTTGCAAATATGTTATGCATTTATACATTATGAAAAGTCATTTCACACTAAAAACATTTTAGCAATAAGCAAAACTTTAGAATATTGCAATAGTCTATCAAATTGTAAAGAATATTAAAATGCAGTGATTAGATTACATAGAGATGCTAAAAAAAATAATATTGATGAAGATATAAGCCAATGCAATTCTATTCTATAGTAGCTTTTACAAACATTTTATGAAAGATATTTTGTAAATTAAAATGTAAATATAGTGAAATAAAAATAAATTAAGAATACTCAAAATTTTTTGAATAATGTTTGTTTTTGCAAGTAGTGCCAAAATACTCCACAAAAAATTATGAAAGACTAAACAAAAATTAAAATAAATGTCTTTTTTAAAAACAGAGAAAACAATGAATGAGAAATTAAAAAAAAAACAGATAAACATTTAGTCTTAATACATATAAAAATATAATGAAGGAAATTATTTATTAAATTAAACATGAAGAAAGTGATTTTACCTTAATTTTAAAGTAAAATATGTGTTTGAAAAAAAAGTTACCAATGAATGTGTTTTATCAGAGCTTATTTATTGATAGGATGCTAAAATATTTAATGGAAAGCAATACAAACACTTTAGATCACAAAGAAAGAAACAAGAGAAATATATTAGTGATAACAATAAAGAATCTAAAGCACAATTTTTGGAAAGAAAAGTCACAGTTACAAGATGCATTTATAATTCATAAAAATATATGACAGCAAAATTTTAATATGAAAATCATATTTCAAATCACTAGCTTATCTGATATAAATAAGTTTCTATGTAAAATATACATATATAAGAGATTGATTTTTATTTTCATGTTAGATGCTGTTTTATGGTCTTATAAGAGTAAATATATCTTTTATAAAATATATTTATACATTTGTGAGGGGTAGAGACTTTTTTAATATATGGTTGCAAAATTAAACCTAAATTATTTTAATTGATCTTTAATATAAACATTATTAGGTTAAATGTTTTATATATATGTGACTAAGTAAGAAATTATTTACATTTATAAACAAAAAAATCACATTTACAATACAAAAAATATATAAAAAAAGACTATCATTTTACTGTGAAAATCAGGTGCTCATATCTTTGAATTACATGATAAAAATATATTTGAGTAAGATTATAAAATAGATTTGTATCTAAAATATGTGTTTAGCAAAGAGAGGGTCTTCTAAATTTTAATGTTAGTCAATGTTCTTTTCATTTTTAATATAGTATTATCATTTGTATTTTTTTATTAGTGAATTATATTTATAAATAACATACATTTCATTTTTGGATTTATAATGCATGATTTATATTCTATGTTTGAAGAAAACAATTTTTCAAAGCATACCTCGAAATTACAAGGAAACAACTTGTTTGGGACTAGAACCAGAGTGGCTTCATTGAAGCAAAAGACAGTTTAGTTCAAAGTCATGTAAATTTAATTTAACAATTGTAACAATTTTTTTCTTGTTTAATAAATTATTTGTTTTTTTGTTTTTTTTTTAAAAAAAGAAATAATAATAATTATAAATTATTAATATTTTTTTTAAAATTATCTTTCAGGTCCCTATTTCATGGGATTATTGACTTTAGAATGACAAATTGATATCTTCCTGATTTCACTATATGTATACATTATATCTAACGAAATTCACAATAATGTTTTGTCTATTTTAACAGACATATTGTCAATAGTCTGGAATACAAAAGAATTTACAATCTATTTCTTTAATATTTTAAGGTAATATGAAATAACTTTTCTGAAAGTTATTTACAAATTTAAATAGACATAACAAATCATTGATATACATGTATATTCTTAAACTTTAGATTCTGATAAATAATAAGAGACATTTTTAAAATCAAAGGAACACTTTTTAACCCGTTTTACTTTACTATGCCTATTAAAAATAAGTTGACAGTTTATTTTTACTTCTTTTAATATGAAACAATATGGACTAAGATATAGTATTTTTTTTTTTTAAAAAAATTGTCAATGAAAATATTTACAACAGTTGAAAAAAACAAAAAAACAACAAGAAACATCTCACGAAAATAACATTCTTGTTATATATATATTTATTTCAGTAAGGGGTTCAAATAAAAATAATATGTTACATTTTTATATGCATAAATCTATTTTTATATATGTGTGTATAATTGATATTTTAAAAATCTATTTATTTGTCAAGCGTTGGTGGCCTAGCGGTTAGCATAGCTGCCTTCCAAGCAGCTGGCCCGGGTTCGCTTTCCGGTCAACGCTTTGACATATGAAAAAAATCTATTTATTAGTAATAATAATAGCTTAATACATTTTAAAGACATTGTGAGTGTATCAAATAACAATTGTGATAAATATTATATTAATTGAATAAGTTATGTGAACTCTCTTTTGTTAAGTAAAAACCCAGCACTCTCATTCTTTGAAGTGTGTTCATTCTTCATATATATTTGTTTATTTCGGAAGAAGTTTTACTTTCAATAAACATTTCTCTTATTACAAAAACAACAATGTACATAGTTGGGAAGTTCTATATTAAAAGAATATACAATATAATTGGCTAAAAAAGAAAGTTAATGTCTACTTAACAAGGCAAATAAAATATAAATCAAAACTTAGCACCAATTGAAATGCAATTAACCCTGTTTTTCAGAATAAGTATTCTTTGCTTTCACTGAAGCTCTCAAGAAATACTTATTTAAATTTAAGTAAATATATACATGTATACCTGAAGTGCTGTACAAATGTCTATGGATAAAAGCAGTAATAAGGATATTAAGATAATACCAATGCTTTAAAAATATTTGACAGTTATGTATTGGATAATGTCAAAATGTTGATTTCTCACATCATTATTATTACTTCTTATCAATATCTATTAGAATCATTTTATCTTATGTATGCTGACACACCTTTATTAAATTTATGTAGTACTTACATCCATATTCCATGCATCTAAGGATTATATTGCATCCTAACATATGTAATAACCACTGCTTTGAAGAGAAAATTACATATTGCTAAAGATATCTATACTACAGAATAGCATGTCAAGTGATAATAATCTAAAGATGTATTAACATACCAAATACTTTATGGATAAATTATAGAGATAATCTAGTTGGAATAAATTCTAAGTACCATTTTTGAGATCTTATTGCTACTGAGATATTGAATATTTCTAAGAAATGATGAAATTTAAAATGTAACTAGATTATGGATATTGAATAATTCATCACCCTTAACTATCATTAAATTTCACCTTAAAATTTTATTAATACATGTTTTCAAAAAAATTGCTTAATGTATAAGGAAAAAAAATATAATAATTATTCAAAATTATAAACAGCTATTAATTAAATGTCATCTAAAAAACTATTTATTATTTATTGCCAAAATAAAAAATCCTAATAAGTTAAAGATTATTTGTTAATTTTATATTTCTTTAATAAAATTAATAAAGACTACATTTTATCTATTATGAAAATTGAGTCTGTTGTTTAGCATCATCATAAATGTAAACACTTATACAATTAGTACATGTTAAGATAATTTCTTTAGTATTTCATTCATCTCATTTATTATGTTATTGCTTGGAATAAATAAACTGCTGTCATTATTTTACAAAGTCAGAAGTCCTGAATTTTATTTACTTTAATTAATTATGGGATAACAATAATAAATTGTATCTGAAAGAATATAGACAACTAAACTTCAATCACTATAGGGTTTAAACATTATTATTTCATACTCATCTTACTTAGCCAATTAATGTTCATATTATTATCTTCAAATTTATATTACATTCATAAGAGCTAGCATTCTTTATTATTTCGTATATTTTAAGATTGTATTGGTATAGGGTAGAGATTTAGAATCAAAGCATATAAAGCTTTCTCATTTAATTTAAACTTAATTTATTATCAATAGAATGTCTGTTTCTTGGTCATTACACTCCTAAATGTCCCATTTATACCATTACTATATATATATGATAACAGATGGTGTTCTACCAAAAACACCGTCAAGCATAGTTTTCTGTTTACATAAACGTCAGAGCGAGCATTCACTATCTCTAACTTTAATTCCACTTTCAGATCATGATTTCAAGCTATTTGCTATCATCAGTGAAAGACAGGAATAAGAAACTAGATCTAAACACAAACTCTGAGCATTTATAAAACAATTTCTATTCAGCTTGCAAGCGTGAATCTTTAGAAACGTTAATGTCTTCAAACTCAGCATAGCAAGCCAGATATATATATATTAGTCAATGTACTGATTATCAATGATAAAAATGAAATCATTTAAATACTTTACATCAAACAATAATTGTTATAAGGGTGAATTTAGACATATATCATTACAAAAACAAATATTGTATAATAACATACTTATTTTTTAAGCCTATATATTAAAATTTAAAACAAATGTTTACGTTTGTTATGTATTGCTTTGCACAAGCTACTTATTCATTATTAGTGATCTATATTCTGTTTGCATATATATGTATTAATTAAATAATTTTTATTTTTTTCCAGATTGTCTATTTTTAATCCATCCTAAATTATAAATAAATGTTTTTTTTTTAAAAAGCTTACTATAATTAGTATTTTAATGAAATCAAATCAAGTTGTAATAGTTGTGTGTATATGAGATTAAATAAAATTATCAATTAATAATTAATTGCTGAAAGTTTGTTATATATTTTATAAACGTTAAATGATTTATATTTTATTAATCTTAGGAAATCTAAAACCCTAACTTCAAATGTGTGTATGAGTATACAAAAATTTATATAAAAATATCACTAAATAATCTATTTTAGAATCCTGATAACAATGTTAAGTGAAATTATAAGACAGAAAAAGATAGCAAAAATCGAGAATATAGAATAAAAATTACTGACTTACAACTTGAATCAGTAGTTGTTAACATCAGATATATTCCTTTAAAAATCTACACTTGAAATTTGAATAAGAGGATGCCTTGCTAAAAGCCAAGGAGGAAATGGTCAAATACCTTGAATCCTTCCAATTCTTGCTTATATATTTTATGATTGTCATTTTATATGCATTTAGAAGTTTCCTCATCATCTTTTCAAAAGAATCCTATTTATAAGCATCATATCCAAATTTCAATAATAAGTTATATTCTGTGAAATTTATTCTTAAGAAACAGCAAGAGTAGAAATTTATTCCATTATACAATAAGCCATTTTATTACAACTATAGCAGATTCCCTGAGAGAAGTTCTCTATGACTTTGCTCAACCAAATAAAATTTTTTCTAGAAAAAATGCATCATCCTACATGCTATAGAGACAATTGACTTAGTATTAAGAAATCACCACCTTTAGGCAATTCATCTATTGAGCATGTTAAGTTTTATTGATTGCAGGATCTAGAATGAACTTTTTATGCAAGATTTAAAAAAAAAAAAAAACTTTCCCAGCCATAAAGTTTATTTTATTATTATTTTTATTGTGCATGCATATTTTTCTTAGTTTTAGAATTTTTGGAGATAATAGATTCACTGGCCAGATAAAACAATGTTAATATTATTATTGTATCTATATATTTAGGTGCTCATATGGTGAAGATGTGTGAAATTATAAAAATTTCGATAGTTAGCATACATTAAATTGCTTAGGTTTCAATTGATGATAATAAACTAAAGAATTCCATCATTTTATGTAACTTAAATGCTTAGAATTATAATATGATTTTGTATGTTTCATTCAGCCAACAATTTCATTTGAATTTCATAAAAGTTTTTATGTAACTACATTTATTTATATTCTATTTGTAACAGCTTCATGAGTGAATGTTATAAGTTCATCAGAGCCATAAATGATTAATAACATTTGGTGATTATTATTATTATTATTATTATTATTATTATTATTATTATTATTATTATTATTATTATTATTATTATTATTATTATTATTATTATTATTATTATTATTATTATTATTATTATTATTATTATTATTATTATTATTATTATTATTATTATTATAAGTTGATCAGAACCATAAATGATTAATAACATTTGGTGATGATGATGATTATTATTATTATCATATTTTCATTATTATTATTATTATTATTATTATTATTATTATTATTATTACTATTATTATTATTATTATTATTATTATTATTATTATTATTATTATTATTATTATTATTATTATTATGTTTCAAAAAGGATCTTTAGTCAGACTAGAAGAGTGGGTTACATTAATACTTTCCATATTCATGAGTTTACATTGATGTTTCTGAGAATTATATATATATTGTGTATATCTAAGTTCTTTACAAGTCTTTGCAGATATAAACTGGGAGAGTGATGCATTGTTTGTTCCATATTATAATACTAAATTTATATGGACTCTGTAAGTTTTTTTTTAATTCCATTGTTTTTCTTTAAATAATTCTCAAAATTATCTTATTTACATTTGGATAATTAAGATACAGGTATATATTACACATACATTGTGTTTATGCTTTAGTCTTCAGATATTGATTTTGTAAGCTGAGGCATGTGTCTGCAGGCAATATTTTGCATGTTTTATTATCATCTATCGATTCTTGGACTTTGTGATGTCGATTTTCTTGTATTCTCTTTTGGAGTATATTAAGAAAATTTGAGAAATGACAGTACTATTACAGATTTGAGCATTGTTATTAAAGTGACCAAGTCACCATGAAAATGTCTTGGTGTGCTATTTTATTCTTACTGTTTTTTAATTGTGCTAATTTTTATGAAATCTTGATGTATGTCACCTTGTATTATTGCCAAAAGCAAATGTGCATTGTATGCACCAAAATGTAGATCACAAAAGTAGTTACATAGACTGTACTGAGTAGATGTTCTGTGAAATGTGGTGATGATATCCTGCAGGGAGATGTTTGTTCATCTGTATGTATTAGTTATTTTATTGCTGAATAATGTTTAATGTTTAGCAGTTGTAAAACATATGTTGTTGAGTTTCTTCTGCTTGGTGGTATAGTGTGCAGATGGGGTCTATTTTTGTACACAAGCATCTGTATCATAGGAAGTATGATGTTGGAAAGGCATATAGATTTAGTCTAAGAAGGAAATAAAAAAAATTGGGGATCCATGGACCATTTATTAAATTTTTTAAGCAGCTTTTGGCTGTTTATTCTGAGTGGAAATATCTGGTGTATGTTCCAGGTATACCAATATATAGAGCTGTCAATATGAATATTCTGTTGTTGTTTTCAGTGATATTTGAATATGTGTGTTTTTAAACTGGTTTATAATTGATGATAGACAGCAATGTGCAGGTGGAGGTTTGTCTGTAGGTATTATTTGGATTAGACATTGAAGTTCTGGGAAATGTCTGATGGGAGATATTATAAGGTTTGTGGTCTTCTGTATTTGAAAAATATCTATTCTGTGCATCCCCAAACCATTGGGTATTGCTGGGTGATTGAGGCATTTTTGCAGATATTAGCACTGTCTTTCTATTCCCTAGAAGTTTATTACAATGTGAAGATATTTTTGATGTGAAAACTTTGGAAAGTTGAATTACGGTAGAGGTATGCTTTTGCTAGAGAAACAGTGATCCATTCTGCTTTGTCTTTTAAATTGTTGTGGATTTTTTGCTTCATTGTGTTTGTTCCCATGTACAAAGGAAAACCAAGGAAAGCAGATAGTTTGTCTTGGAAAATTTGTGCACATGGCTTACTGGTATATAGCAATCAGGTAACATACTTGTTCTGATTAAATGTTAGATGGTGTGTTGATTGGAAGTCTTGAAGTATTTTCTGTAGTATTGGTATCTGCATTCTAGATTGAAGGAAGACTGTGATGTCATCCATATATGCAACACAGATTATAGGTTGTGATGTGCCTGGTATCTGGAAGATTTTGATACTCTGTTGGATATTGAGTATAAGTGTATTGATGAAAAAAGTAAATAACAGTGAAATGAATGGGGAACTTTGGGATGGGGATTTTGTGAGGAAGAATGATGGAGAAGAATTTTGTCATTGAGTCATGATATGAATTTCTCTGTTAAGTAGTAGGTTTGTGAGCAGGTACAGATGAGTTCATGGAATGGTGCTGTCAGCTAGCATGTTAATTAATGTATTAATATCAACTGAATCAAAAGCCACTTCTATATCAAGTTGAACTGCAATTGGTGCATACTTTTTCCAATCCTGAACTCAGTTCAAGTCTGATTGGAATATCATCACAAAGTATGCTGTAGATTGCTTCCTTCCAAACTGATTATATGAAATTAGTGGTAGAATGTATATCTCTAGGCTATCTTTGAGTACTTTTTCAATTATTTTAAAGGCAAGTGTCCCATTGAAATGAGTCAAAGGTTGGATAGTGTTGATATGGGGACTTGTTACTTATTGGAAGGGGACTATTGCAATTGTGTATAAACCCTGGATGTCATGTAACTTTTGTGATAAATGATTTACAAGGTAACACAAATATTGGGTAGTGAACTGACTGAGATGTGCAAAGATGAATTTTTCGATTCCATGTGCTCCCCTGGGTAATGTGCATTAAGTATTGTTGCCAGTTTATTATCAAATTCGATCATGTTACATGAAGGTGTGCTTCTGGTTTTCTAAAAATATCAGAAATAAATTTGTCTGAGTGATATGTTTGTAGTTTTTGTTTGAAATGATGATAGATTGGTTTCAACATGTTATTTCCTGCATATGTGATCCCTTGATCTGTGAGTGTCATTGGCACTCTGACAGTGGATGAGTAACCCAAGGCCCAGAAAATATCTATTTTTTTCATGTAGGTTGTTAATTAAATACTTTGTAATATTTTTTTCTGGAATGTTTATTTTCAAAGAATCCCTATTTATAAATAAATGTTTTAAAAAGAAAAGCTTACTATAATTTAGATTTTAATTAAAACAAATCAAGTTATAATAGTTGTGTATATGAATTTAATTAAAATTATCAATTAATACCTAATTGCTGAAAGCTTATTATATTTATTTTATAAAGATTAAATGATTTATATTTTATTAATTTCCAGAAATTCTAAAACACTAACTTTAAATGTGTGCATGAGTACATCGATAGTTATATAGAAGTATCACTAGATAATCTATTTTAGAATCCTAATAACAAAGTTATGTGAACTTAAGAAATGGAAAAAGATAGCAAAAAAAGAGAATGTAGAATAAAAATTACTGACTTGCAACTTGAATTAACAGCTGTTAACATCAGACATACTCTTTTAAAAAATCTAAATTTGGTATCTGAATACAGAATGCCTTGCTAAAAGCCAATCAGGAAATAGTAAAATGCTTTTGATTCTTCCAATTTTTGCCTATATGTTTAATGATTGTTGTTTTATATGCATTTAGAAGTTTTCTCATCAACTTTTCAAAAGAATTATATTTATAAATGTTATTTTAAATTTGACAATAAGTTATATTTTGTGGAAGTCATTCTTAAGAAACCATGAATTAAAAAAAATTATCCATTATAAAATGTCATTTTATCACAGCTATCACAGAATTCCTTGAGAGAAGTTGTATACGATTTACACCAAGTGAAAATTTTCTTGAAAAGTTGAATCAGTCTACAGAGATAATTAAGCATGTAAATATTCACTTATTACAGAATATAGAATAAAAAAACATTTGATGTAAGAACTGTTAGGAAAAAAAAGATACTTTCTCAGTAAAATTTTACTTATTTTTTTTAATATGCATGCATTATGAGATATTAGGGTTACTTGCCAGAATATTATTTTTATATTTAGATGTACAAATAGTACATGTGTGAATGTATGAACATTTAAGTAGTAGTACACAATATATTGTTTATATTTCAACTGATGAGAATAAACTAAAGGATACCATCTTTTTATGTAACTTAAATGCTTAGAAATATAGTACCCTTTTGTACATTTTACTCACCCAATAATTTTATCTGAATTTCTGAATTTCATAAAAGCTTTCATGTTAAAACATTTATTTATAAGCAATTTGTAACATCTTCATGAATTGAATGTTATAAGTTGATTGGATCCATTTAAATGATTGAAGTCATTTTCTTATTATTATTAATTAGCAATGTAAATAAAATTGGATGATTTTTTATTTTATTAATTCATATTAGTTAATTTATTTGTTTACTCATATCACATCAATTAACAATCACATTATTAGTATCATTTTAAATCTTGAAATCATTAATTATTTATTATTTTTCATTTGAATTATATTTGACATTAATAAGAAATATTCTTTAACTTTAAATATACATCATTGTAGAACCTCATTTTTGGTTAATGTTTACAATGAATTTCACTGATGTTATAGTTAATAATTTCATTCAATAAAATTTAAATAACATATTAAAAGAGTCCCAACATATAATTCCATCTCAGTGAAATTTGACAACCAAACCTAAAGAACATCTCTTGCTCTATATGTACCCCTACAATATATATATATATATATATTTTGTAAATATAAATATCGACCTATTGATATTTACAATATATATATATAATGTTAAGAATAATGAATATAATAATAATAAACAATCCTCAGAAATATTTTTGGTTAATTCCTTAATCTGCCTCAACTGCTATTAAATTCAAAAAACAAAATGGAAACAAACATTATCAACTCAAATCCTATGATTCCAGAATTTTAATGTTAGCAGCTTGTTTATTTATTAAATTTATTTTATTCCTATTTATTGAAATTGACTCCTTAATTTTTCTTTTACTATGGTTTCTTTTTTCATGTCTTATTTTAACACTTTTAATGTCAAACTTAAATTTATATTTACATTTCCTTTCATGATCCAAGAAAACTAAAGCAGTCACTAAATCATTATTATTTTCATTTTTCACATGCTTATATAATAATTTATACTCTTTTAGTCTTTTTTCAATACTGCACCTTGATTCATCTATATATAATAATATACACCCACAAAAAATTTGATATACATTATTAGTTTTCTGCTTGAGAAGTATGCCAATTTTAGAATTATTCACTAGTTTATGAAAATTATTTGTAACACAAAATGAAACATTAAACATATATATATATATATATATATATATATATATATATATATATATATATATATATATATATATATATATATATATATATATATATATATATATATATATAACAAATTTCACTTGAGTATTTGAAATAAATGGAATAGATATCCATTTCTTACTATCTATCTCCAACTCCTTTAAACCATTATAACACTTTTTAAATTGGCATAAAGTATTGTTAATCTATTCCATCTTATAACCAGCTTCAAGTAATTCATTGGTAAATAACTCAATATTTTTTTAATTTATCACACTGGTAATGACATAATTTTTTATTACAGAACAAAAAAAGATCTAAAACTTGCCATCTTACACATAATTGGTACTTTTGATTTGCAATTTATATATATATATATATATATATATATATATTATATATATAAATATATATATATATATATATATATATATATATATATTGTAACTTAATTAAATGTGTTCAAATAAGATCCAGGTAAAGGTTCAAAAGAAATTACCATACCTGAGTAGTCTACAATATATAAGATCATAATATTTAAAATAACGTTGGATTTCTCAAGTAAAACACTATCAAAAATTACAAGCAAATTATTAATAACTCAGGTATATAGACAGTAGGTTTTATCCACTTTAATTTCTTGGTTTGATGTTAAGTGCATGTTTAAACAAATACTAAGTGAATATGGTCTAGCAGGGCACCACTAGATTATCTGAATCTAGACACAGTTATATCTAATAACCTTTCACATGTACCGGGTTTGAATCCCCTTTTTGGTACTTTATTTCTAATAAAAATGGAAGATTTTGCTTTTTGAGCCATATCACTATACACACTAATATTTAGGTAAAAGTAAAACATCTTTAAACCAAAGTGGAGTATATTAGACATAAATCACTTCTTAGATCTTAGCATAACAAATGTGTTTCAATATTTTTATAAGTTTACTAGCTCAGATTATATATAACTAATTTAGGATGGCAATTCACTCATCCTTGCATGAAATAGGTGCCAGGATGTAGTTATAATAATACTAAGAAATCACTAAATATTATAAAATCGACATTTATTTATGGTCTTTAAACAGTTAAGCAGCTCATTAATTAAAACGTTGATGACGATGATGATGATGATAATAATAACAATAATGACAAGGGTTTCAACTACAGCCCTAGGACTAAGCCTAAACATAAAACTAATTTTTATAAAGAAATTCATAATTATTGCTTAATTTTAGCATACTTACTTATATCTTAAATAACTAATATTCAACCACTGATGATGATGAATAATCACACTTAACAAAGACTACACTTAATGAAATATATATGCCTCATTTAATAAAACAAACTAATATTTATTACTGCATTTCTAACATATACATAAAAATTTCTATATAAACATGAAAATTGACATGAATAATAATAATAATAGATTATATAACAATCCTCAGATTAATTTCAAGTTCTTCCCCCTTTCCCTTCAAATGTATTTTGTATTTAAGTTGGATGTCACATTGACCATGATTTTCACTCCATGAGAAAAGTATTTCAAGAAAAAAATATTATCTGCTCATTAGCACACATACTTTATAAATCTAACATGCAAGTAGAATGTTAAAAAAATGTTAATAGAATTGAAAGAGCAAGTTTTAGAAACAAGTTTTAAATTATTTTCTCCCCCCTCTCTTCTACCTCTGAAATGCTATTCTTAACTTGAAACAAACTAACCTAATATTCTAATACTACTTGTTACTTCACATTCACTCGCAATTATACACATATAAAAATATTATTATGTATGTGCGTGTTTTATCCCATAATAACAAAATATTATTTAAAACCAAAATAATAATAATATATTAGTTAAAACTAAAATCATAATACCATAAAAAAATTGTTTTACACATTAATATTTTTCATAACTGTAAAATTAATAAACAAATAATTTTGATACATTCAAGATCATTTATGAAGCTCAAAGTTATTATTAGTAAGACATTCTTGTTTTTAATCGACCTGAATAGTCTTTAAAAGTTCTTTAAATAAAATATATCACTTTATTGCTAAAATGTTTATTCAGACTCTGATATCATAAAGAAAATAGATATAAAAAGTCATATTACCGATCTTTTGTTTGTGGCGAATTTCCAAGGGTTCAAACTTGTCTTGTATAATGTCTATATTTCTGCAGCTACCATTTCCATTTTCTTTAGAACAATCTCTTTCCTGAGGTGTATACCTATTTTATGATGGTCACTCTATTGAGGTTATTTGCTTTAGTGGATAATTTGGAAATCATTATATCAATTTTTCTTCTCTTCCTGTCAAGCATGATTTTTTTTAGTGGATGAAATACAGTAGTTGTTTTCATGTTTATAAATTTTCTTGAGTTTAAAATCAGTTGTTGGAACAATTAATTGGACTTGATGATTAATATTTATCGGTAGATTAATTTATCTTTTATCGAATGCAGGTGAATGCTTTCTTCCTTCTATTAAAACATCTTATTTTTCTGGTCAGTTGAAAGGTGTAGAATATTATTTTAGACACATCTTTTCTTTCCTATGTGATGTGCAGCTTCCCTCAGATGGTCCGGCAAAGATGGGACATACATATAATTTTTTTAGCCAGCCATTTCTTATATTTTCAACATTCAATTTAATAGTCTAATAATCTGAATCATAATCACAATAATAATAATAATAATTCCAGACAGCTTTTTATATCCAATTTTTAGCTAACTTAACCAATCAGAGATAGTGTCACTTGCTATTTTTGGACAAATTCATTTTAATTAGATCTCTAATTTATTTTCAACTAAATTATTTTTCAACTGAAAAGTTTAATCCTTTTTCCAGACACTTTTGTTTAAAAAAATAGACTTAATCCTTATTTCCTTTTTTTTTTACATCTAGGTAAAATTTCAAATTTTTGAGCTTCCTTCTTTAGATCTTAAGATAAAACAATTTCAAAATTACAGTTCCCAAAGTGACAAACAATCATTTACAAAACAAAATTGCTACAAAAATAGATATCTGATTAAACAGATTTCCTCTTTTAACATAAAATTGTACAAAAAAATAATTTGACAGATTTAATCCTTCCTTTTCTTTCAATATTTAATAAATGTAAATTTCTGTATGTAATGTACACACATACTTCATCATTTCAAATCATTCATAAACTAACATTAAATAATATAATTTCTAGCTTAGTAATTATAACCCTATTATTTAATTAAATCTATAACTTTTAAATCCCAATTACAATTATAGAAAAGCAAAATAGAAGCATAGAATAAGATATTAGAATTGATCAAGCATAGGTTAGTTTTAAAGAAAGTTAACATGTTGAATATTAAATGTGTGCGCTGCTCTTTTTTTTGAAATTTATTAACATACAAATAAGTAAAGCATATAATTGTTGACCCACTCTCTTTCTGTCTAAAGCTTTTAAAACTGGATCTGGTAGGATTTGAACTTGGATGCCCTACAGCTTCTTTTATGGTTATATAAAAATGTGATGATGATTTTTGGTTTACCTTTTCTACATGCACATTACTATAAATTTAGCTAGTGACTAAATTGTAATGGCACAATATATATATATATATATATATATATATTGTGCCATTACCTATAGAAAAGGGCACTATATATATATATATATATATATAGTGCCCTTTTCTATAGGTCAGTAATAGTTCATCACAGTCAATTACTAAAAATTTTAAATTTTAGAATATGTTCTTTTGATATGTGAATTATAGTTTGTCAATTATATTATAAAGTACAATTTGAAGCTAAAGAAAATACGTAGTGTGTAAAATTATAGTGAATCATTTAAAAGTAGTTAAGTAAAGCTTAAAATATTGTTGCATATGGTTGCAAAAGCTGGCCATATTGAATAACTCAGCTATAAATAGTTAAAAGTATATTTAAATGTTATCTTTTAATAGTTTTAAACTTATAGAAATAAATGTTATATTTAAATTTATAAATCATCTTTAATAGTCAAAATTAATATCATATATTTTTAAAAGTAAACTTTATGATAGTGAAAATTATATTTAGTTCTATATTTTTTAAATTGTTCTTCCAAAATTTTATAATTATATTATTTAATATAATAAGTGTCACAATTTTATAATCTAAACAGAGACATAGATTGAAAATCATCTGTCTTAAATTTTATTAATCATGTGACTTGTATACTACATACTTTCACACACATGCTTGTTTGAATTTAGATTAACAAAGTTTGAAATATTTAAAAGTTGTATTATAGAACTGAGTGTAATTATTATCTGTCATAGAAGTGAATATTAAAATATTACATAGTTATTTTTAAATGTTTTAAATAATGTAATGAAGACAAATACAGTTAATAAAAGTTAAATATTTTGTTAAATAAAAATAGAAAAATTGAATATTAAGAGTGGAATAAATATTTTAAATCAATTATTACTTTATTTAAATTGTTAAATAATTTAAATAAAGTAATAATTGATTTAAAAGTAATATTTTAAATAATATTTTTAAGTTTTATTATGTCATAATTTTTATTTTGGAAATTTAATTCTGTAAAAAATTGAAAATATGTAAATTTGTTCTCAAGCTAAAAGTAAAAATTAACCAATAAGATAAGGTATTCTTGCAAGGTATAAATACCAGAGATTAACAATGTACTGGGGGAGTTTAATAATGTGTTAGTGGTAATTAATAACATGCCTAGGTAGCTGAATAATATCAGAAACTATAGAGATGAAAAATTTTTAAAATGTTTATTATTTAGTCAATTTATAGTACTCTCTTATACTTCATTTATCATAATTAATAGGATACTTTTATATCTTTTTAAAAGAGAGTTTAAAATATAATATATTTTGGAAACTTTGTGAAAATGATTGGCTAATTTTAAGTTTACTTACCAGTTGTATTTTATTGAAGTTTAACCTAAACTTCGCAATGAAACAAATGGATATAATAAATAAAATGTATATAAATTATAATACTATGAAAATGCATAGTATGTTCATTGATACCATTATATTAATGCTTCACCAGAGAACTGTTTTGGTACATAAAAACCACAGCTCGGACATTATACGGATGCAATGGAAAGCTATTTGCCGTCTAAAAAAAAATTTGTGACACATTATTTATAAGCTTATCCAGGAATTTTTTTTAAAAAAGAATAAGATACTTATATCTTATGAATGATCATAAAATATAATAATGAAAGAAATAGAATGTTTAGCCTTTTTGAAGGAAACATTTTTTAAAAAGAATATATTTTACAAGAATTAAAAAAAAGAGCTTACAGAGAAGATTTTGTTAAAGAGTTGTGATATTAAAAACTTTTAGTCTCAGAAATATTAAAAATGCATCTTTAGAAGTATTTGTTTTGAAGCACTTTATTGAGAATGTAAACCTATATAAAAGAATGAACAAATAATAGTTGATTAAAAATGGATCCATGGAAATATTGTGGAAAAGTTTACCGAATATTTTTAAAGTTAAATTATTTAAGAAGCTTCACAGGATTAGTTTAGCATAATGAATCTTTAATAATAATTATTTAAAACAGTAAAACCAAGGATTATTGTTTTATAAAATTTACTAAAATGGATTAACAAAGATTTTATTATATTTTTTAAGATTTAAAAGGCATATATTTTTTTTTTACTATTATTTTAAAGATTGCTCACCAACCATCCTCATTGGATTGTTCTTGTTCATCGTCATAGCAATGGAGCAGGGGGAAAATGCTCTTGAAGAATAATGCATTTTTAGGGAGAAGATAAAAAAAAACTAGAGAAAATAATAAGCTTTATGAACTCTATCAAGGACTTTTTATCAAGTAAAGAATTAATGAAGAAATAAGTAATTATAGTCTTGATTTTTTTTTTTTTGATTTTTTTTACTAACTTTGTTTAAATGTAAAATTTTCTATTTTATAAGATTAGGAAAACATAAAACATTTAGGGATTAATAACATTAAAATTTTATAATATCATAATTTAATAATTTTTTATAAGAACATTTTAAAATAAAGTGTATGGGTGTGTATTTTCTTTATATCTGCAATGTTCAAGTGGATGAAGAAAACCTACTGCAAATGATGACCAGATAAAGGTTATTTGGTAATAGTAATAACTATTAATAATTTATAATGTATATTTTTTGTTTTCTTTAGATCATCTATGAATCGTAAGAATGAAGTGTAAAAGTTTTAATTATATGTAACGCATTTTGATACAACATTTTAAAAACATTATGAGATAGGATTGATTTGAAAATATGCATACAATGATTTTATATTAGTGATGTAATCCAACATAGTAACAAATATTTATGTGATTCTTTTAAAACTTTTCATGTTATTGGATAATCAAATGTTGTCTGATTAGATTGTATATGATTAAACATACATAATAATGAAATAAGCAAACTTTTCTTAGGGAACAGTGAGATTGTTTTAAACTATCAGTGAATTTTATTTATTGTTTTTGTAAATGCAGATAGTTATTATATCGATGTAAGATGTAGAAAATCTTGAGAAATATTGATGAGATAGTGACTTGGAAGTATTTGGGTAGACAGGAAACCAAGATGATGTTTTTTAAAAAATAGGATGTTATAAGGAATGTGAATAATACTTATAGTCTTTATGTAGACATCAGCATAGTTAACAAAGCCCTATGAATGGTACATATTTTATTTGGACAGTGTTTATATTTCTTTAAGTATTTGATGTTCTAATAAAGCTGAAGGAATATCTTTAACATTGTTTATGTACTAGAGGATATTAGACAGGTAAATGTCATACATCTATATCTAGTTAATGCACTGTGCTATGATTTTGAGATATGTTATGAGTGATACTCTAGCTTTCTTCCTTAAATCCTATACATCTGTTTCACTATCTTTATTTCATGTAACTGCATCATTCAGTAAGATATTTTGAAAAGAAATGGTAAATAATTTAGAGCTTAGGTTATGCTATCGTTTTGTATAAGATTGGTTTATCTTTCAAAAGTAACCTTTATTAGTAAAAGGATTACAAAAATTTTGGGTACCCTTACCCATTGAGAATTACAAAGTGTTCAATGTGACAAACAGGGTAAAACAATTATTTATTATATAAAGTAAATATGCTTGATAACAATTATGTCCATTAAAGAGTTGCTATAATGTTGATATTAATGTGTATCTGAACATGAGTATCTCTATACATGGATCTACATGGCCCAGCTACTGAGAAACCATCCACCACCCAATGATCCCACCCCTGGGATCCCAAAGCAAAGACCCAAATGCTTCAGCTGAATAGGTGAACAAGTCCAGCATTGCGCCAACCACCACAACAGGCAGTGAGGTCCAAGGCTCAAGTCCATTGAATAATAAATTCTCAACCTGTAGCCAAACCATGTCAAGACCATTCCAGAAGCCACTGTCTCCCAATCAACAGTCCAAATGTGCAGGGACCACATTCAGTCTACCTGCCCCAAATTGGAAAGCAAACTAAGAAAAACTAATGCATGGTGAGCACAGATCTGCACTGCCTAAAACCAACCTATCAAGGGGGCACAGAAGCCAACCAGAGCAGGAATGGTGCTGAGACTTTGACCAGGTACCCTCCCAGCAGATTTTCCAGGTAGCAGCAATAATTGTCAACAGCCTGCACCAAAAAACCAGCCTCCTAATGACCGCCAACACCCTCGATAAAGAAAAAAGGAGTGCAGACTGATGCCCAGAAAATTATTGCAGCAAAGCCTCCATTAAAGTTACAAAATTTGGATGTGGACCAAATCAGACCAACCATCTTACAAACTCTCTAATTTTAAAGTTAACCAAAGAAAAAAATGATTAGCTCAAATCAACACTGCCATAATAAATAAGCCATCAGGGGGTTGAAACAGCCTCCAACATCTGCTTCATTGTTGTTAACTCTTGATACATATCATCCGACTGCAAGGTTCTCCAGGGATTATGATCTAGTTTATATATATATATATACCATTTGGAATAACCAAATGGGAATAACTAAATTTATATATATATATATACCATTTGGTTATTCCAATTATGAACAGAGTGATTAGCATTGAGGATTCTTGCTTATTGTTTGGTTGTACAGTAGAGCTGAATGGCAACCAACCTGTTATAGTAACTAGTTTCTGTAACCATGCTGTGGACTTGATTGTAGTAGGATTCCAAGTGGGACTCTTCTATTGATCCTATTTAAATTCTGCTTATCTTAAATGAAATCTAGGTCTTGCTTAGTAGTAATCAAGGTTTCAATTGTGTAGTGTAAAAGTTTGTAATCTTTGGATTATTCCTAATCATTGTTAGGTTAAAGGAGTTGAGTATCTTTGTTTGGGTCTATACCATCATTTGAACTTGTTTTTAATCTTTAAATCATTGTTTTTTGGTTCAGGAAACACTTTGTTCTAATTCTGTGTCAATTTGAAAGTTTTCTATTCTTTTTGTGGTGCCCCAATCGCACTGAAAGTGGCCCAGTAACTTTGATCTAATCTTCAGAAAAAAATAATTATTGTGCAGTGAGGTGGCCTAAAACATAATCTATAATGTTTGATTTTAAAATTGAGATCGAATTCATATTTAAAATAATTTCCCCCTCCTGTGCTGTTTTAACACATTCAGCCACGATGATATCATAACTTTTTTCTTATGAATGAATTAACGCTGGGATTTCTTTTTTTCTTTTAATTTTCATAGGTTTATGATTACTTTTGTGTCTAGTTTGTTTCTTGGTCTATTTCCTGTTTTTCCTGATTTGTTTGCAGCCATAGAATCTTGCTATATCTGATGCTATTGTGAAATTCTTGAGACTATCTTTATTAAGCCTTTTCTTTTTTTTTTTTTCAACATTTTCAATAAAATTTGACCTGCCAACTATATCTCAATTAATTCTATCATTAAGCTTAGGATTTCTAGTAACTTTTTATTTATTTATTTGGTTTCGTTTTAATATCTTTTTCCTTAGTTTTATTCTTGCTCAAATGATTCTTCCTTGTACTGGCTTTTGCCTTTTTTAATGGCAGCCATTTGCATAGAATGATACGATTGATAATTTCAAATACTTTAGAGTGAAAACTGATTTAATATTTCTTGTAAAGGTGATGAAATGATAAAACAAGTACTCACCTACATCTTGGCAAACTTTTTTTCCCATAAACTCAAACTGGAAAGCATAATGAGTCTCATTCTTTTGGTGCCAGTGAACAGTAAACTGCTCCAGCTGGCAACAGGAATATAGATTGGTTTATTTTCTTAGAAGGAACAGAATTTTATAATTTAAAATTGAAGGTCCAATGAATCCTAAAGGAAAGGAAGGAATCATAGAATATATTTTGAATTTTATTTTGGAAATGAAATATAAATTTTTAGAATAGAGCATCTAAACAAAGATATTTTCTTTAAAATGTTAATATTTTTTGAATGCTTTATTATTATTATTTTTTTAAAAAAAATAAGTATTGCATATTTTTAAAATACAATAATATACAATAAATGTAAGGAATATGCATAGTATATTTTTGTTTATTGAATAACAGGAATATATTGATGATTACACTTATATCATACTAAAGTAAGGCTAAATAAGAATATATTATGATTAGTAAACATCGTGTGATAAATGATATCCACTAAAATCTAATAATGAATTTTGGATAAATGTTTTATTTAAATAGTTAAGATTTTACTTCATTAATGCTTAAATAAATTATATATATATATATATGTGTGTGCTCTGTGCACAGGTAATGAAGCTATTAATAAATTGTCAAAATTTTTTTACTGCCAAGCGCTTTCGGGACAGTCTACAGTCTCATATTCATGGTGAGTTATGCTGTTAATAACTGTAAAACTATGCAAATTTATGTGCATATGTTATGTGGACCATTTATGAGATAGGGAATAGCAGGCCTCTCTTCTGTTGATTGCCGATGGGTCAGCTGCAATGAAGTAAGCTTCCCTAACTTTACGTTTGGTGTCGTTTGTTTCAGAGCAAACGACACTGGCTGTGGTAGGTAGAAACTCTGGACATGCTTTTCTACCTACCACAGCCAGTATCATTTGCTCTGAAACAAATGACACCAAATGTAAAGTTAGGGAAGCTTACTTCATTGCGGCTGACCCATCGGCAATCAACAGAAGAGAGGCCTGCTATTCCCTATCTCGTAAATGGTCCACATAACATCTGCACATAAACTTGTATAAAATTTGCATAAAATATACATAGTTTTACAGTTATTAACAGAATAACTCGCCATGAATATGGGACTGTAGACTGTCCTGAAAGCGCTTGGCAGTAAAAAAATTTTGACAATTTATTAATAGCTTCATTACCTGTGCGCAGAGCACACACATATATATAAATGTTTTATGTAACATCTTTGATATTGCAAGATGAAATTTTTTTTAATATTTTAAGAAATCCATACTCATTATAAAGTTAATTTTTTTTTTTTCTGTAGAATGTTTTTCCTACGAATGTGTTTTAAAAATAAGATAGTTTAATAATATTAAGGATGAAATATTTTGCTAATAAAATATGTAAGTATATTTGTAATAAGTTAACCATAACGAGAAACCAAATGGTAATATTTTATTTTGTCTTAAGTTTAAATAAAAACATAACTAAATATAATTTTTTTTTATAACTCAGTAAATAAAAATGTAAAGAATAAAATAAGGATATCCACTGTAAATAGTATACATAAATTGTTTATTTTATTTTGTTGTTATTAATAAACTTTGTTAAAATTTGTTTTTCAAATTTATTTGTGTCTGAATTGTTTATTTCTCCACTTCACTGCATGAAATCACGATGTATTCATAATAATTGAAACAAACATATAATTTTGCACAACAAAAAGATAAATAGATAATTATTTTAAGAATTTAAATATTTTATTGGTATTTTTTTAATTAAATAATCATAATTTTACATTGATTTTTATTGGTCATAAATCAGTTATCACAATAGTATCTTGAATTATATGCTATCAGATGCCACACATACTTTTGTTTATCAGATTATTAAATGCTACCACGTATTTATTATATTATTACATGAAGATAAAAGATTATATTATATTATTTGGCTATTTTATTATGGTAATAAAAATATAACGAAAAGAAAAGATATACAGAATTAGTTATACAATGAAGAATATCATTATTATTTTATTATTATTAGTTTAGTGTAGTAGATTATGACATAAAATCCCTTCTCATATTTTACTACTGTAATTTTAAATTAACTTAGAATAAATTTATGAACCTGAGATTTTATAAAGCTAAATTATTATAAATAGAAGATTAAGATATAATTATTAGCTTAATCTTAGTGAGTAGAGTTTATTAAAGTCGTAAGAATACTATGAGTTTGTTATTTAAAATAGTAATAAGAGGGGATAGTGTTCTTATGCCATTGAGGTAGTATCCTGTAGAATATTGGCTCAATGTAATCTATCTTGTCACCTGTATTTTCACTTCAAGTCTCATGAAAATATTAAATATTTATTTAATTTTTTTTTTTTAAAAAACTGAACCTTATTCGTATTTTAAGTTAGAGCTAGTGAAATATTTAATTTTAATGCTGAATATTTTATTTATTAATTATTAACTGAGCTAAAACCCATTTTATTTATATCATATATTATCTGGAAGTGAAGATGTACAAAGGCATGGTTAGAATATATATATATATATATATATATATATATATATATATATATATATATATATATATATATATATATATATATATATATATATATATATATATATATATATATATATATATATATATATATAAGGGGGTTATCTTGCCCACAGTTTGACATTATTGATTGTATTATTAATATTAGAATTGTCTAAGTGTTGACTGGTTTTAATGGCATAGATATTTATATGTGTGTGTATAAATAACTCAATGATTAATTAGTTGTATTAACCAAAAATGGATAAAATCATTTCAAACAAAATTTAGATTTCAGCACTGGAAAACTAGAATAAATAAACAAAATCTAAAGCATGATGGTGTTTTGAATTAATCATTTTTTTAATGCTTATTTTAAATAAATATTTAAATAAATAAATTCTTTTTTTTTTGCATATACACAAATTTGAAATTTTAAAATTTAGAAATCTAAAAGTTCATTTTTATTAAAATATTTTCAACTTATAAATATGAAACAACTTTTTGTGTATGATATTAAAAAAAAACGGAAAAGAGGCAATATAGAGAATAATCCTTAAGAGATTTTTTTTTTTTTTAGAAGACTTTATCAGTGATGCATCATTACATGTATTTGATGAGATTCAAATTGGCTTTTAAATTATATATATATATTTAAATGCATAAAATATTTCTATTTTAATTTTAAAGACAAATGAACAAAAAGAAAAGACAAAAGCATTTTTAAAAATGTTTTAATGAATTTATTTTTTAAAAATAAAATCATTTTATTTTTTGTTTGATGATATTGATTTTAAAAATGTCTCATAATAGCTTTTATTGAAAAAAGCAGATTATATTCCTAATATTCAAGTAAAGATCTTTCATTACTAATTGTTCAACTAAATCAAAATAATAATAAAACTTCTATTTTTTATAAATTGAAAAATAATAAGGATTAAAAAAAAATCAATCATATATAAAACAAATAGCTTGTTAATATGTTTTTATTTTTAGTTGTACTATTAGTATACATATATTTTTATAAATAGAATCATATCTATTTTTGTATTTATATATGAAAAAAAAGATTAGTAGATTTTAAAAATTGATTTTTGATTCAATTTATTTTTTAGATATATTTTTTTGTTCAAATAAAAAAGAGAAGAAGATTGAGTAATATGTCAGAAAAGTTTTTAAATTTCTTTTATAAATTTCTGACATATTTTTATATATTTTTTAATAATAAAAAAAAAGAAAGAAATAAGTACAAATTTTAATATTTCTTTTTTTCATAAAATTTGTGATGACATTTCATATTAATATGACATTCAAAAGTCAACATTAAAATACATCTTGAATATTATGTATATTGCGAATAATATACTGGAATTATCTAATGGTTTTCATTCAACATGTATAATGTTGTATAATAAAAATACATCATGCTCGCACACATATACACACCCACCCACTCGCGCGCGCACGCGCGCACACACACACACACACACACACACACACATATATATTATACAAGCTACATGCAATTACAATTTAATAATGCAAGCATTGAATAAATTCTAAATATAATATGCTCACCAATCAAAAATGTATCCAATAAGCGACCATCTGAGGATGTTATTTTAATTTAAAAATAAAGACAAACTAGATTCAGTTATCTCTAGGAAGATCATTAGTGATGAAAATGTATGATATTACAATTTTATTTTTGTTTCATCATCAACCATTATCAATCCACTGCAGGATGAAGATCTCCAAGTTCAATCCATCTTTTCCAATCTTTAGCTTCTCTTTTCCATATCACCCCTGCATACTTTCTTATTTTATCCACAATGAGCATTATATCAAACATTATCTGACTAATATAGATAACGTGTAATGCTTGCACCCTGAAAAATAATTGAATTATTATCCAAGTTGAGATTTTGGATAACTATGAAAGGTTGAAGTTTCTAAAATTTTCATATATTAAACAAAAACTCTTATGTTTTATCTAGCAAATGGAAAAATTAGTTATTACATCATGAAGTACTGATTTTATTGATTTAATATATATATATATATATATATATAAATCAATATAAATCAGTACTGCAGACAATATACTTGTATTAATTATATATATATATATATATATAATTAATACAAGTATATTGTCTGCAGTTCTAAATATATATACAATATATATATAATACAAATAAAATGTATGTTAATTAAAAAAAACTATTGTAATAACAATAAAAATAATAAATATAATGGTAATTGACTATTATATACAGTCTTTCAAGCTGCAGAAATACTTTTGATTAATTCCTTAACCCTCCTCAACTACCATTTAATTCAAGTAATTGAAAGATTCTACATAATAGTTAATTATCATTATATTTATTATTTTTATTGTATGTATATATATATTGATGATTTTGGGTGTTTTACAATGACATTACTTTACTTCGCAGTAGCATAAATTCAATTTTAATTAGTACATTTTTAAATGTTTTCACTTCATAACTAAAGAAAGAATTAGGATTCATAAAAAGACAATATAATTAATTTATCATTTGATATTTTAATCTAATTTAAAATAATATTCAAAATATAACATAGTCTCCTTAGAAGTTGCTGAAATGTGTGGATTAACATTTTTTGTTAAAGCAATTATATAAATTAAGGACTAACTCTGTGCAACATTCACGTAAATCAAATGTATTTTTTTTTACTTAGAATCTTACAGAAAATGTATTTCTATTAAAGGGTATTCAGTATAAAAATTGAAACCGAGAGTTATTTTCTATTACATATTTCAAAATATTACTATTAGAATTAAAGTTCCCTGTAAATATAAAAAGTTTGAGAACATTGGAGAGGAAATGTATTAGCAAATTTGTAAACATAGGTTGCATAAAGATCGTCAAAATAATAAATGATTTATAATTTGAGTTATCTTCACTAGACATTGTTACTATAATAAATAGTATGTGGGCTTTGAACATTCCATCATCAGATTTTAAATGAAATGGACGGCTGAAGAGTTGTAAGTTGGAGTAGTTTGAAATCTGTCCAAATCTGAGCAACAATTGTATATATGTGTGGAGATAATAATCTGGACCAATGATTGCTGGTTTAGCATGAATTACAAATATGTGTGTGATTGTCAGCAATATGAGATAGCATGAAGAGTTGAGAGTCATGTGAAAGTCTGACTTTGAATCCCTTATATATAATAAAGTCTAAATCATAGATGTGCATGCTATGTTGAGTATACTACTAATCAACAATTAATACTAAACAAGGAATTTTAAAATTATACAAATATTAGAGGAATGGATCTTGTGAAATTCAATTGCACTAACATTGTGATATACTATGCCTTTTGTAATAAATTTATTTTTTGCCCATTTGGATATATTTTTAGTTTTAGAATATTATTTAAGAAGTATATATATATATATATATATATATATATATATATATATATATTCTATTTATTTTAATCACTATTATATATATATTTTTATGTATATATATATATATAACTACAACCATTAAATGTCTGTATTTTTAAATTATATAATAATAATTATATAATAATTATATAATAAAAATTGTTATCCATTAAGAGTAATTGTTGATTTTGGTGGTGTTTTTTATTATAATGCTTGTAGATATATTGAAAAAATAATGCAAGATGTGCTTGGATTTGGAGATTATACGATTTCATCATCATTTGATTTTATTAATAGGATTAAAAATATAAAAATTGATAATAATGATGTTATGTGTACACTTGACATATCTGAAATGTATGGTTCAATTAATCGTATTGAATAATAGAGATTATTGAAAGAGCTTTGTTTTTAAAATCTATTGATAATAATATTAGAAATTTTATTGTTAAAATATTAAGATTTGTGAATGATAATATATATGTTAGGTTTAATGATTGCTTTTATAAAATGAATTTTGGTTGGCCAATGGGTCTTCCGGTGGTAACACAGCTTTGTAATTTTTTATTTCTAATTATGAGGTTAAGATATTGTCTCAGATAAAATATAAAGGAATTAAAGTATATTGTAGATATGTTGATGATGTATTTATATGTGCACATAATGAAATAATAGTTAATTTGTTTAATGAGTTAAATATGATTAATAATGTAAAATGGGTGTTAAATGAGGACGCTCTTCCGATCTATAAAGTTTTTAGATATATTTATTAAAAGAAATAATAATGTGTTTGATTATAATATGATTTTAAAGCCTGTTGAAATTAGGGGTTATATTCCATATAATTCTAAAGTTCATATGAGTCATAAATTAGTGGTTTGAAGTCATTTTTATTTAGAAATGATTATTTGTGAAATTTATTAGTGATAAAATTGAAAATATTAATGTTTATATTAGTGATATGTTGAATGTTGGTTATGGAAGGAATATTATTTATAATAAATTACAAAATATAATCAAAATAAGAGTAATAATAAGAAAATATTAAGTAAATTAAAAAGTGATAAATGGATTTCTATTCCTTTTATATCTAATCAACAAGCTAAATTAATTTATAAACTTTTTAGTGGTTTGTGTAGAATTTCTTTTTTCTCTTCAAATAATATAAATGATATGATAAATAACTCCAAAGCCAAGATTTCTAAGTTTGAATTAAGTTCTGTTATATATATGTTGGAATGTGGTTGTGGAATAAAATATATAGGGGAATCCAAATGTACATTACAAAAACGATATAATGATCATAAGACATTATATAAACGTGTACAGAAAGAAAATATATCTTCAGTAAATATGAATACTCCATCAATTATATTTGATCATAATAAAACATGTAATTATGGTTTTAAATTTAATAATAGAGATATAAAAATTATTCAAATTGAAAGGTGTAGTGAAAAACGTAAAATTAAAGAGGCAATGATGATATCTAGGAATAGAGGTGGTTTGATGAATAAACAATCGGCAAATATAAAGACAACAGAATTGTGGGAAATTTGAATAGATTGAATGATGGGTAATACAAGTTTTTATTTTTTGTACGTTTGTATTAACAGTTGAAAAAGATTGTCAGTGAAACAATTGAAAGTACTTCTGGTAAAGAATATATTATTTAATTTTGAATACTGTATTAAATATATTTGTTTGAATTATTATTATATATATATATATATATATAATGATTTATTTTAATCACTATTATTATCCTTTTTATGTGCATTTAAATTAATTATTATTCCACTCATAGCTGTTTAGAGTTGGATGCTCATTTTTTACAACATCGTACTATCCATTATTAATATCAATAGATATTTAGTATCAAAATTGTTAATGTACATTTTCAGAGTAATCATGTTAAATAAGAATGAAAACATTTTAAGGAGTGTTGACATATACATAACTATTTCTGGTATATGAGAATAATATACCAAATGTGAACTTCATAAACAATTTAGAGATTTAATACCAGATATTTATAACAGAGAAAAATACTTAAAAATGTTTGATTTAAAATGCAAAAGCAATACTTTAATTTGCTGATCATGTTCACTTTAGATGTTTTTTTAATACTTTGATAATGACATGTAGACTTGAAAACTTGCTATTAGGGATACTACTAAATTCATGAATGATGCTTTTGTTATATAACTTTTTTTTCCATATGTCATAGCATCATCCGGGAGGTGAACCCACATCTGTCTGCAACCAACTATTTGCTTGCAAGGCTGCTGCGATGACCTGTCGGCTAACAATGCTTGTTAGCATTTTTAATGGGAAAGTAACTATTTTGATTGCTATTTAAATAATGATTACAGAATTGATATGAAGACCTCATATTAGCTACTCATTTATAATTAAGGAAAGATATGCAACTAAATAATGTTAAAATAATTGTTTTGTAATTTTTAAACTGGAAACCTACATCTCCTGTTGAGATATGTAAAGTTATAAAATAAGGGATAGCATGTTAGCTTTAAATATTGGATTGGTTTATAGATACAGACAATTGACCATATAGTCTTTAAAATGTTTATTGCTTCAATTTATAAAAAGTAATTACTATGGATTATCATTTTTAATAATAACTTCAAAAATTTGCTAAATAACTTACTTTCTTCATTGATTAATAGTTATAAATGAGTGAGAAATTGTGGTTAAAAAAATCAATAGCTGTATAACTATAGATTTTGATATCACAGAAAATAAAAATGTTGGAATCAAAAATAAGATTTATATAGTGTTTATGTTGAAGTGAGTATGATATTAAATTCTATTAATCAAAGAGATTTATAGAAATGTTTGAAAATAATTGTTAAAATTGAAGTCTATATGATATAATAAAAAAACTTTGAATATTGATAAAAAATTTAAGGTATACAAATAAAATCTGCTTAAAACAATGATTTTTATTACCTTTAACTTTATTTTAATTTTTATGATGATGATCATTACAACCATTTGGATAGTTTAATGAAGTAGATTGCAAAGGTAATACTGGTTAAAAGTGAACTTTTTAATTTGAATTGCTAAATTATAAAATTAGAATATCTTTGATTTCAATTTTCTTAGCATTTACAATATACTGTTTAATGTGATTTTTTTTTGTCAAATTAAAGAATAATCTATAAAATCATGGAATAAAAATGTCTTCAGAAAGTGTAAAATTGAATGTCATTAGCTTGGAAATGTAAACAATTTTCCAGAATTTCGGTAAGTTTTTCTATTATGAAGCAGTCTTAAAATAGACTCAAGCATTCAGATGTTGTGCAATGATATAACAATTGCAATTAAAATATTCGTGTATTTACTGCTATATTGGATGTATTGTATGAAAGTGATATTTGGATTTCCCATAGATATAACCTAAAAGCATTAGAAAAACATCTTATAGGAATAATTCATAAAATTCTAAAACTGTATCACTAAGATCATAAGATTAGTTGATATCCTTTAAGCTTGTCTGATATAAAACTATGGCTTATTTAATCATATCTTTATTGACTTAAATATGTGAAGCAAATAATTAGTAGAAGACTTCCTAAACAAATATTTTATAGTGAATCAAATTTTATGGGAAAGGCAGAAACCATTTACATTATAAATAGGATTTTGTAAATGATCTAAAAATTGCAATAATGATTGTTTTCATTGGAAATATATCATTGAAGATAATATATAGATCTACAATTATGCTTTATGTTGAAGAATTAAAAAAAAATTACTGTAGAATTATTAATACTAAATGTGATCACCATATACATACATTTTTATAGTTCAGAGGTTGGTTAGCTTAGTCAGTGATAAATTTATTTTTAACACTTTACTTTTATCTTTTTTTTTAAAATTAGAGTGACTCCTTTATGAGTGAATGCTAATAATAAATGATATTTTAAATTTAATCTGTAAAATCTTGATCATTCCATCTTTTGTCAAAGTCAAGAAAATTATAAAGGGTTCAGAGAGTTTAAAATAAAATTCCCAGCATTTTATATATGTAATACTAGATCACCAACCGAAATATGATTCTTAACAATGTAAAATAAATAAAAAAAAGTTTAAGATTTTAAATAGAATCATTGTAATAATGTTAAGAAAGATTTATAAAAATAGTATTTAGAATAAATATTGAATATATTAACAGTTTTAAGAAAAATATGTATTTCATTAAATTAATAAAAATGTTTGTTTGTTGGTGATATATAAAATGAGGATAAAACTATTCCAATTTCTGAATACAATCATTGTTTTTTTTTTTAAAAGTGTCATAGCATCGGTCGGGACGCGAACCCGCAACCCGGGCAACTGCCTGCAAGTGCAAAACAATCACGCTAACCTCTCGACCACCAATGCAAGACAATACAATAAAATGCTTAATACGAAATAAAAGAAATCATCATATGGAATAATAATTTATATCCTAATTCATAATAAGCTTTGAGTTCAGATAATTAGATGAAAGTGTTCAATTTGTTTTAAATATTACTTCTCTATTGTTTGAATGTTATTGTTATTATTTCTCCACATCTTGACTGTTATTAATTTGCATGGTTTGTGTGTATGTAAGTCTAAATTGGAATCATCTTAATGATATATCATTAAAATGTATAATAGTGATGACCTAGATATTGAGATATGTGCTGTTACCTTAATTTTGAATACTTATAGATCAAAATATTTGAAAAGAAATATAATGCATATTCTAACTTTAGATGTAATTAGAGGGGGTAGGAATACAGACTGTCAAACTATCTTCAACTATCCACTCCACTTTATTATAACTGATACACATGATTCCATACATATGAAAAAGATAAATGATCTCCAATCGATATATTTCATGCTGAACCAACCCTCATCAGTTGTTCCAGATAATTATCTCCAACTGGATTAATTGATGAATTCTGTTTCAGCATGAAAATATATATATATATATATATATATATATATATATATATATATATATATATATATATATATATATATATATATATATATATATATATATATATATATATATATATATATATGTAGTAATGTGTATTAGTTATATAAGACAGAGTAGATAGTTCAAAACAGCTTGTAAGACTGAGTGCAAATTCTCTCTAATTACATCTAAAGTTCAGTACATACATTATATTTGTATTCAAATATTACAGATTCAGCCTGAATTTTGCCTATTTCAATTCTGTGTATTTAAATGGACATATTAAAGTCCTATCTATTAGGAGTGGAGTGAATAAAAATCAAAATGGGTATGATAACAATATTGGAAAGAACAAGGGCTTTCAGCATTCCATCACATTTTCAATAATATGGATGACTGAAGAGTTGGAGGGCAGAACAGTCTAAAGTTGGCCCATAAACTTTGAAGATTTTTTTATCTTAATATAAAATGAGCACTGATTATATATGGGTGGAAAATGATCTGGACCAAGTGATAAGAATTGGTTCAGCATGAAATACATATACTGGAAATCATTTATCTTTTTCACATGTATTTGGTCATGTGTATCAGTTATATAATATGAAATAAATAATTGATAAGAACTTGAAAGTCTGTGTGCAAATCCTCTCTAATTATATATCAAAATTAATTAATGTGAAGAGTGATAGAACAGTGTGAAAATGTATGGCATATCAGACAGAGTAATTAGATTATCTATGAAAATATTTAAAACTTCTCATGATTTGTTGAATAAAATTATGTATATATGGTTCCAAAAGTAACTCCCTAATATCTAGAAATGACATTTTTTCATTCTTCACTAATAATTTAAAAAGAAATAAGCAGGGAAAACCTATAGTATCTGCTATATGTGTTGCTACATTTATTTATTTGTATTGAGAAATACATTTTGATAACCAGATCATCAATGCAATGAATTGAAATTAATATTTTAGCATCTTTGAATTTGGGGACAAAATAAGACTATATTTTCTCTTTATAAGCTGATAGATTCTTTTTGGTGCATCAAGTAGAATGTAGAATAATTATATGCATGTATGTGTCTGTTGATAAATACGTTATAGTGATAATATCATATTACATAATTGTCTATATCTTGTGATTTTGCTATGAACCACTCCAAAATGTATCAGTGTGCAATCAATAAATCAATATTTCTAAGTTTTTAGTATCTGATGAATAATATGTCAGTGTATAATTGAAAATAAAATAATTAAAAAAAAAACAGCTAAGAATATTTCAGATTTCACCCTGACTTACATTCAAAGTGGGTTTTCTACATGAAACCTACAAATTTAGATTTATTTTTTAAAAAAAGATTGTCAAATATTGTAAAAAATCCATATCTTATTTAAGACATTGACTGATATTGGAGTGAGGGGGATGAATAAATTAATTCTGAAAAATTGGATGTATAGTTATATTTGAATAATGTATTATAAATAAAACAAGAGTCTAACAATTTAAGATATTTTAAAAAAATAACAAGATTAACTAATCAACATAGAGATAATAAATGTGGACAACTTAAATTTAAGATATTCTGATTTTTTTTAAAAAAAGCTAAATAACTTTTCTACAGATATACAGAAGATTTTTGAAAACAACACACAAAATTAAAAATATTGGTGAATATTATAATTAAAAAACTGAAAGAATTATGATAATTAAAATATAATGGATAAATGTAAATGTAAAGGAGGATAAATGATAGGAGAAAAGCACTTAAGAAATTTGTGATGAAATAAAATATGGCCATTATAAATTCCTCTTTTTTCAAATGAAAAAGAAAAAATTTACTCACAAATCTATGTAAAAGCTTTTGATTTGTGTTATATTTTGACTATCAGAATATATATATATATATATATATATATATATATATATATATATATATATATATATATATATATATATATATATATATATATATATATAATATATTAATTATATATATATAATATATACTGAGCTTGCTAATAGCTCTTAACAAGCTTTTCAGAATATCCTCAGCCCCAGACCAGTTTCTGCTTCTGGCTTCCTCAGTGAGGTGGTAGGATATTTAAGCATTATATTTAAAATACCAATTAAAGCCCAATACTTTATTTAATGGTTAACTATTAAATAGAAAATCTGAAATTTTCAGACATCCATATGTCTCCAAATCCAGCTATGTAACTTAAATAGCCATATGAGACTAAACTAAGTTCAGATGCACTGTATATTAATAGTTTAGCAATATAAAACCACCAAAGCCTTAAGAGCAAAAAATATAATTGTAAAAAAATCAAGTCATATATCACATGACCTAATTTAACAAGCTTATATTACAAATGTAATATAATGAGCTTGCAAATAGTTCTTAAAAAGTTTTTCAGAATATCCCTAACTCCTGACCATTGGATAAAGTGCTGGACTTGACTTGGTATTTCAAATCTAATGTTTGAATATTCTTGCACCTTACTGAAAAAGCCAGAAGCAGAAAACAGACTGGGGATAGTCTGAAAAGCTTTTAAAAAGCAATTGGCAAAATCTTTAGATAACATTTGTAATAAAAACTTGCTAAATTAGGTCATATGATATATAACTTGATTTCTTTGCAATTATATTTTTTTGATTTTAAGGTTTTAGTGATTTTATATTGCTAAAGCTCTGAACTTAGTTCAGTCCCATATGGCTATTTAAGTTAGATAACATGATTTGAAGACATATAGATGTTTGAAAATTGTAGATTTTCTACTTAATACTTAGCCATTAGATAAAGTGATAGGCTTGACCTGGTATTTTAATTCTAATTCTTGAATATCCTAGCACCTCACTGAATAAGCTACAAGCAAAAACTAGTCTGGGGTTGGGAATATTCTGAAAAAGCTTGTTAAGAGCTATTGGTAAACTCATTAAATAACATCTGTAATACAAGCTTGTTAAATTTGGTCATGTAATATATGACTTGATTTTTTTGCAATATATATATATGAAAAACAAAAACAAGTTACTCACGTAACCTGCTATCACTTGTTATTTATGTTCAAAAGATGGCGCTTTACCAAAACCACCGAACAAGTGTAAAATTTGTTTACATAAATGAAAAAAGAGTCAGAATTAACTACCTCTTTCATTTGCTCACCCCCAGATCAGCTGATTTCAAGCTGGTTAGAGCAAACCAGCTTGAAATCAGATGATCTGGGGGTGAGCAAATGAAAGAGGTAGCAAACCAGCTTGAAATCAGCTGATCTGGGGGTGAGCAAATGAAAGAGGTAGTTAATTCTGACTCTTTTTTCGTTTATGTAAACAAATTTTACATTTGTTTGGTGGTTTTGGTAAAGCGCCATCTTTTGAATATATATATATATAGTGATTGGGATGATGATGATCGAACACTATTACAAGTTAATATCAGCTAACTGTATAAATATAAATATTTAAGGAGTTAAAATAAAAATCATTAATAGATAAACATATATTTTAAACATACATGGCATGTATATTTTATTCATAAATATAATAAAATATACACTTGAAGAATTTTGCTTTTGTGTACATACATTTTATTTTTATTTTTTGTACCACAAAGAAAAAAAATGTATATATTTTATTTTGCTTTATCTACTTAAATATTAAAAAAAATAGAAATTATGTTTTGCTTTTTATTATCTTGGAATGGTATAATTAATTAAAATAAAATAAAATTATCAAATAAATTTTAATTTTCATTTGTATATATGAGACTCAAAAATATTTTTTTTTTTATGTACTAATTAGCTATTTTATTTTTTAATGAATTAAAATATTTATCTGGGGACTCTATTATAAAAAAAATAGTAATAAGAATAAACAAGCTGACAACAGTTTCTTTTTATATGTATTGCCATAAATAAGATTAAAACTAAAGTAAGCTCTTGGCAGAGAGAGAAGGGAAAGCTACACTTCTGAAAAAAACTTTAGGTGAAAAAAAAGTTAATTGAGGCCCATCCTAAAAAAACTCTGGATTGCTGGTAAAAATACATATATCATTACCATGTGCCACCAATCATTTATAGGGAATAAAAATTATTAATGCATTGATAACTAATTTATATCTTGTCTAAATTCTGTTTGCTTTGATTAAAGAAAATAAGATGGGTTAGAGTTTTTTCTTGTACACTGTTTTTTTTCTTTATCATTATGTGAGTCTGTACCTAATTGTGGAGTACCATTGCCTGCTTGATGAAAAAAAAAAACAACCCTGTAAAATATATATCTCAATCTGAATCTGTGTACTTCCTATTCACAGTTTTATTCTTGAAAAATAGATTGGAAGTCTTGGGCAGTGTGTAAAAATATCAGAATATATTGAAACATTTTATTTTTTGTTAGTAATGAATAAAACTTAGTTCCAGATATTTCTTTGTTTTAGCAAATCAAATGATTAAAATAGAAAAGAAAATCGTATACCCAGGGTAGTGAGGTAACCTCTTTAATATGTGACATTTTCTATTGTAAATGGAAGTAATAAGTTAACATTTACTTACATGTATATGTATGTGCTCATATGAAATATTATTTATTTTATATTGTATAGAAGCATTTAACTTATTACATTTAATGATCTTTAATTATTTTTATTTTTTTTTATAATAAAAGTGTTCATATATACATAACCATATATCTTCGAGTATGTCAAAAAAAAGAGAGAAGGAGTTTTCATTTATATCTGGATATTGTATTTCTCTAATATGTTATTTTGTGTTAAATTGTTCTTAGAGTTTTATTACTTTATTTAATATTAATTGATTATTTATTAAGTTCAGTCAACATTTAGTATGCTATTTATATGCTTATGTCACAGAAATATAAATTACTAATTTTGTTTTGTACATTTTTTATTGCATACCACTGACTATGAGAGTTTAAAAATATTACTGATATCAAACATGGATATACTGTAGGGCATTGTGGGAGGATGTCTCTATAAGAATCATTTTAACGTGTTCTTTCTCTGAAAGTGGCATATAAATTTCATGTGATTTAGGCTTTATAAAAATGTTTATTAATGACAAATTTTGATGGTACTTGTAAGGATTGATACCAAAAAGGTGATCAGGAAATATAACGAATTATTATTAATCTGATATCATTTTAAATAGTATAGATTTTTTTATAAGTGTGTCTTTATATTTAGTTGGCTTGAATTAATACCATATGTAGTTTGTGGATGTACACTAAGTTTTCTCCACACATAAGGCTTGTAGTAGTTAATTTAAATAAATTAAATGTAGATATCACTGTATAGTAATTTATTGCACCCAAGTATGTCTTAAATTAGTTAAATGAGGTTACAAAGTAGAATAAGGGAAAGGGACAGGTTCCTGATACAATGTATAAATTAAAACATTATTGTGTGTATATATATATTCAAAATTAATGACATACAGAACATGTGAAGACATAACCTGCTGATAAAGCTGTTTAAAATGTCAATACTAACAGTTAGATAAAACAAGATATAATTTAAGAAATTTGAAAATAGTCAGACTTAAGTCTAATTTAATATGAAAATAAACAGATATTTTACTTAAAAAGTTATATAAATAGCAAGACAAAAAACATCCAATAGGGATTTTAATACTGAGACATTATGTATTTAAAAATAATAATTGTTAAATTAGTTTAAAATAAATACAATTGTATATATATATCTAAATATGTGTTGTGCTTAATAGATATTCTAATTACTTTTGACATTGTTAAGTGAATACAAAATAATTTTTAAATATATAAATACATATATGGAAATAACCCAGTATAATAATAATGTTAAATTGTTTTTTTTTAATTTTAAGCAAAACACATATGTCTTCATGGTATTATATCTAAGGTCTAAATTGGACCTATAAAATTTCAAGTACAAAATTATATTAATAAAACAAAATTATTTAAATATTAATACTACTGTATTTATATGGTTATAAATACAACAAATTTTTATTTTCAGGGAGTTTTAAAATATGCCAAAGCTGCTGATAATCAAAAAAATTCAACTACCTAAAAATTTCTTAAATAGAATTAATTAAATGTCTTTAAATTTACAAATCTTTTATATATATATATATATATATGTGTGCTATATATATATATATATATGCATTATATATATATATATATATATATATGTATATATATATAATATGTGCACAAGACATTACCATCTATAATAACTTCGGAAAAATTAACAGACATCAATTTCGATTAATATTTCTCAGGATTCAAAAAGGCAAAGTTTTTTTATTCGAATTCCAGAATCACATTGTGTTCTGCAGACTTTTGAGTTATTCCAAAAATAGCTTTTTTTTCTTTTTTAAATCAAATAAACAAAATGAATATTTCAATAATGTTTTTTATACTGAATATTGTTGCTAAAAAGATTTAATATATATTATTGTGCTTCATTTATAAAGTCAGTTGATTTTTTTTTCATTCTGCATGTTATTTATGTAAATAATCATTTTTTCTTCAATATGTCTGTGCATAACTTATACAAATCTGGTTTATACATGGATAATTCGATGAATAAAGGTCTTCAATAAAGGTGGAAACTTCTTAAAGCTTTTTTCTTGTCTTACAATGGGTGGGTATATATTCCAACTTCAGAAAATAGTGGTGATTTATGACTTTAGTAGAATGCATGATGAATCTATATCCATCATAAGGTTACTATTCATTTTCTTGCTGTTGCAAATTCAACTAGTATAGACTCTAGTTAGCAATCGGTTCCCTCCTGACTCTGCATGTTTCTCACTTTAAAAATTCCAGTATTTATAACTATTGAAAAAATTTGTCTAGATAGATATGTCTTAGAAAACAAGCTAAGAAAAAAACATTTCATTAATAAAAATGTGGATAATCTAATATAAAATTGTGTTGCTCATTTTTTGATTTCACAAAACAAATATAAAATTGGCACTTTAAATTTGTGAGCACAAACAATTTTATAATTACATATGCAATGGTCATTTTTTGGTATTAGGAAGAAGTTATTGAACATTTTATTTTCAAATGAAATAAAAGTTATTTTGCATTATAACTTTATTATCTTTTTATAAATTTTCAAAAATTTAAGTTTTAAAAGTCTAAAAGTATTAATTAACTTACAAATAAATAAAATATGATAAAAATTCAAAATAGATCAATAGATAATATTCTATTTAAGACAAGAAACGACAAAAAAGGTATTTAACAGAAGACAAATATAGATTGAATATCATGTAAATATTTATTTGAATAATTTCTGTGGAAAGAACATTATATTCAAATACAGCTACAACATAAACATTACATAATTAAAAAGAAATAAGTATTTATAATTTTACAAAAAAAATATTACATAAATAAAGAAATTCTGTAAATTCATTTATAATTAAATAATATGAACTAATGAATTTAATCTTGTTTAAAGAAATCACATTTTTGTTTTCTTTAAACTTTTACAAAAAATAATGTCATAGAATTGGAACTAAAATCTGAATTTTTAATGAACTGTAAATATAATTTTTATTATCTTTATTATTAAATTGTTTGTCATTAATAAATCCAATGTAAAAATGATATAAACACCATTTTGTGTAAAAATGAATCTTAATTCGAAAAAAAATTAATTATGCTTTTTAATGTAAAACAGACAAACCACAATTTTTTTATTATTTACTAAAAATTATATACTTTTTCTAATAAATAACCAATAATTTATATGTTGATATATTTTTTTATTATTAAAACATAGTAGCTAATCTGTATTATTTAGCATAAAAAATTTTCTTATATAAATTATTTAATTGAAATACAATTGTGTAAAGCAACAGTACACGGCCTTTTGGTTTTTGTGCATTACAAAACGGTTATCAAAATTTCTCCATATCATTACTCTTTATAAATTATTTTGGCATAAAATTAAAAGAAATAAGTAGCTAAAATATTTTTTCAATAAATTATTTAAACATAATTTTTCAAAAAAAGTTAACATTTAATGTGTTGCTTGCAAGTTCATTGTGCACTACCAGTGGTATGCATACCATAGATTGAGAATTTCTGATTTAAAGTACTTATTTTAAAAAAAAAAAAACATAATTAATAACTCATGTAATTCTGTTTAGACATTTTTTAATGACTAACTTGTTAAGCAACTATTTGTGTGATATTTTCTTTTTTCCTTAATAAAATAAATCTATCTGTGCACACATATATCAGAATACATTTAAATTGTGTATGCAAAATAAATTATATATATATATAAATTAATGAAGTACCACATAAACATATCTTATTGAATAGAGTTGATTTGTTCCATCTTTAAAAATTCATAACATTTAATCACCAATGTTTCAAATGAAAACATCAGCAAATATATGCTAGATACATGTTTCTATTATAAACATTATCATCAAAAACTGAAAACTAATTAAATTCTATGAAATATTGTAATGTAATTTCCATTTAAATGTCATTCTATATACAATTTTATATTTTTATTTGTATGTAACGTTAACAGTAAAGTCACACATATATATATATAGTTAACAGTTAATATAGATATAAATTGTTTAGTAAATGGGGTCACTATTATATATATATTGTAACACTATATAGCGTTCATTAAAATTGTTGTCTACAATTATTAAAAATAAAATTCTCATAAACAACTTGAAGGTTTTAATAAATAAATAAATAATATGTAAGTCAGAATAAAAAGTTTAAAGAGTTTTTTTTATTAAACAAAATGCATGTCACTAAAAAAAGAAATAATTTATAAAAGTTACTATTAATTAAGTAGAAGGGGGAGAAGGTTTAACTTGATAAAAGTTTAAGAAATAAGTCATTTTATAAAATTTAAAATATTTATCTTTTTGTTTAAAACTATTTAAAGGAAAAAAAAGTAATCTTAAAAAACTAAAACTTGATTTTAGAAATATATATATATATGCGTAAATGCCAAGGTGATTTTAAACATAGCAAATTGTGTGCATATTGGTAAAATGAAATGAGAAAGTTAAAAATATTGCAACACATAATTTGTAATGACTATGAATTACAAACAACAGATTTGCAATGGCTACTAAATTAAACAAAATTCACAAAACAACAAGTTTGCAATGGTCACTAATTAAAAGATCAACAACAGGATTAAAAGTTTATATAAGAAATTTCAACAACAAATATAGCTGATGGACACCAAAATGACAACAGGCCATCCTAATAAATAGTCCAGTATTTCATTGGACCATCAGTTGAGTCCAATCTAAGAGTTCAGTTCAGATTACAATCAGTTGAGATTACAGTTGAGATCACAATCAGATCAGTGTAGTTCAGCCAATCAATCAGTCAGTCTATTATGTATCCAGAATCAATCATGCATTGTTAAATGTCATTCCGAAGCATAAGTCAAATTGGACAGTAGATGAATCCTGCCATTTGCAGCAACCCTTTCTTTTTAAAGTCTTGTAGAAAACTGGCAAATGAAGCTTTGTGTCCTACATGTAAGTCTGTATCAGCCAGCAAACTCTGCATCTGCCTCATTTTAAAATCCCTAGATCACAAAAATATTGTTGTCTTCATGGTCATCATCCAGTACACGATCATTGAACAATGTCATCAGCATAAAAAAAAGAAATGTATAGTCAAAAGAAGATTGGCCTCAGCATGTATAGTTTAGATAAAGAAAAGTAAACTTAGAGAGATAAAAAAATTCATGTGAATATTTTAGATTTAAGAATTAAAGTTATCAGAGACAAAATGGTCAAAAATGATGCATTTTACTTTCAAACGAAGGGTGGTGTAATGTAATATTATATAGCATTCATTAAAATTGTTGTCTACAGTTATTAAAAATAAAATTCTCATAAACAATGTGAAGGTTTTAATAAATAAATAAATAATATGTAAGTCAGAATATAAAGTTTAAAGAGTTTTTTTTATTAAACAAAATGCACATCGTTAAAAAAAGAAATAATTTATAAAAGTTACTATTAATTAAGTAGAAGGAATAGAAGGTTTAACTTGATAAATGTTTAAGAAGTAAGTCAGTTTATAAAATTAAAAATATCTCTCTTTTCATTTAAACCTATTTAAAGAAAAAAAGGTAAACTTAAAAAATTAAAACTTGATTTTAGAAATATATATATATATATATATATATATATATATCTAAAATCAAGTTATAATTTATATATATATTTATGCATATATATATATATATATATATGCATAAATGCCAAAGTGATTTTAAACAAAGCAAAAATGTGTGCATGTTGGTAAAATAAAATAAGAAAGTTAAAAATATTGTAACACATAATTTGCAATGGCTATGAATTAAAACAACAGATTTGCAATGGCTACTAAGTTAAACAAAATCCATGAAACAACAAGTTTGCAATGGCCACTAATTAAAAGATCTCCATCAGGATTAAAAGCTTATCTAAGAAATTTCAACAACAAATATAGCTGGTGGACACCAAAATGACAACAGGTCATCCTAATAAATAATCCAGTTTTTCATCAGACAATCAGTTGAGTCCAATCTAAGAGTTCAATTCAGATTATAATCAGTTGAGATTACAGTTGAGATCACAATCAGATCAGTGCAGTTCAGTCAATCAATCAGTCAAGTCTATTATGTATCTAGAATCAATCATGCATTGTTAATCATCATTGGAAACATACAACTTCACTCTCCAGCCTGAGTCTGATGAAACAGCCAACCTGCCAGGAAAAAAGTAATGCTTGCCTGATAACTTGAAAATTCACTTTCAATATCTGACTGTCTTAAAGAATAATGCCTCAGAAAACTAAGCATTAAATATCCTCAAGAAAAACCTCAAATCTAACCAGTTAGAAATATTTTTACATGAAGTAACAACCAGCAGGAAATCCACATTCAAATTTTAGGTAATAAATAACATTTTTCTTATTTCCATTTCTAAATGAAGTAGCCATTGCAATAATTTGAAGCCTCCTAGAGTCAAATAATAAGTAAAGAACTATTGATGTGCATGTTTTGAAATGTCATGTATGTGAATGCTTTTGTATATTTTATATTGATTTCATGTATTTTAAGTGCCTTGTTTTATTTAATACACTTTGTTATATTATATTGTATATCTTACTATAATATGTGTGTGCTTGAAGTGGTGATAAGTCATTGTTTCATTGACTAAATTAATTAAGTTCTTATAAAAGTATTAAAAAATTACAATAATAAATATCTAGTTAAATAAATTGTCTTTAAGCTTAATTTTGTTGGTCAATTCTTTTTACCATTAATTAAGGCAATAATTTATTATATTACTTTTGATTGAGCTAGTCATGGGATATTTTGAGCACTGGATTATGGGCCTATTGTCCAAACACATTAGTTCCCATAACTAGCTGGTGCCTGAGGCTTACCTCAAAACAAGTAAAGTGCTTGGATAGCAGGTGTTTGAATCTAGCAGCCGAGGTGAGCCACAGTCTGGAAATGTAATTGTGTTATGTGTTGCATAGCTTGGTCTGACTGTGGATATTATTTATTGTTGGTATTCTCCCATCTGCTCAAAGGGCCAGTCTGTTCATGTAATATTTATAATATAAAATTATAAATTTATGATAAATAAGGTTTGAACCCAGCTAAACCTACAAATAGGGTATGCTGGATCTTCTTAAGAACACATCCGGTACACTATATATATATATATAATGCAAAACCATAAAATCATACAATAGTAAATAAAATCTAAAATGTTACCAATATCCTTACACATCCATGATTTCATCTACTACAAATAGACCTTCTCAAATGAAAATCAAACTAAAGGAAGAAACATGTTTATATACAAACAAACAAACCATCTCATAATTCATTCAAACACCGTCTTTCCTTAACACTTAGCCCGCCTCTTACGAGACCTCTTGTTGACAATTGATGTCACTCTAATTCCATTATTTTTAATGCTACGATAGATGTTTTACGCTTATTAGTTAGGTTTTTAAAAGTTCTGTAAGATGCTGCCCTCTTCTGAGTTATTTTACAAGTAAAAAATCAATAAATAGCCTCTAAAGCTAAACAAAAAAGTAAGGTTGTCGGTGATTGGTCTCAGCCGGCTCTCAGCCGACAAAGACATTCTGATTGGCTCAAAAGAACAAAAAAACTGCCTGATCAAAGAAAATAAAGAAAAACACTGAGATTTTCATTTCGAATATGATTTAAAGTATTTAAAAGTATATTTTGAGAAATTACAAATTATTTCATATAATATGCTAAAAAAACAAAATTATTTTAGAAAAATATTGAAGATTTTAGTAAAAATATTGAAGATTTTAGCAAAAAAAATATTTACTTTTCCATAATGTAAAACTGAAAAAAAAGCATTTACACCAGACCTCTTTGTTTGTATGTTCGCTTTTAAATTTGCCGAAATTGAATATATTATAATAAATAAATAGCAATTTATTTTTGAAAGAACTTTTGTTCACTTTTATAACCTGACAAATTATTAATATACTTTTTATAAACGAATCTGAAGTGAATTTAATATTATAGGCAAATATATTTCGACAATTGGCTTTGTCTACAGTTTGCGAGTTGGCCAATTAAAAGCTTTGATTTTTAACTCACACAACCAATAATATAATTAGCGGTTTATGGGTTAATATCAAAAGATGTCTTTGTAAGATTGATAGCCTCAAATTCAAGAAGTTTTATCATCAAAATCTCTTTTATTCTTTTTAATTCATTCTTTTAAAAAAATAACTGATGCATTGTTAAACAATATTCTATGACTTGCATTCAATTCATGAATATATAAAGCTGAGTTAAGATACCTATGTTTAACTCTATTTATGATCATAATTCTTTCATTAAGCTAAATTTACTCTGACCTACATAAAACTTACCACACCTACATGGGAATCTTATAAACAATAGCAGGAATAGACCTACTATCAATAGACTGCTTTCAACCATTAAGTAATGAATTCAAATCAGAACCTTTCTTTCATGCAATCTTCATTTCTCCTAACAAATGACTATTTTTATAAACAAAATTATATATTGAAAACTTAAATGATAAAGACATATACTCATTATCCTTACCAACAAAATTCTTACCATTAAAAATCACGTCTATATGCATTATTATTAAATATAACATTTCTAATAACATCATGATTATAATCTAATTCTACATAATTAGCAGCAAATTGACCTATTTGTATATCAGCATAATTATTAAACCTTCTATTCCTACAACAAAAATTCAACAAAAACATTTTTTATGCATAAAAGGCTGATAACTAATAGACCTAATCATATTTTTCAAATTTTTAGGTTTTATAAAATGACTACAAAACAAAACATCACTTATCTTTTCAACACTTAATTCCAAAAACTTTAATTTTACAAAAACAAAACTACCTCTCCCCCCTCAATTGTAAACTTAATACTAGACTCAAAAGTATTCAGAACACATAAAAACTCTTCTAATTTTACTTTCTGGCTAACAAACAATCATCAACATATGTAACAAATAATTTTAAAGAACATGAAGACTGATTAATAACACTACACTCCAAATAATCAATATAGACAGAACACATCAATTGGAGAAATAACATAACCAATAACCCAACCCTCTCTTAACTTATAAAACATATCATTACACATAAAATACATTGAATCCTCTAACAACAAAAGCAAAACATGAAAAACCTTAATATTAATATTTAATATTTAGTATTTTAGATAGTGTTATATGGTTTTGTGAACTTCATATTTTATTTCGTGTATTTGTATTTTGATATTATTTATATGTTATTTATTTTGTATTATTTATTATTAATTATTTGTTTGTATTTGTATGGTTATATTATTAGTTTTCTTTCAGTATGTGGCAGATTTTATATGATAATTTTTCTGGTATAGAAATTTTAGAAATAAAGAAGTTAATTAATATATCTAATAAAACAGAGTCTCTAAAGGCTCAGGTAAATTTTCTTAAGATTTGTATGTCTTGTAATGTTTTTCCTGATTCATGTAATATTAGATTGGATAGAAATTGGTTTATTTTCTAATTATGATTTTATTTTAAATTTTAAAAGATTCATTGTTAAGCAATTTATTATGCCGATTGTGGGTAGTTTATCTAATTTAATTGATAGGCTTAAAATGATTAGAAGAGGGTTGGATTTTAGAAGTAATTTTAATTATTCAGTTTTGAATATCTTTTTTTTTTATTAAAATAAATAAATTTTTTTTAGATACAATTGAACATGTTTATCTATACGTAGCTATATTCTTTTTTACATTGTTGCAAGGGATTCACTGTGTAGAGCTTGCTGTGGTCTGGGACTGGGGCCATTACCCTCATTCACTCTTCCAGGAGGGTGACCCTAGCCCAGGTTTCATGAAAAATCCAGTCTGGAGCCAGCAATCTATCTCTGTTCCTGAGCTGCTTGAGTAGTTTGATATAGATGTTGCAGACACCATGATTAGTATTTTCAAATATACACTTGCATCTGGATAGCCAGATTGCAAACGTTAGAATAATGGTGATTCTGATTTTCGAGAATATGCCATTCTTTATAGCCTTTTGAATGACTAAAACTTCTTTAATGTCGAGCAACATGTTTTTGTTAATAAAGGATCTGATTGGCTTGAGAAAATGGCAGAAATACAAGAGGTGATGAATTGTTTCATCTGCTGTTGCACATAGTTGGCACTGAGGATTGATCTTGCTAAACCCTCTTTTCCACAACAGAAAATAATTTGTTGGCAGGGAGGAGAGGTTGATCTTTAGCAGAAAGTCAATGTATTTTCATTCTAATTTCTTTTTAAAATGGTTTAGGAAAAAAATGTGAAGTTATTTATAGCAATAAGTATTTTAAAATTTTAAGTGGTTGGTTGGAAAGGCTGGAAGTAAAAGTTTTGTGAAACAAAGAGTTTAGATTTGGGTGTTATATAAATAGGCCCGATGCTTCATTTGTTTTAAATTTGTCAAACTACATTTTGAATTTATCTGATTTGGCTATTTTAGCTAAGGGTCTTGGTTTTTTTTTTTTTTTGCAAATAAAAGTTTAGTTTTTGATTTCATTTCTGCTATTGAAAGTAGTAGTAATATTTCTGATGAAAATAAAGTGTTTTATAGATTATTTTGAATAGTCAATTACTTAAAAGAGAAAAAAAAATGTTTTCACCCTTAAAGAAATTAGTCTTGTTATAAAAAGATTGAAAACCAATGATGTTATCTTGTTGAAAGAAGATAACGGGTGGCTAGTTTGTATTGTTAAATAATATTGACTTTAAAAGTAAAGTTTCATTAGAATTAAAGTATGCTATTTGAGATTCTGATTCTGGTAAAAATAAAATGTAAATTGTATGAAAGTTATGGAAAATAAAAAAGATTTTTGATAGAACTACTTATTTAAATTGTTATTCTAGTGATTATGTGGCTCCAAAGGGTTTCTTTAATTTGAAGTCTCATAAAGATAATTTTCTTTTGTGATGTATTTTTGATTTTACAGGAAGAATTGTTGATAAAATATCAAAATTTATTATAAGATTTTTTAAGGACTATATAGAATTGGGTCAGTTTTGTGTTTCTTTTTCTTTTGAAGCTTTTAAGAAAATAAGTGGTTTTGTTTTGGATATTGAGTGTGTTTTTGGTAGTTTAGACATTGAAAATATGTATCAATCAATTGATAGATTAAAAGGTATTGATGTTTTTCTTTCAATTTAAAAAAAAATAGAATGTTTTTCTGCAGCTAAGATTAAGGTTTTTCATGATTTGCTTTTGCTGTTAGAGGATTCAATGTATTTTATGTGTAATTATGTGTTTTATAAGATTAGAGAGGAGTGAGTTATTGGTTATGTTATTTCTCGATTGATGTGTGCTTTCTATATTGATTATTTGGAGTGTAGTGCTATTAATCAGTTTTCATGGTTTTTAAAATTATTTATTAGATATGTTGATGATTTTTATTTGTTATCCAGAAAGAGAAATTATGGAGTTTTTATGTGGATTGAATGCTTTTAATTTTAGTATTAAGTTTACTATTGAGGGTGGTAGTTTTGATTTTGTAAAATTAAAGTTTTTGGATTAAATTATTGAGAAGGTTAATGATGTTTTATTTTGTAATCATTTTATAAAACCTAAGAATTTCAGAAATATGATTAGATCTGATAGTTATCAGCCTTTTGCACATTAAAAATATCTTTGTTGAATTTTTGTTGTAGGAATAGAAGGCTGAATAATTTTAATGATAATGCTGATATTCAAAGAGGTAAATTTGCTGCTGATTATGTAGAATTGGGTTATATTAAAAAAAAAAATCAAGTCAGATGTCACATGACTTAATTTAATAAGCATGTATTTACAAATGTTATATATATATATATATAGAACTCACAAAACAAGCTCTTAACAAGGTTTGTAGAATATCCCCAAACTCAGACTGGTTTCAGCTACTGGCATCCTCAGTGAGATGATAGGATATCCAAGCATTAGATTAAAAATACCACAACAAGGCCAGAATTTTATCTATAGAAAATCTGATATTTTCTGATATTCATATGTCTTCCAATTCAGCTATTTAACTTAAATAGCCACATGAGACTGAAATAAGTTCAGATACACCATGTATTAATAGCTTTAGTGATATAAAATTGCCAAAGCCATCATAGCAAAAAATAAAATTACAAAAAAATCAAGTCAGACTTTAATTGGGTTATAATCATGATTTTATTAGAAATGTTGTATTTAATAATAATGTTTATTGATTGTGATGGAAGAATTTTGTTGGTAAAGATAATGAATATATGTTTTTACCATTTAAGTCTTCAATATATAATTTTGTTTATAAGAATAGTCATTTGTTAGGAGGAATAAAGGTTGCATGGAAAAAAGGTTCTGATTTGAATTTATTACTTAATGGTTCAAAGCAGTCTATTGATAGTAGATCCATTCTTGGTATTGTTTATAAGATTATGTGTAGTTGTGATAAGTTTTATGTAGGTCAGAGTAAGTTTAGCCTTAATGAAAGGATTAAGGTTCATATAAATAGAGTTAAACATAGGTATCTTAACTCAGCTTTATATATTCCTGAATTGAATAGAGGACATAGAATATTGTTTATCAATGCATCAGTTATTTTTTATGATAAAAATGAATTAAAAAAAAAATAAAGGTGACTTTGATGATAAAACTTGTTGAATCTGAAGCTATCAAAATTATGAAGACATCTTTTAATATTAAGGGAAGGTGGTGGTTGAAATGTAATTATGGGAAGGTTTGTTTGTTTATATATATATATATATATATATATATATATATATATATATATATATATACATATATATATATATATATATATATATATATGTTTGTTCCTTTAGTTTGATCTTCATTTGAGAAGGTCTATTTATAGTAGATAAAACCATGTTTTTGCAAGGATTTTGGTAAAATTTAGTATTTTATCTAGTATTATATTGTTTTACGGTTTTGCATTTTATTTATTACTAGTATAGTGTTAGGCAGTTATATATATATATATATATATATATATATATATATATTTTATATATATATATATATATATATATATATATATATATATATATATATATGAAGTTAAGTCCACATCGACAGCCAAGGTATATTAATGTGCAGCAACCAATCAGACATGGTTCTGCAGATAGAATAAATAAAATAGCAAACATGTCAAAGCTACTTTTGGTTATTTGTAGCTTGTACAGGTTTGTTCAGTTTTCAATCAGCCTGTTTTGTAAAAGTTGAAAGTGTATATAAATAGGTCAACTCAGAAAATTATTTTGTTTTTGGTCTTTGCTCACTATTCACCAAGATTATCATTACTATTGTCATGTATTACAAATATCTCTACCAGTAATTGAAATAATCATGATGCATTAATAACAACCACTAAATAACTTTATTCTGGGTATTGATGCCTCAAGAGAAATGTCTAACTCTATGTGATGAACTAATGAACTAACTTGACAATATCATGCAAACCAGTTAAATTCAGCCACAAAAAATGCACTTCTCAAAATTATAAATTAAAGTTTGATGAAACCTTATCAAAAATATAAAGACCCATTTGCGAGTTAATATATAAAAACTATCAACCTTATATTTTAGTAATGATGATACAAGCAGCTCTTCTACACCTATCAAAAGTTACAAACTATATGTGTAAATTTAATTTCCCCTTCCTATATAAAATAAAATCTTCATAGGCTTAAGGAAACAATTATTATTATGAACAGAATTAATTTAGTAAACTTCAAAATATTCTTGTTATGCAAGTCAGTAATACTTTTCTATATCACTTAATTTGTAATTTAATTAGTCCTTTTTTGTATATTTATTTTATTATTTCCCCCACCAATGTTAACTTTTGTATTTTATTTATGTTATATAAAACTCACTTTAATTTTAGTATAAAGTTTGATATGTATAAAGTAAGCCCTCAATATGTGCTATTAAACTGAAATGTGAAAGTTACAGGAAGTTCAGTTATTGTTAAAATATTTAATATTGAAGTTAATTTAATTTTTTTGAATGATTTGCAAAAGTTTTAAATAACCAAGATTTTTTAAGTAAATGTTAAATCACTTTTTCTTTAAAAGAATTAATTTGTTTTAAAACATATAAGGAAGATTGAGTTTCAAGTAGTTAAGAATTAGTTTTACAAAATTATCTCACTGAAGCTATTAAAAAATCATTTGGATAATGTAGTTATAAATTCATTAAAAGTATATGTGGCTGATACCAATGTGTGCATATGCACCTATATAGTTTGGTAATCTGCTCCTATTAAGTTTACAACTTTCATACAGGTTGCCATTTTTTATATCATATAAGCATCTGAAATTAAAAGATAGAATACATATATGTTCATATATTTATCACAATTCTGCTGTTGTTTTATACATCACTTGAATCATGTATATGTGGTTTGCCTCATCATGATATATATATATATATATATATATATATATATATATATATATATATATATATATATATATATATATATATATATATATATATATATATATATATATATATAATTTACTCACAGATGACTTTGATTTTCTCCAGGTTTAGAAATATATCTTACTGCTTATTTGATTTTAATTTGTATTTCAGGTTTTTAGATGTCATAGATGGTGTATGATTAAATGCATATTAGGTAAGCTGGTTTTGATTGCGTTTATATTATAAATATTTGAATTTAATGTTTGAAATTAAGTTAGTGTGTTTTATTAAAGCTAAGATCAAAAAGAATCAGATAAACAATAGTCTTCAGAGATGATACTTAATTAAATAATAATGTTTGCCATTGTTAATTTTAAAAGAGCTACCTGATGTCAACAAATGAACTGTATATGTTGGTAATTGAATTTTATACTTTATAATTGAATTGTTAATAAATTTGTTTTGTTTGTTTATTAGATCAATCAGCATTTTTTTACTGTTGTCTGCTTTTTGAAAATTGATGTATCTAAAAAGTTTATCTCCTCTGTGACCAAGAAGTATTAAAATATCTATTAGAAATGATATGTGGCTGTGTAGAGATTTGTAGTTTAAGGTGTTCTCCAGTAAACTCTTATTATAATATCTCTTGAAAAATCATTCCAGACTAGAAATCTAGTGACGCTGACTGGTATTGGATATTTGATTTCAATTATATATATATATATATATATATATATTATATATATGATTTATATATATATATATATATATATATATATATATATATTAGCAGACTGTGCTTATTAAAAATGGTATATTAGAAATTATAGTTCAAATCTCTTGAGTGTAATGATATTAACAAGTTATTAGATTTGATTCTTTTTAGCAACGCCAATATTTTATCACACACACTAAAATAAAATGTTTATGATTGGTAAAATTAAGTGTATTTTTTTTTTGTTGGATTATTATAAATACATATTATTCTTACATACGTGTATAAAGAGAAAGTATGTCTAGACAAGTATTTAATTAGCTAAACAAATCTTTATAATTGGATTTAAATATAATAATTTATTAATGTAAATGCATCATAAAAAGAAACTTAGTATTCATCTAGATGTTAAATAACGTTGGCATTTGTAATTTACATGTTATGTATATATTTGAACGATCTTAATAATAACTAGCCTTGTGGTTAGAAACGTGCACGGGTTCGCTTCTCGGTCACCACTTTGACACATGAAAAAAAAAAAGTATTCATTTTAAATTAAAAGAAGTAATAAAAAAGTCTACGTTTGGAAAATGTTTATAAAAAGATAAAAATGTGTTCACCAAAATTATATTTTTAGACTTGGATATTCTTGACATAATTGAGTGGTCATAAATTAGATTAATTCTCATTAAAAGATGGTCATCATTTCTATTCAATGTCATTCATTGATTAAACAAATCCGTTATTGGACTGAAGGCACAAGGCCCCAAGTCATTTTCTTCATCACCATGCAACACCTGGAAAGATAATTATTAAGGAATATACATACTTTATAGATGTAAATACTATTAACCCAATTTGTAAATTATGATAAAAAAGAACTTGCATTCGATTTGCTTTAAACTATCATCTATAAAGGAGCTCTAAATAATATTGAGATTAAATGCTGACTATCTTTGGTTTATTTAATTTACATGAATTAAATGTTTTATTTTTTCTCCTTAAATAATAAAAGATATGAATGATTTCAAATATTTTTCCTTTACAATCTACGTTATCCACCTATGAATCTATCCATAAATTAGTCTTTGGAAGGAAATCATTGTTGCCAGTTTAAAAAAAAGAATGTTTATTTTATATTATCAAATTGTATTTAACTATTACTAATTTTCTTCTTTTCTGAGCCAATGTAATATCTGGTAATTAATGAAGATACTCACAGAAAAGATGTTTTAATATTCAGCTTTGTTACCTCATAGCATGCTATCAATATATTAAAATATTCCTGTTATCTTATGGTGTGATTACAAATAATTTATATCAGTATTTAATTATTATTAAATGTATTCAAATTTAAGTTCAAATTTAGATTTATTCAAATAGCTCATTTCTTTGATATGGGTATGCTTGATTCTTTTTTGTTAATAGAAAAATGGTGACCAGCCACTGAACATGCCCTCAAGCATACTCATATCAAATAAATGGGCTATTTAAATAAATCTAAATTTGAATTTAAATTTGAATATGTTGAATAGCTTATTAGATAATTAAACACTGATATAAAGAATTTATAATTATACCATTAGAGGTCATGAATTTGATATATATTGATAATATTTTAATTATTGGTAATAAAAGAGCAATGAATAATATTTATAATAACTTTAATAATAATATGTATAAAATTAAATTTACAAAAATAGAATTTGAAGATAAAATTAAATATTTAGATATATAAATTAATATAGATAAAGATAATAAAATTATATTAAAGCATTTTATTAAAGAACATAAATTAAGAAAAAATATTCATGTAGATTCACAGCAAGCATGGGTGTAAAATTAGCAGTTATTAAAAATTTAAAATGTAAGAATGACAAATATAATATAGATAAAAGTGTAGCTCACTTACAAAAGAAGCAATTTATTAAATTATATAATGATTATGGATATAATCCTAAAACCATTATATATATAAATTCTAAAACATTTGTAGTGGGTGGTAAAATTGCTGAGGAAAATAATGGTATTGATAATGCTAATAATGAATCAAATAAAAAAGGGATTAGACTTTCATATTATCCTAAGATATATAATACATTAAGATATAACAAAAATTATATTGAAAAGAATATAAATATTGGCTAGTCAAACAGTAAATATCTTGATCTATTAATAGGAAATTATAGGTTAAGAGATAGTATTCAAGACAAAAAAGGAATTGTATATAAAATTACATGTGAAATTTGTAAAAATGATTTACTTCAGGCATACTGGCAAACAATTAGAGGTAAGAGCCAAAGAACATAATAATGCAATTAATAGAAAAGATGATAAATCTGAATTATATATTCATTACTTAAAATTGGGCATAAAATAGATGCTACAAAAAAATATTAAATGTTTAAATTACATCAAAGAGCCAAAAAGAACACAAATATATAAACCATAATATATTAAAAATAATTTAAATAATTATATGAATATTTACGAGACTTCTATAAATTTGGTTAATAATTGGTTAATTAAAAATAAATGGAAAATTATATAAATTGACATATATTGAAACAGTAAGATATGCCTTACCAATCTTAGTTTCACGTTGCCTTCCTGTTTCCTATCCTCACACCTTATTTAAAACCCTAACTTTATCATACTGTGTGTGTACTGAGTATATTTACTGAAATCCCACCTAAATTTATATGTCTAATGGGGTGCCCAGGGTTTTATAATAATTAAAATTGTCTTAAACAGTTTTATTTTCAAACCATTGAGTATATATTACGTATATATGCTTGTACCATAAAGTAGGTCACATATTTTCATCTACACACATACTGCGATAATATTTAAAATTTATGAAAATATTTATTTAAAATTTGTTGTTTTTGAATCTGTTTACTTTGTGATGTTACTATGCTATAATTATTTGCATTTAATAAAATAATATCACTGATAAATATATTATGGAAATTAAATTCAAAAGAGAGTTTTATAAATATAAAATGTTATTTTGTTTTTCAAAAACATGCCATTTTTCTTTTTAAATCAGTGAGGGTTGGGAAAGAACAATAGTGGCTAATTTTAACTATATTGGCAGCCAGTTTTGCTAGTAGATTTGATAAGATTTAAAACAGTGCTTATGAGCAGATTTAATTAAAAAATGCAGTCCTTGTTTTCAAATTTATTAATAACTAAACGAATGGATTTTACCACCACAGGGTTAGATTGTAATCAGAGAGAGCTTATAAATAGGGCTGATTGATTATTATAAGATTATTATTAGAGAGTTATTAGTTAATCTGCCTGATATTGTGACAGTGAAAAAAGATACTTCTGAATTTTGACATTCATAATTTCCAATTGCTTGTTTATTTGCATCATCGGACCAACCGGCTTGCTTTGTCAGTAAATCAAGTTTTAAAATAGTTTTACCTTAGAATGATGAGGTAAAGGTGCAGTCGGCTGTTTTCCCTCAGGAGCCAGTGCCTTGGATGTCCGTCATTCACCATCTGATGTCCTGTCATCATATCATCAAGCCCAACTGAACCAGCCCAAAGAAATGCTGCTCCTGAAATCTACTAACTGCTGCTATGGAACAATGAACCAAGGAGAATCATAATTTACTTAAGAACTTTGTTACCAATTTGGAAATGCTCATGGACAGATCTAAAGAATGAGGCAATTAAAATCAACCCGAGATCTCGGAAACCTTCATGCTATATAGCTAATAATTTTTGTATATTCCTTAAATGTATTTATTCAAGTGTTTTTTTTCTAATGCATGCTGAACTTGTGCTTGGGTTGATTTTCTATATATATTTGTAAATGTCTTATTTAAATGTATTGTAATAATTATCTAATTAATTTCTTTAGGCAAATGCGAGTTACATAGGGAAGTTAAAGATGCATGCTTGCCATCTTAGTTTATTTAAACTGCAAACATGCATCCCCCCCCATCATTTATATATATTTACAAGTAGTTTTTATGTATCATCAATTTTTGTATAATTAATTATTTCTCTAAATTTTTGTTGAGAGTCTGCTGGCCATTAAAATATGAAATTTGAGAGTGAGCTATTTCTGGTCTTTAATAACTTGCCCTTTGTTTTACTAAAAGTATTTTAAATTCTGTGTTTCTAGTGAATATGCTTGGGTGCTGGAACCTTACCATTGGCAAAGGTCATCATTGGTTAAATCTGTTCCCCTTATTTTACTCCGCGGTTCCCAGTACAGTGCTATAATGGCACATGGGAATTATTTCGCATACATCCCCACAGTTACGAAGTTCCTGGGTGCGGGCCAGGCTTGAGCTGTGAGTGGGATAGATATGTCCCAAATAAAAGGTGAAATGCCTATCCAAAGCCAAGACCTTTGCTTCATAATTTATAAAGTTGCATACTCAGAAACTACACCCCTTCCTTGGCATTATATTGCTGGCACCACCGTACATTTCCCTTATTAATTATTTAAAAAAATTCTATTAGTTAAATGAATTTTTAAGTCCATTCAGTATAGCTTGATCGTATAATTTTGTTAATCACTTTGCGAGTGACTCTTGGTCTCCATTTAAGATTCCAATTATAGATATTTTAGAATATTCCAATTCTGTTAGACTTTACGTGACTCACATATGCCCACTGTGTCACTGTATTTTAGACACATTATCTAAACAAACCCAAGTACAAGGTATCAGCCATCTTGTTTTTTATTATATATAGTTACCCAATTTATATAGCTAAACTATTTTCTATATTTAATTATTAAAATATTATTGTAAATTTATTTATTTTTTCTTTTATTCGGGGTGCAATTTAAGTAACATACCATAGTGGGTTTATCTCAGGCACATATATAAGTTATTGTTAAATGAACTAGGGCTATTTTAGATTTAGAGTCTTTTGTTTTCTCTTTGATCACTGGCACTGGCATGAAATTATACTATTAGTAGCATCAAATGTGTATTAACGTAGATGGCATTGTGGAGTTTAGACTTTGGATTTGAACTTGGGATTTCTGGGAGGTAACCCTCTTAGTGTTGAGTTCTATGTCCCGGGTTTAAATTATGCAGTGTGCTAGTGAGATAGACATGTTTTGACTGTTACAATATATAGTTGTAAAAAAATGCAGCTAATTTATTTTATTTATTGTATTTTTATGATATAGTAAATTATTTTGTAATTACTGGATTTATAAATGTGGGTTTTGATTTATTTAAATGATTTAAATTGATATTGTTTGTTTTAATTTCATTGTTGAACACTAGATAGTTTTATGTCTGAAATAGATTGTTAATGTAATAGGTTATTAACATTTGAAAAAGGCACCAAATCAGTTGCTGAAAAAGGCTTTTAATGTATAAAAAATTTTGATATTTATATAGCTGTTGTAAAAAAATTATCATTTTCTGATTATTATTTTATGAAAGAACAGCATAAAAATATTTATTCTTTTCCAATTTTGCTGATATATTAAATATATTGAAAATATGCTAAGCAGTAATAAAGTTGATTTTTTTTTTTTTTTAAAAAATTCTCTCTTCTGTGAGTACATTTATTAATTACCAGATATCAAATTGTATTTAATATTTTGTAACGTCATTTAATATTTTGTAATTGTTAAAAAAAAAGAAGAAATTATAGTTTTTTTGCTCTTAAAAATCTGAAGTTAATACCCAATAAGATCGTATTTAATTCATATTAGAAATAGTATCAAAACATTTAATGGTAATTAGTGTGCCAAGGTGATTAAAATATTCATTTAAATTTAGTTAACTGTATAAGATACTTGAACACATACTTTCAAGTCTCCTTTAGCTTTTCACTCTATCTCATACCACTGATACTCATGACCATATACATGTGAAAAAGGTTAATAATCTCCAATATAGAGGGGATAGCTGAAGGGAGTTTGATAGTCTGTGTTCAAGTTCCTTATATAACTAGATCTAAAACTCTAAGTATATAACTATACTTGTATTCAATCAAATATTAAATTTAATTAATCATCTGTAATGAAAATTTGTTTATAAACTTCTCATAAATTATATAATATCAATAATTATGCACTTATAACGCTCTTAAAGAAGTTATTTTACTAAATTTATTTAAAGCTTAGCACTTTCAAAGCTCTATGGCTTCATAGAGCTTTGAAAGCGCTAAGCTTTAAATAAATTTAGTAAAATAACTTCTTTAAGAGCGTTATAAGTGCATAATTATTGATATTAATGATCTGTATGTGTATCTATAATACATGTTTGCATGAAAGTACAATTTATAATTTTTTTTTGTTTTTTTATAGATATAATTTGTCCATTTTTTTTTTCCTAGTCTATAAATAATAGTTATTTAGAAGTAATTTATTGTAATGTGCTCTGTATTGTATATATAATATATTCTAAGTGAAAGTTAACCCTTTCAACGATTATTATTTAATTGGCCGAATGAGTTAAAAATCAAAACTTGTAATTGGCCAACTCACAACTTTAACAAAATCTATTGTTAAAATAGATCACTTTTAATAATATAAATACGTTAGTTTCATTTGTAAAAAGTATATTACTGAATTCTCAGATTACGAAAGCAAACGAAAGTCTTTTCAAAAATAAAATTTGATTTATAATTTAAAAAATATTCAATTGCGGTGAAATAAAAGTAACCACTATTCAACCAACCAAAAAAGGTTGCTGACGCAATCTTTTTTTTTCACTTTAACGTTACGATCAATATATAGCAATAAATAAATAATTCTTGGTAATATCTTAACTATTTTTCTAAAATAATTTGATTTTTAGTAGTATTTTATCAATAATAATTTGTAATTCAATTCAAATATTGTTTAAAATGTTGTAAACATTCGTTTATCATTTTCGTAATAAAAATCAAAACGAACGTAACTTTTTACTTTTTGGCAGCCATTTCCCTTTCTGACAGAAGTGGGACAGTCAATAAGATTCAAGAAAAGTTGGTGAGGAGGCGGTGCTTTGGTTTTGTTTGACATATATGGTCATTTTTATTGATTTTTTTACTTGTAAAATAACTCTGAAGAGGGCACTATCTTACAGAACTTTTGATTTTCTTTCGAATGACATATAATAGGTATACGTGCGATAAAAAGTAGCCGATTTAGAGTGACGTCAAATCTTCTCGTTTTTAGACGAGTCATGCATTTTAAGTGAATCAAGTCTTATTTTGAAAGAATATAATATGGCTTTTCATTTTTTTTAAATGGATCCTAAAGCAGAGATATTTTGTTATTGGTATAGCATAAAGTACATGTTCATATGTATTTTTTATTGTTAATAGAAAACTAGACTTAATTGTTAAATAAATAATTATGGAATGGGTCTGGCACCTCATTTCCCAAATACTTCCAAGAATATATTATCAAAATGTGACATAGCTAAAATGAGATTTGTAAAGTCTGACTATTAGTTATTTTTTACTGAACTTTTCCAGCACTCATATTATTAATGTGTATTAATTATCACATGTTAACTAATATGTTCAGCCAAATTTAAGAAAGTTTAAGTGCTTACTTAAGATAAACATGTTTTGTTATAAATTATTTGAAACACATCTAGCATTTATAAATATGGTAATTCATTTAACACATGTATTTTTCTTTGCAGGTCCCATTTTTTGCGGGATATAAATCTAATTTTTAATGTGCAGTTTAAAAAAATAATATTAACTTACTGAATTCATTTTTACAGATACCCACCATACCATGCACATATTGGATTATGTTGTAAAAAAACAGAGAGCATTATAAAATTTATGTCATGAATGATATTATGTACATTATAATTTTTTATCATTTATGTAATAAACATATTTATTATACTTTATTAATTTTGTCTTCATGTTTTTTTGGCTTTAGTTAAGGATATAGTTAACTAATTTTAGGAAATAAAGAAAATTAATTGTATTTGCCTTGTATCTCATATGTTCTGTTAAAGTTATTTTTTGTGAAAATTAATTGCTCTTGTCTCATACATCATGGACCCTGTTACAGTTTTCTATTGTGAAGCTGAGTGTGAGGAGTGACAGATAGTTGTTATAGAGCAATCCAGACATGCAAATGATAATTTTATCACTGCAAAATACACACTTTAAACATAAATATGCTTAATTAAGATACATAATGATAAGATATTGAAGATTTATTATGCTATTATTAAATGTTTATTAAAATTACAATAAAATATATCTTGTGTAGCTACATAATTTGAATTCTCATTATTTGGAGTAAACTTACATTGAGGCACTGTGTGTGTATTAAATGTGTTTTGGATGCAGCATAATTTCCTTTTGCATTTTTGTTTTATTAATATTTGTTTCCCCTCCATTCTTCCTTTCCCTGCCATCATTGTTGTGTTAGTTGATGTTATAATATACAGTAAATTGAAATAATAAACTCTTCAAAGTGCATATGCAACTTATCTAATATTTCATTAATAGTATTATTGATGATAAAATTGAATTGTATATATATATATATATATATATATATATATATATATATATATATATATATATATATATATATATATATATATATATATATATATATATATATATATATATATATATATATATATATGAATTCATAGTATTATTTCTGGGAGCTTCTGTATCATAAAAATATTTAATACCTAAATAGTCAAGATTTCAGTACAATAACAAGTACTTTCATCAGAGCTTCTTCATTCTCAAATCACAAGAATGTATGTGGTGACATTTAAAATCATTATTTTTTTCCTTTGTTATTTTCTCCTCATTCTCAAATTCTATTGGTTGAGAAGTTTTAAAAATATTTTATCTTCTAATAGCTTTTTCCCAAATATTTTCTTTTATTCAAGCTTTCATTTGTGCTCTTAGGTTTACTAAAAATCTCTAATTTTTCTTAAAAGTCTCTGGTCATATTGTTCAATTATTAAAAGAATATGTGTTTATTAAAATTGATGTCATGGTTAGTTAATTAAATGTGTGAATAAATGGCCAATGAATTAATTTTTTTTCTAACTGCCAAAATGCATTCTTTCTTTCTTATGTTTATTCTATGATTGGTATGTGCAATGATGAATTTAAACAAATCCACATGGAATTTTATATGAACCATGACACTCCAAAGAAATTTATAATTAGTGCGTGAAAATACTTCATTAATTTTTTTAAATGTAGTATAAATTGTGTGGATATTATTTTTCTTAAAAACATTACCAATTTTATCAGTTACTCCTTTTATATATGACGGAACAGTTTTAATTTTTGAAGTATCAAAATATTTTTTATTATTATTATATAAAAAGCACTATTAATAATTCTGTAAGAAGCATTTTTTCGTAACATTGATATCTTGTTGAAAATGATTGTCATCAGAAACTCTCTTAGTTCTATTTAACAATGTCTTTACCATTGAAAATAATTGTTCTGGATGGTGATGAGTAAAAAAATGTAGATATCTCCCAATGTTTTTTTGCTTTCTATATATACCACGAGATAAAGAACTATCCTTCTTTCTTTTAATTAAAATATCTAAGAATGGTAGTTGGTTATTAATTTCTACTTAATAAATTTGATATTGTTATGAAAAAAATTTAGAAAAAGTAAAAATTCACAAAGAACATGCTTACCATATATCCACAATAAGAAAGGTATCATCAACATATCTTAGCCATACAGGTGTTTTTTAATTTGTGATATCAAAATTCTTTCTGAGTTCTGCTGGATAATTTGGTCAACTCATATCTATATCTTATGTTTGTTTATAGATCTGACCATCAAAAACAAAAAAAAAAGTATTATATTTAAAAATATTAATGAAGTATTTTACACCCTATTGATAAAATTCCTTTGGAGTATCGTGGTTTATAGGAAATTCCATGTGGAGTTTGTTTACATTCATTTAATGGTCATACCAATGGCAGAATAATAATAAAAAAAGAAGAACACATTTTGGCAGTTATAGAAAAATCTAATTTATCTGTCATTTTTCCACACATTAAATTAACTAACCATGATATCAATTTTAATAAAACACATACACATTCTGACAAAAATTGAACAATATGACCAGAGACAATTAAGAGAAGATATAGGGATTTTTAAAAGGCCTAAAAGCATAAATGAAAAGCGTGAATTAAAAAAATTAACAATATTTGGTTAAAGCAGTTGGAGGATAAAAATATTTTTTAAAACTTTTCAATCAATAGGATTTAATAATGTGAAGAAAATAACAAAAGCAAAAAAATAATGATTTAAAATCTGATTACACACACTCTTATAATTAGATAAAAAAGAAGACAGTCAAGTATTGTTAGCTGAGAGGACAGCACAGCCGCCTTGCAAGCAAGCAGTTGGTTTCAGACGGCTATTGCGCGTTCGCCTCCTAGCAGATGCTATGACATATGGGAAAAAAAGCTCTGAGGAAAGTACTTGTTATTGTATTGAAAGATCAGGTATTTAGCTATTATATTTGTATTAAGCAGAAGCTTATGGAAATAAAACTATGAATTTGTCATTTATTTGTGAGAGTATTGAAATATATATATATATATATATAATATTAATTTATTTTTTTAATAAATATTTTGTTAATTATAGTTAATACTTAGGATAAACATTGTTACGTTATGAGAAAATGAATTGTGAGAAGATATTACTTGAGAGCAGTATTATTTGAGTTGTACTTGTAATACTAAGCTCATATAAGTAGATTTTTAAAAAAAATGAGATCTTGTTATAAATACAGACGATTACAAACTATTCAAGATTAATCAACAAATAAATTGTACTTGGTGTTTTCCTAACCGTAGTAAACTCTCCATATAATAGAGTCATCGAGTGCAAATCTTCATAATCAATGGATGCAGAAAAGTTTGTGCATAAAATCCCTATCTAGTGCTTACTCATCCAATATTCCCAGATATTCTAAGATTTAGGGGCAGTGCTCTCAAATCCAAAGATCCTCACTGATAAAAGCCACAAGCTAGAAACTAGCCTGGGGATAATAGATGAGTAGGCACTAGATAGGAATTTTAGACACTTGGTGGCATTACTGTATGGAAAGTTTGCTATTGTTATTAACACTGCATAAACATTGGCAATGGTGATCATGTGATGTTTTGAAAGTGTTTTCCTCATAAAATATCATCTAACTCATTAGTGAGCAACTGCAGAATAAGATAGTAAACATCAACCTGTGTGAGATAACGTAATACTATTAATACAATCCCTACTTATACTATATAAGTGATGGCATTTGATCTTAATGTATATGGAGATAATTATTATTTAAATTTTAAAGCAGCATAAATTCAATTTTTCAATAGATATTTAATATATTATATATGAAAAATTCAGTTATAAATAATTTTTTTTAAAGAAAAATGCTTATTTTATCTGTAAAACTTTTACCGTTTGTCACATATATATATATGTACATAAAGTATTTTCAATATAAATAGCAAATTTAATATTGTAAAGACATTTACCGGCAAGATTAAATTGAAAACCATATCAATAATTTTAAGATAAAAAATAAATAATTCAGTAAACTAATAAAAGTATGACAGCATGTGGAATATTACACTTTCACTAATAGCAGCTAAGATTTTTTAAGAATTTGATTTAAAAGTTTAAAATAAAATTAGCCTTAAGAAATAAATCATTTATAAGAGTAAATCCAAAATCTTAAGCTATCAGCTGTCTTAAGTGTTTTTGGGTGTTATATTAAATGAACAAATGTTAAATCATTTAAAATCTGTAAATTTATTCTAAAAGCATTCAGAAATTCTTTTACAAGATACAAAAACTGAGATAAATGTATATAATTAACTAAAAAAAAAAACCAAGTCATAAGAAACACTATCTAAATGATTATGATGTCATCTTTACATTAATAAGAAAACTAAGTGCAATAAATTGTATTCATGATCCCCCCCCCCATTTGTATTAATTATTTATAATTTTGAAAGAAAATTAAAGTAAATATATAAAAGTATACTGAAAAAAAAAATTAAATCATTAAATTTAGTCACAGTAAATTAATTTAATTACATTAAAATCGGATTTATATAAAAGAAAAATAAATGGATTGTTAATACATACAAGAAATATAAAAGACTGTAATATATTGAACTACAGGGAACTTACTTCATACCGTATAAGAAACCCTCACTAAATCAAATATATTTACCTGCACAGTAGATTCAGGCAAGCTCATAACAATTGCAATCTTTCTTAAAAATATCGAGACGTATCACTTAAGATTCTTTTAGATTATTTTTTAACTTCTTTACTTGTGCAAAATTATAGAATAATTGCCTATATTGCTGGAATCATTTTTATATGACATTTGACATCTTTACATTATATTTGCTTGACATATTGGATGCTTTGTTTAGGAAATGACTAATTAGTTTTTGTTAAAAAATAAAATAAGCCTATTACCCATAATTTAAGTGCATAAAGACAACGAGAAATAGTAAATAATTATAGAGACACATTTTTGGCTGAAATAGCCATTTTCATATTGGCTCATAACAATTTCCTGCACCGATTTACCATTTCCAAGTATTTATTACTATTAAATTATTATGTTTGAATATTTAAGTTCCTAACAAACTTATTGGCATTTCTAGAGATTTAGAGGAAAGTTCTCTACAATTTAGTATGATAAAAATGGTCATGGGGTTAAAAGATAAAGTTTCATATATTTATTCTTAGCCTGAAAAATGTAAAAAAAATCACTTTGGTCAACTAATATGAGCTTAATTTATAACTCTGACAAATCAACATCATCACACCTACTAAAAGTCAAACTTCTTAAATTTTTAGTGTTTACTAACAACAATAAAAATAGGGGAAATTTATTTTGTGGATTAATATCTTACCTAGTGATTGTAGTGGGTCTTGTGAAGGCTTGGCTGAAATTATTAATAATAGGACAGTAAAGTTATCATTGTCTTATACTAGTTCACATTCAACTTGAATATTTATTAGTAGCTTATTGATTATATATTACTTGTTTCTCATGTAAATTATTCTTAATTATTATGATTATTAATAGATATGTGTTATTTTAAAATATGTGATCTATATACTTTTTTGAGATCCATGCAATGTTTCTAATTAAAAAATGATAGGGTGTTATCATATTTTATACAATAAACAAGTGATAACAAAATACTTGCACAATAATATCTTTAAAAATAATCTTGGTTATTTTATAAATTGCTTTCATTAATTGGTTCAGTATTTATATTTACATGATCATAATTTTATATATCATAATAAAGAATTATTAATAGTCTATTATCTCAAAAAATATTAAATATAACCAAATAGTAAGTTGCCTTCAATGTACTTATAGCCAAAATATTGAATATTAATTTCCCCAAATTGTCTTTATTATATGTGATCATATTAGTTTTAGTAGCTTATTATTGCAAAGATATTCTTTCTATTAACATTAATGATTTCTAATTGATATAATTTCTTAAATATAATCTGTAATCTTAGTATTTTTGATGGACTTCTGTGATAGTTGATATATCAACCCAAATATTAGAGGATTTGTATTTATATAAGGATCTTGTTATGTTATTATTATTAATCTATGTAATTATATGTAAGATAATAAAACTATTTTTACAAAACAAAAAATAATAGAAAGTAACTCTTATAAATAAAATATTACACAATATAAAATAAATATTATAAAGAGCTATTTTTAATGATTACGATTAATTATTGCTTCATGTGAATGTTACATTGATTACAAAATATTCTATTTAGAAGTATTAAAAATAAGGTTGGAATGTGAACAAATACTTTGAAAATCATAATTTTGATTTTGTACTTAAAGTCCTTTAAATAGCAGCCAGAAATTATACTAAAATTTAGAATAAAACTTATTGGATTAAAACTTTTATAAATTAGTGAATAAATAAAATATAGAATATGTAAAATGTCATAACTATTTTACTCATTTTGATATATGATTTTCCTCAATAAAATGACAATATTTTTACTCCCTATATATTTCTCAATTCTTACTGTCTAAAAAAAGAAAACTTTCAGGAACAGCAATTTTTTCTTTACTCTACTCCAATGCCACTAAGTGAAATTTTAAATAATTACAGCATCATAAATATCACATTCTCTGACATGTTTTCAATTTATATTCTCACCAGTATCTATCCAGGCTTACACAAATGCTCTGAAGTAAATAAAATGAATGCCTGCTTCTGAGAGTATATATTAAATATAAGCAAAAAAAAGTTATCTGATGATTTGTTAAAAAGTTGTAAATTATTTGTTCTAAAAATGTGTATTTTTTTTAACAGTTCTTATTCTTAAAAATTCTTTCCTCAAAGAACATATTTTTAAAATTAATTAAAAGAAAAACAATTGTTTTAAATCCATAATTTATGACATATGCTCTAATTTTAATAAAAATGTATTACAATATCTTGGTATCAATTCAATTAGTTCTTTTTTATTTCAGAAACAACCAAACTGTATTAAATATGTCTTTACTTATTCCATAATTACATCAGAATTCATAAAAGAAATTAAAGCAATATTTACTATTGTAAAAAATGTAATTTAGTATACATATGATAAAAAAAATATTTTTTTAAAACGAGTCAACTTTTTATTAGATATATAATATAATGATTAATGTTTAGCAAATACCAACAGTTATATATAATTCAACTATTGTGTAAGTGAAAATTTTTATATAAATAAACCAATGGAAAACATCACACAAGGCAGTTTAATAAGTAAGAAATAACTGTAATTGAATTAATAAAAAATGGCAATTTAATTTGTTAACCGATAACAGGGTTATATTATCCTGTAATTTTTTTGGAAACTACAAGTAAACAGAAAATAATGGTTTAGTACATTCCACATTTTTTTCTATTCTCTTGGTATATGTGAAGGTCCATAAAAACAGATCCAACAGTACTCATCTTTTTGAAACAGCTACTATGATATATCTTGTTGCTGCAAGTTTGATTTTTTTCTTGTAACTTTGCTCATATTCAGTAAAGCAAGTCTATATGGCTTCTATGATCATGATATTTTGCCTTAATATCTTTTAGTGATCAGTTATTATACTAGATCTAGAAATCTTACTATTTTAGTAATATAATTATTTATTTTACTGATTAATTGGAGTAATCTTCTCAATTCTGTTTGACAGAATAATTTACATGGGACTATTTCATTTTCAGAGCTAATTTTAGTGGAAAAGTCTTCCTTCCTGACAATGTTTAATATATAAATAAGTAATCATCAAGATATAATAAAGATTTACTCATTTTGTTTTATACTGAAATTCTTTTACAATAGTATTGTCTATCTGATAGTCACACTAGTATTCACACTCCTGTTGTTGAACTGATAATTTCCTCACGGGTTTGGTTCTTGATGGTATTTTCTGCTAGGCTTTCTCTGTCATCTAAGGTATCATTTTTGGGATCTTCATTACCAAAGACAGGAGGATCTAAATTTCTGTGTTTGTAGTGAAGATATCACTGATATAATTTTTACTGTAAATATTAATGGCCCATTATGTCAATGTCTATTGCAGGACCTCATTTTATGTTTGTATTAAATATTTGTCATAACATTTAAGATCTTATTTGTCTTTAGATTTCTTTTTATTCATTTATTTTATGTCCATGGGTTTTAAGGTATATGTAAATATTCTACCATAGTAACATATGAACATTAAATTTTAATTTATTAATAATTGTATTGGTTATCCTAGTTAATGAATCCATTTTCAACATTAACAGAATCAATGACTCTTAACAAGTACATCATTCCACTTTCAAGAGAAAACAATAAAAAAGATAAAATGATAATAATTTGCTATAAAATTAAAAACAATTTAAGTGTGAGAACAAATTCATGTTTAATACTAGTTTTCATTTCAAATATTTCAGCTTTTCTTCCCTTATTCTATTATGTAGAATGTTTAAAATATGATTATATTTTTTTGGATAGTCAACTAATTTGGAACAATACCTAGATCTGTTCAATTAACTTGGATCAATGAAAATTATATACATGAAGTCACTGTTTTATTCTTAAAACCTTTTTTACATTTGTCTGGCAACAAAGTTTATATTTATAATGCTTTTTGATTCTCTAAATTACATTGAATATCTAGTAACAATTGTGTAAGAAAGGTATCACCTTATTCAACAAAATCTTTGAATCTGTTTTGTTGCTGCATATAGAAGTAATATTTCATAATAATTACTGAAATCATGTTTTTCCCCATTATTTTAAAAATTGGAGCAAAAGAAGTGTTCTTTAGATCAGTTGGTAGCACATCATAATTCCATATATTTCTTAAAATTTCCAATGTTTTTAAAAGTAAGATATCACCATCATATTTTTAAAACTTTGCTGGATTTCTCATCAGGATGTGCAGATTTTCAAATTTAGCATCACAAAAAGCTATTTTTTTATTTCATTAAGCTAAATATCTTTTTTTTCTTCAAACCTAAATAAAAAGGAGATGTCATTAAAAGTTATTACTTCACTTCTTGTATCATTATTCAAAATTTAATCAAAATACTTCTGCCATTAGTTTGAAACATCATTGGCATTATGTATGAGAACATCGATACATGATAATAAAATTGTGATATATCATTTAGTCCATATGCTGTTTTCAAAGCATAAAAAAAAAAAACTAAATAGGTCATGATCAGGGAATTATTATATCTGATATGCAGTTTTAATTTATTAGTCATTTTCTGATCTTCTTTTCATTCATTAAGCTTATATTTTTGAGGCAATATATTTAATATAAAGCTCTAAATTTATTATTCTACTAAGCAGAAAATGTCATTTTTTAAAACAAGTCACTAATAAGATTATTCTCAGAAAACCAATCATGTTTTATTTTTATAAACTAAAGAAAAGTTTTAATTTTATCCATAACATGTTTTTAAGAGTTACTTTATACATCATTAACATGATAACCCCAAAACTTCAAATTACCAATTCTAGTATTTAATAGTTATAGAAATTTAGTATCAATAATATAAGATCAATTTTAGATCAACAATCATTCTAATATTGGAATGCAATAGTCTATGAATTGTCCAACAATGTTTTTGTTAGCACCTGTGTACTATGAATTTTTCTTTTATTCTGGTCTAATTATGATGTAATAATTTTACATATATCCCTATATTTTATCTTGATTTTTGTTTATAAACAAATTGTTTTTGGTAGTTAAAAAATATGCTGTACAAAAATTCAATAACAATAAATTAAGTTAACATCAGTAATACAATTATTTCCCTCAACTTTTGAACAAAGTCATAGTATTTATACCAACATATGTATTCAAAATATATTTTTAATAGTATTTCTGTTATAATGTTATCCAAAAATAAATAAAAACATTGTTTCTTTAATTTTTCTGCATCTAATCTTTGAGTCACATGTACTAATACATGAATAATAGTGCCAGTATGAAATACTAGCTTTAATACTATTAGTTTTTCACAAATACATCAAGGAATTCTTAGAATAGAAGATACCAAGTTAGATATTTATGAATAGTTGCTTTTTAAATTTAATATGTTTGTGAGATGGCTTAATTTAATGGAAGGATATAGTAAATAGGTGCGTTTTAATTGCCATTATAAATGGTAAAGAAATGTATTATGTTTGTCATTTAAACATATACAGTATTTAGAAGAAATTATATATGTTAGTAATTATTGATGTATTGGCTTTAGAATTTCAATTTACATTTTCAGTTTTTTTTTAAATACAACTCAAGTTGTTTTTGTTATTAGAGAAACTGAAGACTTAACACAAAATTTAATTAATATCTAAGTTTTGAATCTTATCCCATTCTTAGAAAGTGAGCCAATTTTTTTCAAGCCTGTAAATTATTTAGCTTTAATCATATTTAGTGTAATTTTTTTTTTTTTTGGGGGGGGGGGGGTCTTGCGTAATTTTTTATGATTCAGACATTCTCAAAATGTTCAACTTTGTGGCAACAATCAAAAATCATAATTATATTCAAACATTAGGTGTGCAGATAATCTTTATGACTGCCTGACTTGCAGATGCATTATAAACAGTTTTGTGAACAATTATGCTTTGCTGATGAGTCTGCCATATACTTCAGAACAATTATTTTTTAAAATCCAATTGAGTTATTTGCTGTAATTCCATAGAAAGCATCTGGAAGATTGAACATTAGAAAATTGTACTTGGATCTATTAAGAGTTTAAACCCATGTTAGCACTTTTTCTTTTACAAATGAATTCATCTCTCAGAGAATATTCAAGAAAAATTTTGAAAATGCAAGCAATGTTATTACTCTGAGCATGGCTGCAATGTCTACAACATTTAATTATCTTGTAGCTAAATGTATTAAAGAGGTTACATATGAAAATATAGTCAAGACTTTCAAGCAAAATCTATTAACTGAAGAACTGAATGTGCACATATCTGTTTTAATTTATGAGTAGAAGCTTCTTATAAACATAATTGTTCATAGCAGGTGTAGATATACACTTATAAATAATACAAGTTGCAATTCAGGTTTGATGATTTGGTTTGCTTTTAGAAAATGATATTTCATCCACATCTTCTGGACTCTTTTATGACAACTTAATTTAAACTATGCCAAGTGTTCAATATTTATCTTAACAAAACATTTTTTTTTTACATTTCCACTAAGCAATAACGAGGTACATTCTCTATCAGGGTTATCTTTTTTTCAAAGAAAATATGTCTTAATTAGACTTGTTTACTTTGATATTTTGTCTAAATATATTTTATGATTATTGTGAAGCTTATATTGATTAATACTCACTTAATTTATTAAATTATACATAAAAATATTAAAAATATAATATTATACTTACTTCCAATCTCTCTAACTCACACATTTTTTTTAAATTATAACTGTATTTTTTTAAATCTTTTTTCTAATAATTTTTATGTAATTTATATTGATATAAAACTCATTTTCTGATATATATATATATATATATATATTAAAATGAAGATTTGCACGGGTTAAATATATTAAATACATATTTTGTGGGTTCATCCATGTTAAAAACTTTTAATATTAATATACTGACATTTCGACTTGGTCACACAAGCCATCCACAGAGTTATAAAAGGTAGAAAGACGGTTGTAGAGGCGCTACAATCACTGATTTGAATAAAATGTTAAAATTCCACCAATAGCAAAAAATGTTAAATTTAGGAATGTTTTTTAAAAAAATCTTTCCAAATAGGAGGAAGTTTACATGTATCATCTCGCTTATTGATACAATCTGGCCTTTTAAGTATCTCAATGGCTTCTCTAATTTTGCATTGGTAGAGATTATCACATCTGGATATGATCCTGGTACTAGAAAAATCAATTTTATGACCTGAATCTATAGTATGGAGTGAGAGTGCTGATGATGATGAGTGTTGTTTAACTGCATTAGCATGCTCATCTCTCCTAACACTGATGCAATGATTACTCATACCTATGTAAGAAGCTTTACAATTTTTACATGAGATTTGATAGACACCATGAGATTCAAGAGGGATTGAATCCTGAGGCTTGGTTATTATATTGCTGATCTTTTGATAAGCAGAAAATGCTGTATCTATATTATAGTGTTTTAATATACGTCCGATACTGTCTGTAGTTCCTTTTACATATGGAACACAAATCCTAATAGCTGATTTATCATCTTTTTGTTTCCTATTTTGTCTATTTTGGGCTTGAAATAAGGCTTTTTTTTATAAATTTGTAATTATAACTATTTGCTAATAAAACACTATTAATATGATTTATTTCTTCTTTCAGATGTGTCTCATCTGAAAGGTTAATTGCTCTATTTAAAAGAGTTTTGGCTACAGAAACTATCTGAGTTGGGTGATGATGAGAATGGAAATGCAAATATCTGTCTCTGTGTGTATCCTTTCTGTAAATAGAAAAAGATAAACTATTTGGTGTTCTGGTGACTAGAACATCAAGAAAAGGGAGTTTTCCATCAGACTCTGTCTCCATTGTAAATTTAATATGAGGATGCATATTATTTAAATGTAAGAAAAAATTATCTAATTTATTTTTTCCATGTTGCCATATGACAAAAGTGTCATCTATGTATCTGAGCCAAATGAGAGGTTTTAAAGATGATGATTCTAAAGCACGAGTTTCTATATATTCCATGAATAAATCAGCTATTACTCCTGAGATAGGTGAGCCCATAGGAGTACCAAAAACTTGTCTGTAATGCTGTCCATTGTATACAAAATATGTATTTAAGAGACAATGTTTAATTAAAGCAATAATATGGTCTGGTAAATTGCAACGTTGTGAGATTATATTTAAAGCTTCATCAATTGGAATGTTTGTAAACAAAGACACGACATCAAAACTGACCAGAATGTCATTAGCATTAATTTTTAAACTTTTTAAAACAGAAATAAAATGAAGAGAGTTTTTAATATATGATTTAATAGACGGGATTGTAGGTTTAATAAAATCCGATAAGTATCTGGCTAAAATATGATTTGGAGAACCTATTGCACTTACTATTGGACGAAGGGGGGTATCTGGTTTGTGAATTTTTGGAAGTCTATAAAATTTTGGACAGACACAAGATTTTTCACGAGGGATTATTTTATTTTTATCTCTGTTTCAATAGTTGATTTATTAATAATAGCTTTGTTGTTTTTTCCAAATACGTAGTATGATCTCTTTTCGATAGTTTATAAGTTTTATCATTAGGCAGAGCTGAGATTTGTAATATTTGTAAAAAAGCTAAGCTTCCTAAAAATAATATTTCAAAGAAAGAAAGACAAGCATTAAATAATATAAAATCGGACAAATCAATTGTTGTACTTCCAGCTGATAAAGGTAATGCCACAGTCGTAATGGATCGTGACATTTACCATAATAAAATTTTAGATCTGCTTAATGATAAAACTTATAAACTATCAAAAAGAGATCATACTACGTATTTGGAAAAAACAACAAAAGCTATTATTTATAAATCACCTATTGAAACAGAGATAAAAAATAAAATAATCCCTCGTGAAAAATCTTGTGTCTGTCCAAAATTTTATGGACTTCCAAAAATTCACAAACCAGATACCCTCCTTCGTCCAATAGTAAGTGCAATAGGTTCTCCAACTCATATTTTAGCCAGATACTTATCGGATTTCATTAAACCTACAATCCCATCTATTAAATCATATATTAAAAACTCTCTTCATTTTATTTTTGTTTTAAAAAGTTTAAAAATTAATGCTAATGACATTCTGGACAGTTTTGATGTCGTGTCTTTGTTTACAAACATTCCAATTGATGAAGCTTTAAATATAATCTCACAACGTTGCAATTTACCAGACCATATTATTGCTTTAATTAAACATTGTCTCTTAAATACATATTTTGTATACAATGGACAGCATTAAGGACAAGTTTTTGGTACTCCTATGGGCTCACCTATCTCAGGAGTAATAGCTGATTTATTCATGGAATATATAGAAACTCGTGCTTTAGAATCATCATCTTTAAAACCTCTCATTTGGCTCAGATACATAGATGACACTTTTGTCATATGGCAACATGAAAAAAATAAATTAGATAATTTTTTTCTTACATTTAAATAATATGCATCCTCATATTAAATTTACAATGGAGACAGAGTCTGATGGAAAACTCCCTTTTCTTGATGTTCTAGTCACCAGAACACCAAATAGTTTATCTTTTTCTATTTACAGAAAGGATACACACACAGACAGATATTTGCATTTCCATTCTCATCATCATTCAACTCAGATAGTTTCTGTAGCCAAAACTCTTTTAAATAGAGCAATTAACCTTTCAGATGAGACACATCTGAAAGAAGAAATAAATCATATTAATAGTGTTTTATTAGCAAATAGTTATAATTACAAATTTATAAAAAAAAGCCTTATTTCAAGCCCAAAATAGAAAAAATAGGAAACAAAAAGATGATAAATCAGCTATTAGGATTTGTGTTTTATATGTAAAAGGAACTACAGACAGTTTCGGACGTATATTAAAACACTATAATATAGATACAGCATTTTCTGCTTATCAAAAGATCAGCAATATAATAACCAAGCCTAAGGATTCAATCCCTCGTGAATCTCATGGTGTCTATCAAATCTCATGTAAAAATTGTAAAGCTTCTTACATAGGTATGAGTAATCATCGCACCAGGGTTAGGAGAGATGAGCATGCTAATGCAGTTAAACAACACTCATCATCATCAGCACTCTCACTCCATACTATAGATTCAGGTCATAAAATTGATTTTTCTAGTACCAGGATCATATCCAGATGTGATAATCTCTACCAATGCAAAATTAGAGAAGCCATTGAGATACTTAAAAGGCCATATTGTATCAATAAGCGAGATGATACATGTAAACTTCCTCCTATTTGGAAAGATTTTTTTAAAAAAAACATTCCTAAATTTAACATTTTTTGCTATTGGTGGAATTTTAACATTTTATTCAAATCAGTGATTGTAGCGCCTCTACAACCATCTTTCTACCTTTTATAACTCTGTGGTTGGCTTGTGTGACCAAGTCAAAACATCAGTATATTAATATTAAAAGTTTTTAACATGGATGAAACCACAAAATATGTATTATATATATATAAACTTTACAAGCATAAAGCTAAACTATTCAATATAAAATCAAAAGTACACCAAATCCAAAATTCAACCAGACCAGTATAAAAATAATATTAAAACACAACCAAAGGTTTCACTGCTACAAGCAGACTTCTCAAGTGTAAAGAACTACAAAAACTACACAATATATATAGTATTAAAAACTACCCACAAATCCATTCATTTCCCATCCATCCTTAATATTAAAAAAAACTCTTAAATAAATTAATTGCTTCAGAATAATAAATTTTTAATAATAAAGATTCTTTAATTCTTCTTTTGGTTTCATTTCTCTCAAAGAAGACAACCTTAGCTTCATCAAAATCAACAGTGTGGCCTGTATCTTTTTCATGGGCATACAAAGCAGAACTAAGATATCTATTTTTAACTCTACTTTTATGAACCATTATTCTTTCATTTAAACTCAAACTACTCTGACCTATGTAAACCTTCTTCCAAAATAAACAAGGGATAAAATATAGTACACCAGGAATAGACTTTCTATCAAAAATTTCTTTTGTTTTATTTAATAAATTATTCAATGTAACACCCCTTTTCCAAGCAATTTTCTTATTTCCAAACAATTTACTATTTCTACACACAATTTATAAGAAGACATTTTTTTTTTATATATATATATATATATATATATATATATATATATATATATATATATATATATATATATATATATATATATATATATATATATATATATATATATATATATATATAATATTATGACTTGATGTCTGTATTTTTAAAGCAATATATGTAATTATATAATTGAATATTTGTAAATACAGTAACTAAATAATTAAAAAATATTTTATCCACTTAGGAGCATTTTCCATTATCCCAGTAATCTGTGTCAACTAAAGCTAGTTGACACAGATTACTGGGATAATTGAAAGCACTCCTAAGTGGATAATTTTTTTTTTAATTATTTAGTTACTATATTTACAAATATTCAGTTGTATAATTATATATATATATATATATATATATATATATATATATATATATATATATATATATATATATATATATATATATATATATATATATATATATATATATATATATATATATATATATATATATCAAAATATTAATATATAACAAACTAACCAAAGGAAATACATATAAAAACAAAAAAAAAGACTTATTAATCCAATAAATAATATTACACTTCAACCAGAGGACTGGTTTTCATCAGAAAGAAAAAAAATACACAGTAAAATGGCGATAATCAAAAATTACAGATTTGGTAAAAGATTAAAAATTTAACAAAACCCCCTTGATTGGTCACAAAATCTAACAAAGAATATCTACCCAATCAATGAAAAAATTAAAAAAAAAAAAACTACATTCCCTCCTAATCAAGCTTAAATTCTATTTAAATTAAAATATAAAAATAAAAAATCCAAAATTAAAAATTAAAAATTAAAATATACATATGTGCATACATAGAAAAATTAAACTATGCTCACATACAAAAAATAGCTGATCCACCTAAGGCTGTATATCGAAAACATAGATCACTTAGACATATACTTGTCAAAACAAATTTTATTAGTAGTTCTGTACAGGAAAAAGGATGTTCTCCATGTAAAGATAAAAGATGTTTTACATGTAAACATATTGTTGTGACAAAAGTGGTCTTTAGTACTAAGAATTGTAATTTCAAATGGTATATTCCTAATTATGTTACATGTAAAAGTGTTAATTTGATATATTTGATAGAGTGTAATAGATGTTTAAACCAGTATATAGGTGAGTCAGCAAATAGTTTACATGTCAGAATGACTAATCATAGATTTGACATTTTGCATAAGAATAAAGATAGACCGGTTTCAAAACATTTTAACTTATCGAATCATTCAATTGATGATTTAAAAGTAGTGATTCTTCAGGAAGGTTTTTCTTCTACAAGGGAGAGGAAACAAAAGGAGAGTTTTTTTATTTTTAAATTCAAGACCTTAGAACCACATGAATTGAATTTGAACGCTGGAACTATTACATCTCTGGGTTACCTGGTCTCCTAAATGATTTCTATATGTGTGTTTTTTATGTGAAAATTTTCTTATATGAGGTTTTTTATGTAAAGATTGGTTACATGGATGTTTAATAGCTGTGTTTAATTGGTTTATGGATAAATAATTAGTTATAAATTATTGTACTTTGCACTAACTATAATTTTTAGTTTTTAATGAATATTAATGTGAGCACAGCTATTTTTTGTATGTGAGCATAGATTAATTTTTCTATGTATGCACATATGTATATTTTAATTTTTAATTTTGGATTTTTTATTTTTATATTTTAATTTAAATAGAATTTAAGCTTGATTAGGAGGGAATGTAGTTTTTTTTTTTTGTTTGAATTTTGTCATTGATTGGGTAGATATTCTGTGTTAGATTTTGTGACCAATCAGGGGGGGTTTGTTAAATTTTTAATCTTTTACCAAATCTGTAATTTTTGATTATCGCCATTTTACTGTGTATTTTTTTTCTTTCTGATGAAAACCAGTCCTCTGGTTGAAATATAATATTATTTATTGGATTTATAAGTCTTTTTTTTGTTTATATATATATATTCTTAATTTGAACTTAATTCTTCACATTTTTTAATAAACTAATATAAAATTCCTTAACATTTACATATTTTCAAATTATTACTTGATATTCACAAGGTATTTTGATATTTACTTAAAAGAACTATTACCAAAATTGTACATCTTTTATAAAAGCTAAAATTTGAAAATAGCTTGATACAGAGTAAAGATTTTTTCAGTAGTATGAACTGTGATTGATAAAACATTACATAATAGACTATGAATTGTCAGGTGCCAAAAGTTTGAGTGATTTCATCCTTGATATATCTCCTCTAGCTAATAATATTTAGATATCCACTTACTGAACAATATTGCAATAGTTAGTTGTTTTAACTTTGAAAAGATTTGTGAAAAAAAAACACCAATCATAGTGATAAATTAAAAGCATAGCCAGAACTGGATAAAATTAGAACTGTGCATATAGGTATGGTAGATTAGTTCATTTTACATCAAGAAGTAATTGATGTACTTTTTGTACTAATATTTAATTCACTCTTATTATTTTAGCACAGAGTTTGGCATTTTTCAAACATTTCTAACATACTAAACTTTTTATTTAAATTTTTCTGGAACAGAAATTTTATGAGGCTTATAACTAATATTATTAAATAAGTTTTTAGTTAATAATTTATTTGTACAAGATGAAATATATCATTTCCTTGAATATAAAGCTTGTTCTTAAAATAAATATAGACAAGAAATTAAGTTACAGAATATATTTGAAGTATAACTACTTAACTAATACATACATAATACTGACTTCTTATAAAATATCATAAAAGTACCATCAGTTTTTGTGAAATATTAATAATAAAGTAAATAAATTTTGATTCTATGCTCTGAATAGTTAGCTTAGTGTTAGACTCAGATTTAAATATATCATTGATGTTTTAATATCATGAAAAATTTTAGTTTGTCAAATCAAAGAAACTATTATGTTTAGTCATAACATTTGTTTTGAAGATCATGTGACCTTTTAAACACCTGACTAATAAATTAATTTATTTTTTCCTATTACAAAATATTACCTCAAAATTACCGTAATATTATAAATCAGATTACCATTTATTTACTATATTTTATTGGGTCACAATGAATTTTATGCAAGCTATTGAATTTTTTTAATTAAAGGGGATTTTAACCCAGACTTTCAAACTCACTATAGTCATTTACTCTGTTCAATATAACTGATATATATATATATATATATATATATATATCAGTTATATTGAACAGAGTAGTTCATATATATATATCATATATATATATATATATATATATATATATATATATATGACTACATACATGTGAAAGAGATAAATGAACTCCAATATACATCTTTTTATTGAATCAACACTCATTAGTTGGTCTGAATCATCATCTTCCACACACATATATAATCAGTGTTCAGCTTATATTAAGGCAGCATGCATTTTAATAGACAGGCATCAATCTTCTACACTCTCCAACTCTTCAGACATCCATATCACTGAAAATATGATGATGGTATGCTCAAAGCTTTTGATGATGCCAATATTATAGTCATACATATGTTGATATAAGTCAAATATAGGACTTTTTTGTATTTAAAGTAACAAAACACAATAAAATATTTTACTAAAACTATTAGTTGTTGAAGATGCAAATTATCTTTCAAAAATCATATGTATAAACATTTTTGATTTAATCATTTGGAAAAGAAAAGAAAATTAATAATTATACCTACAATTTTATTATAAAATTTTAAATAGTTATAAAACATTTATAAAATTTACAAGGAATCAACCTTTTTTAAATAAATGTTAGTCCTGAGTATTATTCATAACACTATTTGCTATTAGAAAACATAAGAAATGATTTTTACATATTGATTCTATTGACTCATTAAAATCATATTAAAAACATTTTTTTATTTTATATTTATAAAAGTAAAATATGTAAAAATCATTTATATTTTTGCTCATTAAAATATTGGACATTGGACATAGAATGCCAAGACATTTGCATGGAATGGATATCATACAGAATTATGTAAATCAATCTTCATCATGATTATTCAGATGGTTGCCAAGCGATTGATAAAACATGAATTCTGAATCCATAGACAATTCATGAATTGAGTTCATCAATATCATTTCAAATAGTTTTAAACACTAAATAATCTTGTTGAAAATAGTTTTAAAAGTAATTAATTGTCATCCATTTTTAACTGATTAAATTTGCACATGATTTGTATCAAGAATTAAAGTGCAATTGTGTTGTAGATACCACAGACCTATCTTCATTATGTGGCATAGAAGATTTATATATGGTTGGCTAAATGCAATATCAAATAAGAAAATTGATAGTAATGAACAAAAAAATAAATTATATGGAGATACATTCAAATAATTACTATTACTTTCTAATAGCTAAATATAAAAATATTATGCTTTAATTATTAATAAATATGTTTTATGAATTATTAAAATTTATGCTTGCAATTATTACAAATGCACTTACATATTAAAGCTAAAAAAACTCAGTAAATGAATAATACATATAAACATAATTTTATATTTAAAACAAGTTTTTTTTAAAATAAATAATTAAATATACACATTCAAAAAATACCATAAATTCTACATACATAAAGATTTGATATCATGCATTTATTTTGCTTAAGAAATATGCGCGGTATTTATATAGCAGAATGTGATAATTACCCAGGACATTGGATTGCTATGGATTTTACATACAATAACATTGCAAATAATTATAATTTTAGTATAGAATATGGTGGAAGTATTTAAACCTATATTTAATATCATGTTAAGTACTCAATAAAGATATTTACCAGTTTATTATGCATATTATTCTGTTGAATGGTTAAATCAATTAATAGTTATAAATGAAGCATTAAGACTAAATTACAGTAGGTTACATATGTTATTTATAATTAACTGAAAGTAATGCATAATGGTCTTATAATTTAGAAAGTATACTCAATATGAATAATAGTATAATTGAAAAAAGTAAGAACAATGATAAATCTTTGTTTAGTTATTTGAAATATGCAAAATTAATACATTTAATAAGTGAAATAAAATATTTTTATGGCTATAAAGTATTTTTATAAATTAAAAAATGGTTATTAATGTTTATAATTTTTTTCACTTTCTTTATGATATGAACTCTCCTCCCCCCTCCATGCATTTTACTGTGGCATTAGGAAGAAGGATTCAAAGTAAAGAATTAATGCAATGAAAGTGATTTTTTCAGTTTGATATTGTAGTTTTTAAATGTCACATAATGTCAAAAGCAATAGCTAATATTGGTTTTATTATTTTATAATAAGAATGTCAGATTTTTGAAAATATTTATATAAATGATATAATATGACTATTACAAATGTTTTTTTTTTTAAAAGTAGTGCTTGAAGTTTATATCATACTTTTATTTTGTTTTTTTTGTTTTTCACTCAATTAATAGGTTCAGTTGTTTTTTTCTTCATTGATATATTATAGAAAAATATATTGTTTTATGAGGCAATGATAAAAAAGAACTAAAAAATTATGCTAAGTCTTGATTTTTTAAAATATATTAATTATATATAATTCATTCAAAAATAAACTCTTAGTTTATGTACTAAATGAAAATAATTGTGTGATTAATTTCTTTGAATATCGTGCAGTATTTGAGCAATAGAAATTATAGATGGAGCTTCTACCCAGAAATCTTTAATTCTTAAAATTAATACTTTATTATTATGTTAAATTGCAAGAGAGACTATATTATATTCATATAAAGAATATTATTTTTATATTTCAAAAAACGTTATTATATATATATATATATATATAACAGTATAATTAGATTAAACTTATGACCCCAAATTATTATACTTTTTTCTTAAAGTTGTTCAAATAAGTGTGATAATATGACTAATTGATAATATCAGATTTTAATAATGAAAACATCCGATTTCTACTTCTTTTCAATATTTATCATATCTTAATGTAAAAAAAATATTACATGAAGAAAAATGGTTTACAAAATAATTGTTATTTAAATTTAAATGTGAAAGTAAAATAATAGATCAATGAACGATTTTTTTTTCAATTAAAATATTATAAAACTTTAATTCTATCTTAAAAATTTATGTATATTTTATTGATTTAAATTTATAAAATCAATGATGTAAACAGAATAAAATACATAATGATAGATATTTTCTTTTTCTTTCTAACTCAAATAATTTTAAAATATTACAATACCTAAATAAAATAATTATTTTTAATTTTTTAAAAAAAATGTCTTAAAACTCATACTAAAGAGTCCATATTTATTTATAGACAGATGAATATATAAACACATAATGTGAACAATTCTGTAAATATTAATTAAATCACATCTCATCTAAAAGATTAAAATCGTGAATAAAATAATGTTTAAATTAAATTAAAAAAAAAACCAAATAGTAAAAATATAAATATAAAAAAAAAAAATAATGTAAATAATATTTTAATTTGCAAAGTGCCGATAGTTGAAAATTGAAATAAATCGAGATACTGGGCAGTATCTCGATTTATTTTAAAAAAATAATAATGATAAAACGTTTTTAATAATTCTAAGAGCAATATAAATAAAACTGTGAAAAAAATTTTGATGTCCAATAATAGTGAAATGAAACAGACATTCAAGATTTGAACTTTATTAAAAAGTTTAACCACTTACTACAAGCCCACCAATATAGAAAAAGTAATTAATAACAGGAAAACATTTTCTAATATTCAAACATTATTAACATAATAAAAATTCTAAACAAATACTTCAAATAATGTTACAAAACTTAAAATATGATATTTAGATGTCATGTGAAATCCCTCATCATATTTAACTACAGTAGGTTAATTAATTTATTTTGTAATTAGTTTTTAGAAATGAGCCTGAAATGATTGATGATGATGATGATTATTATTATTATTATTATTATTATTATTATTATTATTATTATTATTATTATTATTAGTAGTAGTAGTAGTAGTAGTAGTAGTAGTAGTAGTAGTGGTAGTAGTAGTAATAGTAGTAGTAGTATTGTAATTATTATTATTATTATTTTTGAAGAATTGTAAAATTTTTTAAGAAATTATTAGTTAATGTTAAATGTCCAATTAGTATTTTTATTAAAGCAATATTAAGTAATTTATTATTATTTCTGTAATAAATTTATAAATTATATTCTAGGATTATTAGATGTGTGCCTTTAAGACATGATAGTATTACATGATAGTTTTGTTATATGAATTGGGTGGGGTAATATTTTTATTCATTAGGAATGTATCTTTTGGGATGTATCCTCAATGTTTAAGCCACCATACCTTACTGAACATCTCACATTAAAGTTTTATAATTATATTTGTCATTTTTGATAAAATTATATTTGTTTACAATAATGAGCTAGTCACAAATTAAATTTATTAGGAAACTAAATGAGTTAAGTATTGTAGTTGGAACCCTAATTATTTATTATGAACCTAAGTATTATGGTATTTTAATTTAATAAGTTTTCTTAAATGTAATTATTGAAAAATATTGTTTACTAGATACTGTATCTTAGTAATATATCTTGAACCAGTCAAAATAACATTATTTTAATAGTCATTGTTTATATAATTTGTCTGTAGTTTAATATTGTTATATTCTAGTTAGCCTGAATCAGTAGTTTCAATTTTTCTTGCTACGGGTACAATATATATATATATATATATATATATATATATATATCGTCAAAAAATATTAAAACTTATATATATATATATATATATATATATATATAAGTTTTAATATTTTTTGACGATTTATTTATGGCCAAATATTAAATAGTTAATATGTAATGCTAATTAATAATATCTTCTTTTAATTGCTTTTTATGTCTTTTCCTCTCTTTCTTCTACTTGTCTTCCACAAAGTAACATAGCACAATTTCTCAACTGTTTTATAAACTATTTTTTATTTGGTTGTTACTTTAAAATTTGCATTTTACTATTTGACAATCCAATATTTATTATAATTATATATGTGTGATTTTTATTTTTTAGTAATGTTTTATAAATCTTTCTTTACTTTTTTTATCTATTTACTATTTTATTAATTTTTAATATTATTAGAGAAATTATTTTGTGAAACAATGCTATTATATTTACATTACTATTTCTCTATATTTTTATATTATAAATAACGTCTATAACTTTAAAAATTTTGAGGTTATATAGATAATTTTATACAACTCAGTAAAATGTTCTATTTTGCAATTTACTATATTATATTAATATTTTTTTTTATTAAAAATATTAATAGTTGTAATATTTGGATTTATTATTACTATGATTCTATAATAATTATATTTTCTAATTTATTTTCTTTAATAATATTTTTTAATTTAATTTTGTTATCACTACTATCTTTATAAATTGCATTATTTCACAATTTTAAGATTACTTTCTTCTTCTGTAGATATCACATATTATTAACATTAATATATATTTTAATTATAATTTTTTTTATTTCCAATTACTTAATTATAAATCACATATCTTTAAAAATATATAATATATAGTATTGTTAAATACAATAAATTAATATAGAATAATAAATTCAAGTGAATATAAATCATTTTAATCAACTTCTTATGAAAATCCATATATTTTTACTGATTAAACTTCATAAACAAAATAAGTCCTTAAGATTACTATTCAATTTTATTGATTTTATATTACAATAATTCTTCAAGAATTGAAATAAGTGAAGAAAATATAGAACATGAAAATGTTGATATTAATTATATAAATGTATTAGCAATAAATTAAATAATGTAAAATTAAATAAAATATAGTATATAAAAATGTCAAATTTACTTAGAGTCAAAATATACAAATATTAATAAAAATAATATCTTAATGTTTACTTAAACAAAACATAATAAATATTGTAAAATATTTATTTTATATTGTTTGTATTTTACATATAACTGATTATGCGACTATATATTAGTAACTTAATATCCTCAATATTTATAAATGAATTAGAATACACTATAATTAAAAAAAATAATACATAAATAACTGAAACACAGAGGCTTATTATATACCTGTGTTTATATATGTAATATATAGGGTATATGAGCACAGACTTTCACACGACCCACCACTTTCCACACTATCTCATAACATTGATACACTTGAACACATATATGTTGAAAAGATAAATAATCACCAATATATGTATTTCATGCTAAACCAGCAATCATCAGTTGGTCCAGATTACCATCTCTACACATATATGCTATAAGTGCTCAGATATATATATTAAGATAGACAAACCTTATACTTTAATGAACAGGCTTAAATCCACTCCACAAATGCCAGCCTATCCCTTGTATATGTATTAAATGGATTATGTTCTGTACATGAGAGGTCAGATTGACCTTAGGTCAACATAGGTATGACAAGAATCTCAGCCTCAGGGTGCCCTTTGAGCATTCCATTATCAGATTTTCAATTGTATGGACAGTTGAAGAGTTGGAGTGTGGAGTGGATTGAAGCCTGTCCATTAAAATTTAAGGTTTGGCTATCTTAATATATATCTGAACACTTATAGCATATATGTGTAAAGATGGTAATCTGGACCAACTGATGATTGCTGGTTTAGCATAAAATACATATATTGGTGATTATTTATCTTTTCAACATATATGTGTTCAAGGGTATCATGTTATGAGAAAGTGTGGAGAGTGGTGGGTTGTGTGAAAGTCTGTGCTCATATACCCTATACATTAATAATACATGAAGAAATAATCTATTATTACAAAAAGATATATTTTAGAAATTGGAAAAAAAAGCTATAAATAATATTTATAGTAAGCTTAATTAATACTAATAATATATACTTTACTAGTTACTAAAAATGTTAACAAAAGCAAACTAGAAAAAATAATTATAATAACTCTCATAAAAAGTATAAATATATATAAATCTTCTAAACACAAGTGATAATTGGTCATTTAAATGTAAATAGAAAATTATATAATACACTTCCTTAGTTATGGATTAGTAAAGTATTCTATATATAAAGAGAGATGTTGCATATCTGTTGCAATTTTCATCATGCACATATGAATGTAATTGTAAATAATATTTATATAAACCTGTATCAGTGATAATTAATATACACTATAAATAGAAATTACTTTTGGCTTGTTGTTATGATTATAAGTGCATAACAATATTGTTTTCTTTTTTCTTTTGTTGTATATGTAATGTTTATATAAAAAAGAGAAAGAGAGGAAAAAGAAGAGCAAAAATGGAGAGATGGGAATTTGAAAAAATCTAATTATGATTACATACAATGGTTTGTAACCATTCTCAGTAACCTTTTGAACATTCATCACTATCTGGTTGAGTCTTTTGTTTGTTATTTATTATCACTCTTCACAACAATATTTTCACTAATCTATTACTTAAGATTAAATATAATTCTATCCTGTTCAGTTTATCAAAGAGTTACAATGACAAATTTAAGAACTAATAGTTTTTGGATCAAAACTCAATATACAACTTCTGGTACTCAAACCATTCAATTATTACATTTTATTATTATCATAATATTAAGTTTATTATAGTTTTACTTCACTACTTTTTTATTGCTTATATTATTTCTTATTTTTTTGTTAAAGAATCTGTTCCATGCTTAATCTTTGATGGAATAATTGAGTTAGTTTATTTCCTTTACATAATAAACAAAATATTTTTAAAATTAATTTTATATTATTAATACGGAGCAATTTTTCTGGGCATACACTCTGAAATCCCTGTGCACACTTTCACAAGCATAGGGATTTTAGAGCACGTGTTAAGAGGAGTTACTCTTTATTAATAATATTATATATATATATATGAGTATGTTCTATATAAATAATAGATTATATATTAAAATTAATTTTATGTTAAGTGAAAAAAGTTATTGGGTCTCAGTAACTTTTTTTTATTTTTTTTTAACGAGTCTAAAAATATATTTTTGTTAATACTATGTAATTATTCATATTGGAAACAAATGAACATGATGAGTTTATTATATTTTATATATGAGATAAAAATATATGATCTCTTTTCCCATAAATCTAATAAATTCTGATGGGATCATTGAGTAATTTTTTTGAAGGCAATTGTTATTTTTATATTTTGAGACTGTATCCCTCTCATCTTAATGTACAAATGATATATTTCTTTTTAACAATAATAATTAAAGGTATAATTTCAAAGTCCCATTATTTAATTGAAAGTATAAATTCTGCTTACTGTTTAGAAGACAAAAATGCAATCTTTTTTATATTTATCAAGCAATTGTCTGTGGAAAATTTAAAACGTGTAATTTGTTTGTAAGCTTTACTTTTTAAATGTGAGATAACACTAAGTAATCTATCTAATTTTTTTAACCTTAAAGTCAATTATAAAAAAATAAAAAAAACATGAACAAAGATAATACAAATTATAGATCAGAAGATATAATTTGCTTTTAATTTAAATATAAAAATAAATAGTATATATATATTCAATTTAAATTTGGAGGCAGTATTTGTAGAATGAATTTTAAATGTTGTATGTGAAAAGCAATGTTTTTTTTTTTTTTTTTGTAGAGATAGTTTGTCAAATAAAAATGTTTTGATAATCTCTATTTTTAAGTATTTCAATATTAAGCAATACTGTTCTTCTTTATTAAAAAATAAAGAATATGTATTGATATTTCTCATAATTAACTATTATAAGTTTTTCAAGTTATTAATATTTATCAAGTTTTAAATATATCTTTATTTTAAACAATAAGCATTGCTAATTGCTTGACAAGTTTTGTGATAAATGCTTAGCCAGAGAAAGCATTTAAAATATCTCTGTTACAAACATTTCCCCTTAACCTCTGGCCAATAGTTTTATGCTTTGGCACTCCTCAAAGAGGTGTGAGGATAGTTTCAGAAACTACATCTAAAAATACCAACCCGAAATCAGAATTTATCTAAAAGTTATCTATTGAGTGGAAAATCTGAAATTTTCAGACACCTATATGTCTTCAAACCCAGATATCCAACTCAAATAGCTATATGGAGCTGATAGATCTTCAGCCAAACTATATATTAGTGGTCCTAGCAATATAACATAGCATAAGACTTGAAGCAAGAACTATAAATAGTCAAATAAAAATAGAGTCATAGATCTCATGACCCCATTCTTTTAAGCTTGTAAGATACAAAGAGCATTGCTAATTGCTCAACAAGCTTTGTGAAAAATGCTTAGCCAGGAAAAGCATTTAAAATATCTCTAACAGGAACCCTCCCCTAAATCTCTAACCAATGTTTTTGTGCTTTGGCACTCCTAAGAGAAGCGCTAGTGTAGCTTCAGATACAAGATCTAAAAATACCAACTCAAAGGCAGCATTTATCTAAAAGTTATCTATTGAGTGGAAAATCTGAAATTTTCAGACACCTGCCTGACTTCAAACCCACCTATCCAATTCAAATAGCTAACTATGTGGGGCTGAGAGATCTTCAACCAAACCATATATTAGTAGTATTAGCAATATAACATCGCATAAGATTATTTATTTGACTATTTATAGTCCCTGCTTTAAGTATTATGCTATGTTTAAGTCTTATGTTATCTAACTTTTAGATAAATGCTGGCTTTGGGTTGGTATTTTTAAATCTAATATCTGAAGCTCTCCTAGCACATCTCTGAGGAGTGCCAAAGCATGAAACCATTTGTCAGAGGTTTAAGGGGGATTTCCTGATAGAGATATTTTAAATACTTTCTCTGGCTAAGCATTTATTACAAAGCTTGTTGAGCAATTAACAATGCTCATTGTTTATATCTTACATGGTTAAAAGAATGGAATCATGTGATCTGTGACTTTATTTTTTATTTGACTATTTGTTGTCCCTGCTTTAAGTCTTATGTGATGTTATATTGCTAAGACTACTAATATATGATTTGGCTGAATATCTCTATGCCCCATATAGCTATGTGAGTTGGATAGTTGAGTTTGAAGACATATAGGTGTCTGAAAATTTTAGATTTACCACTCAATGGATAACTTTTAGATAAATGCTGCTTTGCATTGGTATTTCTAGATCTAGTTTCTGAAGCTATCCTGGTGCTTCTCTGAGGAATACTAAAGCATGAAACTATTGGTCAGGGGTTTAGGGGGTTCCTGTCAGAGATATTTTAAACACTTTCTCTGGCTAAGCATTTATTACAAAGTTTGTTGAGCAATTGGCAATGCTCATTGTTTATATCTTAGAAGCTTAAAAGAATGGGATCATGTGATCTATGACTCTATTTTTTATTTGACTATTTATCTTTATTTTGTTTAATAATTTTATTTTTAACATTTATTGTCCATAATAAATTTTTATTATTATTATCTAAAAATGGACATTTAAAAATGTTGACTAATTCATTGACTTGATTAAATGTTGATCAAATTGTTTTTTTGACAAGGCTGCACATATTAATTTTTTTAATAAATAATTTAAATATTAAATATTTTTGACGTTGAATTTGTAGATTTATTCTATAGAGACCTTTTTAATTTAGAAATTTTCTTAACTAAACCCAATTTATTATAAAATTGTTTTATTTTTTTAAACTAAGTTATAAACTGTACTTTCTATGGGAAATAAACATATTGCTATTTTTTTTCTTTTATAAATTTATTAAATATATATATATATTTCTCATTTTAGAATTAATATTATAATTTAAAAAAGTAAATATTTACAAAATGTAAAAAAAAAAAACTTCAAAAACATTTAACTTTAAATTTTTTTATTATCATTACTTTAATTAATAAAAATACTATTGTCCATATTAAAAGTTTAAAAATGAAAATGTCTTGTATTAAAACAATTCCACTTCAATAACAATATTTTATAAAAACTTTATGAGATACTTTTTTCGAAATTCACGCGTTTACGTTTCCAAACTTAAGAAAACAATAATAATCAATAATTATGCAATATTAAAACTGTTATTGCACATATAAAAGCAAATTAGATATTACTAAATATCAATATTGCTTTAATAAATTGGAGAAAGAAATGACATATTAAGTTTGCTTTTACACGCACATTAAAGTAAATATGTAGATATAAAAACACATTAACAAGGTAAATGTTAATACTGTTTCAATAAAAAAATAAGTAAACTTGTATTTAAATTTAAAAAATAATATCATTAATATGTAAACTCTTGCAAACATTTAATGTTTAATAATTTAAAATGCAATTCACAAGAGAGAGATTCCTAGCAAATTTTATTATTAGAATGAATTATTAAATAGAATAACAATAGAAAATTCATCAAGAAACTTTGCATTATATAATATACAATATACATAACATCACACATACTTATAGCAAGATTTTATTTCATTTAATGAATAAAAAACTAAAAATCAGATTTACATAATTATAGTCGTATATGTTACTTCATCATTATTAATAGTAATTAGATTTACATATATACAAGTAAAAAGTATTATCATTTATATCAAAGTATGAAAGATTTTACTTATATTCACAGGATTACTCAATAAATTACTGTTTAAATAATCCATAGATCTACACTAACTTTATTTAATTCACAAATAATAGTAAAACATAAACTTTGATTTACAAGAATCAAACATTTTGAACTCACATTATGACACTAATCATTCTAACTAAACACATTAATAATTATTGATTATTATTAATTCTTCATTGAATTAGAGATTTTCTGTAGTCCAGACATAAATTTTAAATCGCAGTTAAAGAGTTGGGTATTTATTTTTAATTAAAGATAAACATATTAAATAACTTAACTTCCTGTTGGGAGATCATTTATTTTTTTTAGATGTCTGTACTCTTATGTTTAAGAATACATATATAGTGTAATAAAAGTTTTAAGCATATCTAATATTTGTGTATATATATATATATAATGTGTGTGTATATATATATAATGGACAAAAAATAGATTTCCTTAGCTTATGTGTGACATCTGGATGTAAAGCAAAAAGAAGTAATTTGTGAAGAATTTAACATCAGATTCAGATCATCCTTATATCAAAACAGACTGATTAATAATTCAAAAAAATAGGGTGAAAGAAAATGACAAGTATGGAATTGTATATTCCATTATTTGTCAAAAACCTGGCTACAATGCCACATTATGGTGAAATAAAATCTAATGTCTCAATGCATTTATGAAAACACATATATGCATATAAAAAGTCTAAAATGGACTCTCAAGTTAATTATGTTTTTTCTAGTCATAAAAATATTTGACATGAATTTTATCTTTAAAATAATTAACACTATCTGCAATGAGCCTAATGATAGGAAGAAGAACATAAAAGAGGGCTGATTTATTGCCATGTCTAATAATATTGTCAATACAAAAACACAAGTGTCTCATTGAGCATGCACTGGAGTATTAACTAATTGGTTTAATTAAATCACCATGATTCTGATACACAGTAACAAGGGTACCCTCAGATAAATACTGCTATTATTATAGAAAATTTTATTTCCTGTATGACACAAAATTTATATGTATATGATTTTTACATATAACAATAAAATAATAAATGCAATGGTAATTAACCTATTATATGTAGTTTTTCAATCCACAGAACTACTTTTGGTGTAATTCCTTAACCCACCTCAACTGCTGTTAAGTTTTTGAATTTAATGGAAGATGAGGAGAGTTAAGAAATTAATCAAAAGTACTTCTACAGATTGAAAGACTGTATATAATAGACAATTATCATTGTATTTATTATTTTTATTGTTATTATAATAGTTTTTAATTAATGAACCATTTATTTGTACATATATATATATATATATATATATATATATATATATAAACATATATGTATATATATATATATATATATATATATATATTGTAACAATATGAATCTTGGGGTAAATCTTGGGTGATGGCACTCACTCAAGTCATTAAAAAATTAACATTAAATCTAAATTAAAATATAAAAGAAATAATGAGAAATGACTATAAGTACGATGAGCATGAGAGTTCAACACCAACAGTATAAATAAGTATAAGTAACAAGCATTACACAAAAGTAATAATTATTCATCATCATGAATGATCAACAATAAAAATAAAACAACCATTCATCTTGTGATAGGATTTGAAATGGGTCTATTATAGACCAGGTTAATCATTTATTCCTTGTCAGCTTGAGGCATATTATTTGAACCATAATTTTGTTCCACAAATGTAAGTGCTAATCCATAAGGATACAACAGAAAAAATAATGCTGAAATATTAAAACATGCCTATCATTATCAATGCTCTGGTCACATGGTACCATTAATGTATTGGTCAACTATAACCTTAATTTCTAATAAATACAAAACTAAATAAAATGCAGTACATCAACTTTAAAGTATATCCTCATTGCATCAATCCAGGATTATCATCAACTGGATGTCCATCAACACTAAATATAAACCTCTTTTATATAGCAGACCATTATGCATGAATCTAGCTTACTTCTGAGCTATATAACTGCCACTATGAGTGAGAGATATAGTGCTAATAAATAATAATTTATAATATTTTAAATCTATTCATGATTGAGTAAATTCACTGGAATAACTTTAAACAATGAAATAAAAAAATATTAATGACAATTAAATTAAGGTCTGCTGAATATGGCTATACATCCAAATTAAGTCCTCTGATTTTGATTAATACAAAAATATAAGCACACAGGCATGCAGTATAATAACTTATGACATATTTGACATATCATAAACCTATAAATCAAATTCACTTTTATTATAAATAACTAAAGACTGCTTTAACATATGTGTGTGTATCTGACATGCAACTACCTAAGCACACATATATTCCATAGCATATGGGAATTATCATATAATAATAATAATAATAATAATAATAATAATAATAATAATAATAATAATAATAATAATAATAATAATAATAATAATAATAATAATAATAATAATAATAATAATAATAATAATAATAATAATAATAATAATAATAATAATAATAATAATAATAATAATAATAATAATAATAATAATAATAATAATAATAACAATAACAACAACAACAATAATAATAATAATAATATGCAATTTTAATGATATATTGTACCGGTCAGAATTGTATGTTCATTTAACAAGGTTTAGAATCTAAGCAAAAGTACCCTA